>CM073589.1:15295000-15732500 GCA_037074715.1 Magnolia kwangsiensis
TGGTGCAATACACCATGTTATTCCTGCTCAGAGTTTGAATGGGAATCGAATCCGGACCGTCCATTTGATAGGTCACATCTTGAATATTGTACCGATTCATGTGTTATCCTAACTCATTGGTCAATCGCCTAACTTTTGGACGTTTACCAAGGTTTTTTTTTTTTTTAAAAAAACATCCAACAGTGGTTTAAGGACATCTAACCGGAGTGAATTTTGAACTGGGTCTTATCCAGAGGTGAACCATGCTTTGGGACGCCACGGATAGATGAACGTGTCACCTGGTGAGGCTCAACATCGTGCACCGATAAGTTATATATATATATATATATATATATATATATATATATATATATATATATATATATATATATATATATATTTCTGGTGGAGGTTATAAAGTGCAAATTTAATTTGTTTTTTCTCTAATTGCATCGTTAGTTGTTCATTCGTCCTTCTTCAATTTAAATTTTGTTCATTCTGAAAAGAAAATGGAGATAAAATTAGAAAAGGGCAAATAACCAAAGCCTTGGATATATAATCCTAATATTTTTGGGAAAATATCTATATTATCTATATATAGTCATGGTTGTTACAATAAAATATGTACTAGGCAGCTTAATGAATATGGAACTGTTTTTCTTCCTTCTATAAAATTGCTGAAGGCTACTGTAGTGTTGGCATTATGACCGTGATCACATATATCAGTTACCATTTCAGAGCTTCTAAAGGTTATTTGTTATAATTAAGTAGGGTTTTGATAAGATTTTATTGTTGAAATTGGATGTTTTTAATCTATACTAAAACATAGCCCTTCAATGGGGAGGCCGCGGGCTTTTTCCCCTCCTCCCGAGGGCTTCGGCAAGGTGATCCTCTATCCCCTGGTCTCTTCATCATTGCCGCGGAAGCTTTCTCTCGTAACTTCAGACAATTGGTGCTTAGAGGGTGGTGTAAGCCTTTCAAAATCCATACAGCTTGCACGCCTGTCTCTCACCTTTTGTTTGCCGATGATACTCTGCTATTTGACAACGGAAGGGTGATGCTCATCAAACACGTTCTTGGCAGTATCCCCCTTCATACCATGGCTGCAGCAAAAGTGCCTACCCAAGTGCTAGTAAATCTCGAATGCAATTTCGCCCAGTTTTTCTGGGGATGGGCCGATGGTAAAAGAAAACACCATTGAGTCAAGTGGAGCAAAATTGCTAAGCCTACTGCAGAAGGTTTTCTCGGAGTCAAAAAACTGAAAGAAGTGTTGGAGGCGCTCCGTATGAAGATGGCTTGGAATGTTAAATATGGTCAGTCAGAGAGCCCATGGGCGGTGCTGATGAGAGAAAAGTATTGCCGTGACCTGGAGGTTGGGGTGCGAACTACTTCTTCCCGCCCTGCCTCTCCAGTGGTGTGATGCGGTTTTTAGCCAACAATAGGTGTGATGCGGTTTTTAGCCAACAATATCCAGTGGCATGTGGGAACTGGTGATCTGAATGTGTGGTCCATGAATTGGACTGGGATGGGCCCCCTCCAGCGTCTAGCGACAGATCCCATTTCGCAGCTAATCCTCTCCCTCTAGGTAAAAGATTTCATTGGTCCTGCTGGCCCTCTCCCGCCCTCATCAGTCAGTCTGTACCTGACCCAAGACACTCTTCACTCCATTTTTCAGGGGGGTTTCACCACTACCATTGACAGGCCCTCCTACTTCTGGCCTCACGAACCCTCGGGCTCGTTCTCTACCAAGTCGGCCTGGCGCATTAGCAAAGAACATTCGCTGCTCATATGGTGGTATGACTGGATTTGGAGTAGCTCTATTCCACCCAAAATGTCTTTGTTAATTTGGAGGATCTTTCAGGGAGCAATCCCGGTCGATTCCAGGATTCAAGCCAAGGGCATCCACCTAGCCTCAGCCTGCTCTTGTTGTGGGAATGACAGTCATTCAAGACCACAACATGAATCTATCCATCACCTCTTTCTCACTAGCCTCCTGGCCACGAGGATCTGGTCCCACTTCTCGGCTGTTTGCAGTTTATCCCTTCTTCCCCACCTCTCAGTTGTGGAAAGATTTGCTCAATGAAAACAAGCCGCGGCTCCTGGAATCGCGTCAGCCCAAATTAGGAGAGATGTCCCTGTTCTCATTTGTTAGGAGATCTGGCGGGCTAGGAACAGGGTCAGGAAGGATGGATCTCCCCTATCTGCGGCTGCGTCCATAGCCCGCATCACCTGGTGGTTCAACCTCATTTTTGATGTCACTTTGGCTTTCTCCCTTAACCGCTCTCCCCAGCGTAGTCAGACTGCTCCCGTTCAAATAGTCAAATGGGAAAAACTGAAAGTGGGATGGGTAAAACTAAATGTTGATGGGTCAGCTCGCGGAAATCCCGGCCTCTCTGGGGGAGGTGGTGTTTACAAGGCTGCTGATGGTAGCTTCCTTTTTGCTTTCTTGACAGTTGGTTCAAACAATTGTGCAGAACTGCGGCTGTTTATGACGGGATTTTGTTCTGCCTGGATAGAGGGTTCACCCTCATCGAGGTTGAATCTGACTCGAAGGTAGTTGTGGCGCTCCTCTTGGGGACCTCCAAGGCGTCCTGGCATTGGGTTCCTTGGGTTAATAGAATCTATCAGTTGGCTACCCTTGCTTCTATCAAGTTCGGGCATATTTAGAGAGAAGGGAACGGTCCTGCTGACAGCATGGCAAGGGCAGGTAGTAGGGAGCAGCAAGCTAAGATTTTTGCTCGGGTTGGTGATCTCCCTTCCCAAGTCTGGGGCATGCTATTTCTCGACAAAGTAGGATTAGGCGCTCTCCGAAATTCTCAGAATTAGTTGTTCAGCTTCTCCTCTCAGGTGGCCTGATCAGGCTTCTTTTACGATAGGAGCTCTTGTTTGCAAGGGGGGCTCTCGAAGACGGTCTTTGTAAAGCTTGCTATATTAATATAAATCTTCCAAAAAAAAAAAGGTTTTGACGAAAAATAAAATAAAATATGTTGAGAGTTTGTTTGAGTCATTAATGTGAAAGTAATGTGATGTATTGCCTCAAATTTTCTTTCTACACAGTTTATCTCTCCAGTTTTTTCTCTTGTATAGGGTTCAGTCACTAACACACCACCATTAATGTTGGCCGGTCGACTTTTGTTCATCATTTGCAGGCCTCTACTATAGACAGAATTGTGCTAGACGCATGAATTATTTTATCGTTCTTTTGTAAAACGCATATGTTGAGAGTTTGTTCAAGTCATCAATGTAAAAGTAACGTTTCTCTTTTATTTATTTATTTATTTTTTTTTAAAAAAACATAGCCCTTCAATTGATCAGCCAAACTGATCGATTGATCAATTTTTTTTTTTGAATTTTCTAGTTTTCTCGTTAGATACTTTTGAGTATGTTGGATTGATCGAACATGGAGGTTGGATCAATCGAGGGTTGTTTGATTAATGTTGATTGATCGAAGCATAGATCAAAACACACACTGTTTTGCATAATTACCTGATTTGTTTCTTGTTTTGGGTATAACTATATATATATGAGTATAATACGGGATTAAGGTAGAACAAGGAGAGAATCTTTTCTAATGTTTGGAAGGAAGGAAACTAGAGTTTTTGTATCTGTAAGTTGATGTAATCTCTTGCATTTTCATTTCCATAATGAATTACTCGTCGCTTTTTATTATAGTTTTTTCTCACTATAAATTTTTTTATGTACATTTGTGCATTCTGTGTTGCTTTATTTGCATATATCTTTCACTTATGTGATTCTACTTAGGGTTTTCTTTTACAACTCCCAACAAGTGATATCAGAGATATATGTTGGGATTTGAATTTGAATTAGAAACATGACGATGAAGGAATCGAGCGTGAAGTATCAGATTTAAAAGTTTACTATGAAAAATAACTTTGAATTATGTAAGTTGAAGATGGGAGGCTTTCTAATTCAACAAGGATTGCAATAGACACTCCTTGGTATATTAAAGCGTCTTACGACTATAAACGATGAAAAGTGGGAAGAACTTGATCAAATGACGATTACCTCGATTTAATTATGTTTGCTAGATAATATCATTTATAATGTCCTTGATCAGAAGACCATTACAACACTTTGGATGAGGTTAAAAAAATTTGTACATGATGAAATTACTCAGTAATCATTTGTATTTGAAGAAATAATTTTACAATTTAAAGATGGTAGAAGAGTTAGATCTTAATAAACATATTAGCACGTTCAATCAATTACTTTGCAAATTGATAAGCGTGGGTGTAAAGATCGACGAAAAAGACCAAACCCTAATTATCTTTCACTTGTGTGATTCTACTTAAGAGTTTGCTTCCATGGCTCCCAATGGTTATTACAAGCCTTTATTAGATGTGGTTTTTGAGAGAGGAAAAAAGTTAGGTTTTACCAGTTCAATAAATTAGTCTAGGAAATACAATAGACATGGTTGTTTGTGTAAATCCAACGACAGTTGGTGTATTTGGTTTTTCAAATTCATGCGTAATGCAAAATAAATAAGCCATTATTATTAATTTACCGTGCTTGTTTAAATAATAATTACAACTCTTAAATAGAGAGTCAAATGCACTTGTAGCAAGACATGTAAAAGAAATTCTAACTATTAATTACATTATTAAATTCTCATTTTTACAGTGATCTCTGGGTAAAACAAGCAACTATAGGAAACTCATCCTTGCTTGTATACCAAACAATGGACAAGGGCCATGCTTATTTGTCTGGGGTTTCCCTTTTATCTTCTTTCCCCCTTCTTTATATAGTTGTGGATCTGTGTTTTTGTTCCTTTTTAAAATTTTTTTTTTTTTTTTTTTAAAAGAGGGACTTTCATTATAAAGAACAACCTATACAACACAGGGATTTGGGGTGCCCTTGGGACAAAAAACATGGGCACCTACCATAAAGGTGGTAATAGGTGACCACCAAGAACAAAACTCAAAAGCATAAAAACAAATCATCATTTTAGTCAAATGTAAGTTATGTCACTACATAAATTTTCAGCCGTGCGATGCTAAGGGCCTTGTCTCCAGCTTCAAATCTGTAGAAGCAACCAATACAACTATGCCAGTTGAACACATGAACTTCTTTCTTTTTTTCCAAGAAGTAAGGTGACTCATAAGTGCTCAATGTTGGAATACGCATTCTAGTCTTAAGATGCAAATCTTCTACTGATACATAGTTTATACAGTGCATCAGGCACATCTCCAACTTGCTCTGGTGCTTGTGTTATGTCAGCTGTAAACAAGGCCTAGCCCAAACATAAGCGAGTACAATCATTAAGTGGGCCACATGGATAGGTCGCAAACAGACAGCTGAAACGATTTGACCAAAAGAACAAGTCCAACGTACATGTCTGGCCTGGTTTTTTTTCACCGGTGCATGTTCACGGTCGGCCTGCCTGACGGACAGCTAGCTTTGTGTATGGGGTCACATGAATATCCTCAGCTGGGTCAATATTTGGCAATTTTACTCGTAGTTAGTATGCCTGAACTGAGTTCTCCTAAACATGATTAACAACCATAATAAAAGTTATTATTCCTATAAAATATGCAATTACTTCATTTTGTACTGAGAAAGAGCACTGTAATTTACAGTGATCTAGTTGTTTGGGGAACTTGGACATTCACCATGAAGAAATGCTCCAGTGCTTTTAGACAACGGTAAGCTGTATTGCTCCTGGCTGTACTGGGACACTTGGTCCAACCAATTGATCTAGACTGTTCATAACAACCAACATACAAACATCACAGCTAATTTTACAAATATTAACTATTTGATCAATGACCTTACGTAACGGACGGTCAAGATCATTTACACAAAACTGGATTCAATCAACAATTTAATCCATCTATTTGTTGGGATCATTATGGATTGCTTGTGATTCTGAAGAACCATTTTTGTCAAGCAATCTTAGCCATCCCATCCATGGCTTAGAAAAAGGATGGCTATAGGCCAAAGTAAAGATGGATTAGAACATAACATCAGAGTGACTTTTGCATGGTAGCATATGAAATGTGTTCTGAACTTGATGGACGGGTCAGATCAATCTACTGGACTGTCCAAGTGAACTGATGCAACTAGTAACACTGTAACTTACAGTGCTCTAAGACCATTGGATCATTTTCTTCTGCAAAACACACATCAGCCATGATAATCTACGTAGATTTCCGTACAACATGCTCGGAGGAATGGAATCGAGCAGCAGAATCTGTGGTAAGTATTATTTTGAGTTTATAGGATTAGCATCTCGCCTATGCTTTGGATGCTCTCTTTATTCTCTTTGGAAGTATTGGCGAATGTGCTCATCCTAAATTATCTCTTAAACAATGTTTATCAATGTATAGTTGTAAAAAGAAATCACAGTTTTCCATGATGTATGGTATCCTATCGGCACTTTCTACAAGTGGGCCCATGTTTCAGAGATCCATATCTTCTACATAATAGACCACACTATGGATTGACTATGCTCTCCTACATTGGAAGATCCTAGCCATACAATATATGGCCTTTTTTAATGTGGACCGTTGTTGTATTTCCTTCCTTAATTATCTCTTTTGCGAGCACATGATTAATAGGTTGTAAGTCCAATCCTGGAGATTTTGGTGGCATATATAGTACATCTACACAGGGCCCGTTACATCATCAAAGGTCTTGGAAAGTGGGCTCCAGTGGCGCCTTGGGATACTACATCCTTGGGGCAGAGCATCATATAACTCCTATATTTTAAAGGGCTCTGATTGTATCCATGACCTAAAAAGTAGATTAACCAATTTGACATGTTATGCCTGTATATCTGTAAGCACGTGATGATGTTGGGTCCATTCCATGTGCGGTTCTGCTTGCTACAGCGACCCCGTTCGGTGGTTGGTTTCCATCCTCCTTTTCGCAACATGAGATTCATCTGAGCCTTTGATATTCTAATACCACCACCGTCATATATACACAATTACCTTTTTCGACAAATATTTTTATTTTTTAATAAAAGTGGGATGGCTCCCATTTTATTTATAACCTGAAAAGGATGTACATCTATTCAGGCGGGTCCCAACAAAAGGATCTGGGCTCGCCTATCGTATACAGGCCACCCTCAAACCCAAGAACAAGCCCACCCCATCAGCGGTACAGGCAAAAGGAGCTTTTTCAACAAATATATATTCCTAGCATAAAATCCAAAACATGGAGGGTTGATATGACCATTGCGGAAAAATGGCCGTGTACAATCCTCACAAGTAAATTAAACTACAAAAAGGAAAGGGAAAAAACTAAAAGTGAAACAGAAAATAAAGAAGAAAAGATTTTAAAAATAATAATAATAAAATAATAATAAAAAAGAAGAAGAAGGAAGCCACACCAAAATCTAAAAATGAAAAAATAAAAATACAAAAAGGTAATAGGCACCAATATTTGCTTGATTTGGCAATATAATTACATCTACGAGGCAACAATGCAAAACTTACTACTTTTATTTCACTGGACAAAGACACTCTTACCAAAAACCTTAGAAAGATGCACCACTCTAGATGTTTCCCCCATATGAACAGCACATCATATGGAGAGAGCTTGTTTAACTTTAAGAAACCAGTATTCGAACATACAAAAAAAAGATGATCGAGGGAGGCTGTTTCCAAATTGAAAACATCCAGACGCTATGCATATATTCCACCGCCTCAACAAATTTGGTATCATGTTATAAAATACATTAATAATACATGTTTGAAATGTTTTCTTATGATAGTGACACCATACAACTTGTACGTTAGGGCCCACCTCAACTGTCCATCCGATCCACTCGGATATTAAGCCATAGGGCCAAAAGTAGTCCACATAGAAGCTTGGGCCACACCACAAGTAGTTGGGTGGGGACACCCAACCAATAAAACATTTCCCACTGTTTAAGGGTCCATGGCTTTGTGTATATATACCATCTAATCCATTCATTAGAAGTTCCTCTCTAGAATAAAGGCACACACCAAACTAAGTTCATTACGAAAACCTAGGTGCGTCACACCATGTGAATTTAGAGATGTCAGGCATAATTTCAAGTCGTTCTTTGCGTAAGTTCTGGATCAACCTTATTTTTGGTTTCTACAGTGAGCTTGAGGTGGATAACACATTGGACGGGATGGATTGGATACAATGTTGATGTGGACGCCATAGCAGTCCCGTACCAGATGAATGCACCTCCTTTTGTTTTACCTCAACTTAATTCTCTTCTCACTAGTAACACCTGAAAAAGACGGAGGTGATAGTACAGACCCATTTTTAATTATGGTAGAAATCAAATTAACTGAACGATGCGAACGGTCAAATCCATGATTAAAAATAAAATGATCAGTGATCAAAATTCATCATTTAAATTGGATGGTTAAGATATATGTAAACTTTTGCAATGATCCAATCCAGAGTGGGGATCGTGATTTTGACAGCAGGATCGAGGTGTATGCCAAATGTACAGCAATCAGATACCAAAGCATATGAAATGGTATTGCACATGTCTCCATCGTTTGGCCATCAAAGCGTGTCAGAAGTTCTAGGGGTAAAAGTTAGATTTGTTTTACTTTTCACTTTTGGTAACAATCGAATGGTTCAGTTGGAGTAAAAGGCAAGACCCAATAAAATCCTGGACCCAGATCCTACTGTAGAATTAGCGTGCAACACCCAAGCCCACCTTAATGTGTGAGACATCCACTCCAGTCCTTCAGTAGAGATACCTCGCGCGTCTTAGGAAGACATTCCAGTAACGGGCTGATCTAAGATCAGTGAATCACACCACGAGGAACAACGGGGATGGGGATGAGGACTAGCCATAAAAAACTCTAACGCTAGACATGTATATATGCAACCTGCTAACGATTTTACATGTTTTAATCTTGACTCTACCCGGGATGCAATTGAGGTGAGCGCCCAAACTGAACTCCAAAGTACCTTATTTAAACTGGAACTGATCAAAATTTCAATCCAAGGTGCCCAACTCAAATCCAATATTCCCAAGTTCTTTGTACGCAAATCTACCCCAACCTTGTTGTGGAGGCCACCCGAATGTCGGTGACGCCTGTCAGTTTTTCGTGGAATGCACTACCCTAGTGTACTTAGATTGTACTTAAAAAATAATAAAAAAAAAAAAATCAACAAATTCAAATCAAGTTGGTGTTTTTCAACCCTAACCCAATCCAAACCTAAGTCAGGCCGGGTCGGTCGCATCACCCAACCTAAGTTGCAGCCCTAGATTTTAGATTGTTCCCGTGGTTTGGCCCACCTAATGTTTGTATTGATCTCATTGTTTTCTACGTATGGTGAACAAAATGTAGCTCAGGAGAGGTCAGAGTGGATGTTACACAATATCAGGGCGGGCCCCACATAGATTGGGTGTTGCACACTCTTCCAAAACTACCGTTGCTGGACAATTACGGAAAAAAGCTGAAGTAATCGGCGGTACGAGAGATTGAAGAGATGATCGTATGGCACACTTGCCAATCTGTCACATGCAGGGTAGGGCTAAGGGGGTAACCCCATATCGCAAAAGCTTGGCTGGTCTATTTATCAGAAGGGAAAGGGATTTTCTTGCTAACAAGTATGCATGGGTCATGATCAGTGGAATGACCTGGCATATGTACCCAGGCATGACGATGGTTCACTGATGCAGTTGCCTTGGGAGTAGGGCCAACGGCTGCCATGGCCCCACTCCAATTATCTCTCTCTTCCAACGGCTACCTCTCTCTCCACTCCCCTATTCAATATGTCTCCTTTTAATGGTTAATCTTTCCCTTTATGAGTAGAACTTGTAAGAAAATTAGTCACTGGAGTATTCTTCTCTCTCTCTCTCTCTCTCGATCTTTAAACCACTTTGGAAAGTGAATATTAATGTAAGACTTTTATTAGTTGGGCCTCACGCGATCAATGATTTGGATGATTTAACCGTTGGATGTATATATTAAGCATACCAATGGGCTCAATTACAGTTAAATCATCAAAATCATCCAAATCAGTGAAGAATTTACGGCAGTCTATGAAGGGCTTGCTATCCGCGCAAGCTTGGGGTTGTGAAAGGTGGTAGTTGAATCGATTTCTAAGTTAGTGACTCGTTTAACCAAGTCTTGTAGGTGGGTTGGAGGGCTGGAAATGGAGGCATTGGACGGCTTGCATTTCTAGCCTCAACAGGATGGGTAGCTTCCACTTTGTTCACATCAAGCGAGAGGGGAATGGTCGGGCAAAGGGCTGGCCAAAGAGGGCGGTGAGCTTCATAGTAGCCACTGCTACAACCGCGAGAGCTTCCCCTTACCATTCCGTGGATGGTTGTATTAGATAAGGTGGGGCTCGGTGCTATTAGGGAATTGGACCATGTATAGGTCTTTACAACAGGTTGCCTTGGAGATGTTTTTTTTTAATGATCCGTGGGTAACCGAAAGTGCAGTCCCCATCATGTTATTTTCACCCTTTTGAATGAATCGCAGGCTTAAATTAACTTGTCTTGGTTAAAAAAAAAATAATTCCGAATTTCTACCATTTTGGTTGTACGACATTCAAATCATTTAGAAGGCGTTTGACACATGGTATTAGATGAGATTAGGTGGGATGGAATTGCATTTGGTCGTGTGCCAATTCCACTATGAGAAAATAGAAAAGCTTAGAATTAGATTAGATGGAATTGCATGGGGTCTCATGCCAATTCCACTTAATGTTAGCAAGTTGTGTAGGTCCCACCCTATATCCACACTGTCCACCCATTTTTTAAAATTATTTTAGAGCATGAGCTAAAAAATCAGGTAGATCTAAAACTCAAGTGGACATCATCATAGAAAATAGTGGGGATTGAATACCTACCATTGAAAACTTCTTTGGGGCCATATAAGTTTTTAATCTGTCTCATTTTTAAGCCTATGCCATAAAATGGTGTTACAAAACAGATAAACAGTTTGGATATAACACGTCTTATTCTCAATAATTTCAAATGATGGTGGGTATATCCATTCAGTATACCACTATGTTACAAACATAACATGGAATTACAGTTATCCCGTCTGAAACCCATCCATATGTAATAATTATGCTTTCTTAATCCCATCCCACCTAATCTTTTCCAATACCATGCGCCAAACAACTCTTTATAGTCATTCCCACCGAGACGAAGCGAAAACACAAAATACTCAGTCTGATGCAAAAAAAATTTTGGCCTTGCAAATGTTTCAACGGTGTTCATTGAATCCCTACTGTTTCCTCTCGTGTGACCCACTTGAGTTTAGGATCTGCCTGTTTTGTCTTAAAATGAGCTTGTAAAACTGATGGACGGGGTGGATTTCTAACAAACATTACGGTGGGCCCCACCAAGCATCCCAGTGCAGTAGCTCACTGGGAAAAACTTTGACATGAAATCCACGTCCCGCATTTGGCCAAAGAGGTATATTTGTATGGCATCCCATGCGTCCAACAGGCGAACCACACAATAAAGATCATACAAACAAAAAATCAGGTGGGCCATAAATGAATTTAGATACTTTTACATGATATAGATTTTTCTATGTTGTGTCCAACCTGATTATTGGATCAGCCTGATTTTCATTTTGTACAATCATCATGGTGGGTTGCACATATTGGGCGGATTGGATTTCATACATATGCTACTTGGGACCCACAATGCTCAACTTTCCACTTCCATCCTTTCACACACAAAAATTACTTTTTTGTACGGTAAATGAATTGTTTGGTCAAATTAGATTGGTGAGAGACAGTACAAAAAGAAGATCACATGTCTACTTCGAGAAATGAACCGATCAGATAAAAAAAGGAGAAGGAAAGAGACGTGATATCGGGCCCTCACTTCTGCGGTCTGATTCGGTCCTCAACTTGCGTCACTCCCGACAAAATATACTACTCATACTACTGAAAACGCCCACTTGGAGGAAAATATAAATTAATAGCCCTGCTCTGCTGTAAATTACACGTATCACTCAAAACCATGCATATATTCTCACGACGATTATTTTTATTTTTAAATTCCCCATTTATTGCACTTGACGTCTATTGCCCATTGTCCATACACGTGGGATCCACGTGGCTGCATGCAAGATTATCTTAGCCGTGCTTACGGTGAGCCCTGTCATTGATAGGGGCAGCCTAGAAATCGGATAGCTCTAATCACCTGCTTCTCTCGTCCAGCTTTAAGCAATAATCATTTCTCGTGAGTTCGCTTCCCACCGTAGCGGCTGAGTATCCATCTTGTGCGGTCGTTAAGTGGGGCTCACACATGTTGAGTTGGTCCAATCATTTAAACCCGCCCTTATTTTAATTAGTCATAAATAAGCTCATAATCATGTTTCAGTGTTGATCTTAACATTTGATTTTTAGAGTTGAATGGGAGCGGGGATAATGATGATTATAATCATTCGCTAAAAATTAGTTTACGCTGTTACATATAGCACAAATTCCATAGGATCGACGGTTCTGATTGTTGGAGCACTCAGCATGTGGACCCTAATTGGCAGCGGTAAAGGACAATGATACAGTCTTTCGAAGATGGATTGCCTAATCAACGTGATATTTCTACATTTGGTGGGAGATACCGCAGATGAGAAAATCTGTAGAAATCGTACTAAAGGACAATAATTATAGGGGATCTTCTCGTTGAATTTGGACTAATTTCCATTTCAACCATCCTTATAAATGCTATCAATGAGACTAATTACAATTGTCTGATATAGCCACTTCAGGGCGTGGCAGATTTATGGGTCTGGCCTACCATGAATAGCCCAGCAGCGAAGATCAAGCAGGCCAGAGCCGTCCTCATGAAAGATGGGCAAATGGAGAGAGAGAGAAAGGTCCATGGAAATCCGTGATACAGAAATCCAATGCCTGACGATTTCTATTGAAATATAAAGGAAAATCACGGATGGAACCTCGACCACCCGTGCACCGTCACATGGCCTGCAAACAACATCTTCGAAATCCACACCACCCATCCAACAACACTCCAAAACTCCACCAACCTAAAACTACAACCCTCCTCTTTCCGCTACGCAGCCCATGTTTTTCATCAAAACCTAACCCTAATTGCCATTCATGGCACTGAATCTAAAACCAGAAAATTCACGGGTTGTCCTTGAAATCTTTCTATAAATCGTTCATCTCTCTAAGGTTCCAAACCCCACCGAGATCTGTCTCTACGGTCCAGATCTCTCTTTCATCATGGGCTCGACACTCACAGCCTCATCCCTCGTCTTCATGATCTTCATGTCGACGGCATTGCCGCCAATCTATGCATGTGGTTACTGCTCCCAACCGCATCCACCTTCCTACCCTAGCCCGCCTAAAAACTCCCACCCTCCTTTCGTAAAAAGACCACCAAAATCTTCCTCACCTTCAACAAAACCTCCAGTGAAAAAACCGCCCGTGATCGTCCCTCCGATCATCATTGCTCCACCGGTAATCACTCCACCTGTGATTGTTCCACCAGTGATATCGCCGCCAGTGATAACCCCTCCGGTGACAAACCCGCCGCCTATCTATCATTACCCACCTTACACCCCTCCTTCAGGTGGATTGCCACCACCTTCGGGCGGTGTTCCAGGCTCCAAACCTCCTCCTTTAGCTTCACCAACATGTCCGATCGACACCTTGAAATTAGGGTTGTGTGTGGATGTTCTTGGAGGATTGGTACACGTCGG
This sequence comes from Magnolia kwangsiensis, assembly GCA_037074715.1. NCBI lineage: Eukaryota > Viridiplantae > Streptophyta > Magnoliopsida > Magnoliales > Magnoliaceae > Magnolia > Magnolia kwangsiensis. The sequence goes on from CM073589.1 coordinate 15,308,641, forward strand.
GTTAGGTGATCCAGTTGTGAATACTTGCTGTCCTGTGCTACAAGGGCTGCTTGAGCTTGAAGCAGCTCTTTGTCTTTGCACTACCATAAAGCTTAAGCTCCTCAACCTCAACATCTTCATTCCACTGGCTCTTCAACTCCTCATCACTTGTGGGAAGACCCCTCCGCCGGGTTTCACTTGCCCTATACTCTAAATGCCTTGCATTCGAAGGCTACTCTTCTTTTAGGGTTTTGGGCATTGCCATTTCTTGCTTTAGGGTTGGTCGAGGGTTTTTCATTGTGTTTCTTTCATTAGGCTTTTGTTCTTCTTGTTTCAAGAAGTTGGGTTGCTTAGGTATATGATGAGGGATATCCCGATCTATTTAGATGTTGTTGTCAGGCAATCAGTTGTGATGGCAGATTAGGTTTTCTGCAGTATTCATATGTACCGAAGGGGGTCCACACATTGCCATGGATTTGCTACATCTGATTTTTGCTTTGGTTATATAAATGTAGTTATAGTAGTTATTGTGTCTACTGTCTAGTTTATGAAGTTAATATCAGGCAACAATATGTAAGAGATCTTTAATATGGGTACTTAAATATCGTTCTTAATCTTCATTTTCCTTTTTTTTTTTTTTCATTTCCTACAATGCATTAAGACCAGAAACAGATGTAAAAAAGAACAGAACAAATGGATCATGGAGCTTTGATTTCTAATTACAGACTGTAGACTGTAGTAATATGCCTTAAGCTTGTTTGTTTCACCAATCATTACCTGAAATGTGTCGTCATTACAATTTAGCCACCTCCAAACCAAACCGAGAATCATTGATCAAATGTGGATGTAGATAGGTGAGGCCCGATGTTTTTGTGGTGCCCTCCTGAAAAACAGATCTGTACATCCTCTGTTCATATCATGAATGGAAAGTTTCCGTTGAAAATATAAAAAATAAAAATAAAAAAAATACGGATTTAGATTGGAAATAGGCACAGTAATTTGTAATTATTGCACTTTTTTTTTGACATTAATTACCATCAAAATACAAAATCCAAACACATGTAATGTAAAATTTAGATCATTACAATTTTATGGCCAATAAACCAAACACATGAATTCGAAATCAAATGCAGGTGTTATTAAGAGACATGTAATTTGTAGTCATTGCACATTTCTTTTACATTATTGTGATAAGAGAGTTTCACTGGACCTTTTTAATCAGTAAAAAGTAAAATGTAATGAGGCATAATTGAGCTAAAGGAAAGAACTATACTAAAAAAATATACAATGGTTTATGTACGAAAATCAGCCATAGAGGTGCGCTCTCTCTCTCTCTCTCTGTCTCTCAAAGGTGAGAGCACACCACCTGATATCTCCCACACCACAGTGAGCAATTTACAATCACAATTACAGCCTATACATTCACATCAGTGTAACCCGTGTGAGGGCGCACTTTTTTTTTTGCCACTTAAAAAATTCATCTATTCCTTTGCTTCGTACAGTTGTCCATTATTTAAGCCAGAAGATCTTAACCCTGCAGCCCACCAGAATGCGTGCCAGATTGGCATGCCTGCTTGCTTGTCGATGAGCGGGGCTTGCACACGTGGGCTTAGTAAACCTTTAACATAGCATCTACCTGTTGCTAATCAAAACCAACAGATGCCAAAGACAAAAACCATCCGTGGTTTCTTGACGGTGGTTCCTCAGCTGTCAACGTAAATATACACTTACGTGAGCAGGACAATGTTCAGATGCACTACATCGATCAAGTTTCTCCAAGACCCACCTCAAACCATGTATCCACTTAGTACTTCCTACTTCAGCACACCACTGGTGGAGAGAAGGCGTTAAGGTCTGGTTGGAGTTCTTCAAAACTGAAGTTGATCTTGAGACCTGCGCTTTTCTCTTCTTCAAAAATTCTATGGAGTAGTGCAAACATTGTGCAGGTGCTATGTTCGTCAAGAGCACGGCTCCTCCACCAGAAATTTTTGACTTTTTCTTTTTTAGGGTGAGCTTATCATCAGCGATCTCTGATGGCTGCAGAACTTTTCTTGGCTTTACAGAGCCTAAGATTTGAGCTTACTGGACACGTAAGAAATGAGAAGAAGGGACTTTGCTATTTCACTGTGGCTTACAAGCTCACTCGGTTGGCTTACAAACGGACTACAACAGGTCCATTATATAGACATTTTTCACCAATGTGAAAAGACACAAATGCCCATTTAAAATACACTATAGGGGCATAGTATTTACTACAGTAACAAATATCAATAAAAAATATTAAATATCTTGCATCAGAACCAAACAGTTGCATGGAGAAACTGAATTGTCGCATGGAGGAAAACGTCCTGGATGCTGGAAGCTTCCTCCATCGTTTAATGTCCTTGGGTTTGGTTTGCACTTTCAACACTTCCCTTTAAACTAAAACCGGCTTCATTTCAAGCATCGTTCTTAGTTGTTTGAATGCATCTGTCGGTAATGCCTTTGTAAAAATATCTGCCACCTATTCTGTAGTATGATGATACTCTAATTTTATCATTTTCTGCTTCACATAATCTCTCAGAAAATGATATCGAGTATCAATGTGTTTGCTTCTTCCATGCTGCATCGAATTTTTGGCTAGTTCGATTGCCAACTTATTATCCACATATACGACTGTGGATCCTTCTTGCAGATGCTTCAACTCCTTTAGTAGGTTTCTCAACCAAATTTCCTCACAAACAGTGGACGATGCCACCACGTACTTTGCTTCACATGTGGACAGGGCGAACACACTCTACTTCTTCGAATTCCATGTGAAAGCAGTCGTTCTGAGGTAGAATACATAGCCAGTCGTGCTCTTTCTTTCATCTTGGTCACCTCCCCAATCACTGTCTGAGTATCCATATAGCATTGCTTCATTATTGTATGGATAGAAAAGACTGAATTCCATTATTCCTTTGACGTACTTGAGGATTCTTTTTGCAGCTAGCCAGTGTGATTCTTTTGGTGCTTCCATGTACCTACTTAGAAGCCCAACACTGTAGACGATATCTGACCTTGTGATTGTGAGGTACGTTAGGCTTTCAATCAGACTCTTGAACGTAGTTGAGTCAACGCTTCTTCCTTCTTCGTCCTTTGTCAGTTTTAAGCTCGTTGCTACAGGCGTGCTTACGGCATTGAAATTGGCCATCTTGAACTTTCTAAGCAATTCCTTGGCATACTTCATCTGAGATATATAGATGGCACCATGTTGTTGCTTCACTTCAATGCCTAGAAAAAAGACATCAGACCTCCGTCGGTCATCTCGAACTCCTTAAACATAGCCTTCTTGAATTCATCGAACATTGGTTGGCTATTTCTTGTGAATAGAAAATCATCATCATACAGGCATGCTATAAGCATATCGCAATGAGCATTCTTCTTGACGTAAACTGTATGCTCATATGGACATTGGGCGAAATCGTTATCTTGAAGATAGTTGTCAATGTGTGCATTCCAAACACGTGGAGCTTGCTTCAATCTATAGAGGACTTTCTTCAGTCGATACACTTTGCGTTCCTCCCCTTGCATAACAAAGCCTTCAGGCTGGTCAACATAGACCTCTTCTTCTAGAATTCCATTTATGAATGCAGATTTTACATCCAGTTGGTAGATCATCCAACTGTGATTGGCTGCAAGGGAGATAATCATCCTCACAGTGTCAAGGCGAGCAACAGGAGCAAAGACTTCTTCATAGTCCACCCCGTACTCCTGTTTATAGCCCTTTGCTATGAGCCTTGCCTTGTAGCGATCGATCTCACTATCAGTGTTTCTCTTGATCTTGTACACCCACTTGACGCCTACAGTTTTCTAGCCATTAGAAAGTGTAGTCAGCTTCCATGTGTCATTTTTCTCAATGACATGAATTTCTTCTTTCATAGCAAATTTTCAACATTCTTCTTTTATGGCTACCTGAAACGTCAGAGGCTCATGATCTGCATATAGGTAGAAAAGATTGACCTCTTCAGTTTGCTCATAAATGTCGCTTAGGCTTTTCATTTTTATAGGTATCATGAGTGAGGATGAGCTAGCTGAATTTTGACTTGATGGAGTGCTTTCAAAAGTGATGGAATGTATTTCTGGACTTCTTTGTACTGACGATACAGTCGAAGAAGGTGTTACGGGCGTTTGCTCTTGACGATCATGCCTTTCTTCATGTTCTTCTATTTCGACTAGAATATCTTTGGTTGATTCTTCATCGTTCCATTTCCAAGTTTCTTTCTCATTAAATACCACATCTCTACTCACCACTACTTTATTGGTTAGTAGATTGTAGAGCTTGTAGCCTTTAAATACTTCACTGTAGCCGATGAAGATGCATTTTTTGTCCCGATCATCAAGCTTCCTTCTTCTTGCGTCTAGAACTTGAGCGTAGGTGACACACCCAAAGATCCTTAGGTGCGCCATGCTTGGTTTATAGCCACTCCATGCCTCCTGTGGTGTTGTAAGTGCTATGATTTCATATCCCTTTGGTTGTCAAATTTTGTGGTGCCAAAACCTATATCTATGTCTTGTATATCTTGTGTTTCATGTTTGAGACTATTCATTACTTCAAGACATCGTATTTCAAGACAAGAACTTAAATGAAGAAAGTTTCAAGTCATGGATGAAGAATTCAGGAATAGAAGTCTCCAAGTATGCATGTTCAAGATTCAAACAAGTACAAGTATAGAAGAAGACTTTGTCAACTCAAGAAAGGATCAAGCTCGAGAAGGCCTACAACAAGATTCGTAAATTCTCAAGCTTCTCTTAAGGGTCATCTGAGTGTACAGACTATCAATGTCCATCTCACTTTTAAGGTTTGTTTGACCTTAGATTGACCTTAGGATGAGTTTTACTGTAGGTCATTCTGGATACATAATTCGTATATTTTAATATGCTTGTTCGGACTGTTCTAAGACCAGTCCTAGAGACTTTAAGACCAGTCCTAGCTCTGCTACGACCAGGCTTAAGTTTTTCAGGACCAGTCCTACGTTGTTAAAGATTTTCAGATTTTTCTAGTTGTCCTACGACCAGTCCTGTACATCCTTCAACCAATCCTGTGAGCTGTACGACTTGTCCTTCGACCGGTCTTAGTCCTAGGACTTAAACTCCAGTAACTAATATGGGAGTCTTAAGACCAGTCGTAGGTGACCCACGACCAGTCGTAGGTGGCCTACGACCGGTCGTAGGCTACCCAGGACCAGTCGTGGAACAGCTAATCCTTATCTCGCGGAAATCTTTGAAAATCTTTGAAGCTGCAACCAGTCCTAGGATCCTAAGACCAGTCGTAGATGGGATTTTTCAGGCTATAAATAGAGCACGAACTTCAGAGTTTTTCAATTAAATTCAACTCAATTCAAGCAATCTTTAGGCTATACTCTGAGATAAGTTCGTGTTTATTTTAAAGCTACTTTGTGCTCATTTAATATTCCTTTTGCTAGTTTGTTTATTATTTGATTTTGATCTACATTCTAATCTTATTTGAAAAGGAGAATTTTTGATATTCCTTCTTCTTGAATTCAAAATCAACTAGAACTAGCCCTTTTGATTTAAAATCAATTAGACTTAAAACCATTCTTAAAGTGAGTATTGGACTTTGAACGTTGAATTGAATTTCTACTTCGATTGGTTCTACCAGGCTACTTCAAAAGGAGATTCAGGTATTTTACATTTGTGTAATTTACATTCTTTGGTTTTTTTTGAGATTTGTCAGAAAAATCTCATTGTTTTGGTTATCTAAGGAGAGCCAGAAAACTCAGATTGTGTGGGTTTTTGGATTGTGTAAGCCCGAGATAAAAAGACACAATTGTGAAGGTTTTAAGTAAACTTGTGAAACCTATTTTGATAGTGCATGCTAATATCCTCTGTGTGAGGATATTAGGAGTGGAGTAGCATTCTGTGCGGCTGTTGGATAACGGTTGGTGTACACATAGGCGAACCACTATATATCGTTGTGTTGTGGATGTGCTTTATTCTTTCATTCCTTTATTCATTCAGTTTTGTGGATTGTATTTATGGATGAATGTTGTAATCATTTTGTTTCAAGCAAGTGTGGGAATGTTGTAATAATTAGGATTTATTTCTGCAAGTTATTTTGGTTTCCTTACTTTTTATTTGTCATTGGTTTGTGATACAAAGGACGTTCTAGAAATAAGGTTGTCCTACCTTAAACCTTTGATTTTTAGTATAAGGTTGTCCTTAGAACTGATATAGTATCATTCTCTTAATTCTAGGTTATTAAGATTACTTTTAATTCAGCATTGTGCTTTATTTCTTTTATTATTCCGATATTTTTAGTTTTATTTGGCATTGTCCTGTTCACCCCCCCTCTAGGGCATATAGCTAGGCCCTTTCAGGTGTCATGTTTCTGATGCTCTTGGTTGGACACCGATTGAGAAGGTAGGCAGTACATGCAACTGCCTCTGCCTAAAAGCTCTTTGGCAGGCCTTTCTCCTTCAGTATGGTCCTTGTCATGTTAAAAATAGTGCGGTTCTTTTGTTCAACAATGCCATTCTGTTGTGGCATGGAGGCTATGGTGTATTGTTGCTTGATGTCTTGTTCCCTGTAAAAATCTTGAAATGCATTTGAGGTGTACTCTCCATCTCTATCAAATCTGAGTACTTTAATTTTGTGACCACTTTCAACTTCAACACGTGTTTTGAAAGTTTTAAAAATAGTGAAAGCGGAAGATTTTTCTTTGATGCAATACACCCAAAGTTTTCTGCTGAAATCATCAATAAAGGTAATAAAGTATCTATTACCTCTAAGAGAGGGTGTTTCAAGTAGTCTGCAAATATCAGTGTGAACTAACTGAAGTGGTTCCTTTGCTCTTCTAGATACTCCACTTGGGAAGGAGTTCCTTTGTTGCTTGCCGAGTATGCATGCCTCAAACACACGTTCTAGAGCTTTAATAGCCGGCAAGCCATGCATCATACTTGATGAGGATAAGAGTTTGGGGCCACTGAAATGGAGATGCCTAAAGCGAAGATGCCATCTCCATGAATCATTCTTCACGAGTCTATATAGGCACTTCTCAACCTTTGTGTTAATATGGAGCGAAAACATGCGATTCTTCGTCATTTAGACTTGTGCCACAAGTCTCTTGTGAGCATCTCTTATAGAGAGAGAACAGTTCTCCATGTGTATGACATACCCCTTCTCAAGGAGTTGGCTGATACTGAGGATGTTATTTTTCATATTTGGTATGTAATACACATTAGAGATGTAATTTAGCTCACCATTCTTCTGATAGATTTTAACTTTTCCTTTGCCTATCACGGGTACCTTTGATGAGTTGCCAAAACTCACGTCGCCACGCACTCCTTCTGTGAGTTTCACGAACAGTTCGTTGTTACCACTCATGTGGTTGCTTGCAGCCGTGTCGAGATACCACACATCTGGTCATTCACATGCCTTTTCTTGTGTGAGGAGTGTGAAATCATCTTGTTCATGGTGTGATGCTTCAATATAGTTGGATCGTTCATCTTGATCCATTTTTCTCCAACACTTAGAGGCATAATGACCGAATTTCTTGCATTTGTGGCATTGAACGTTCTTTGTATTTCCACGACCACGTGTGAATCGGCCTCTACCGTTTCCTCTTCCACGAAAACTGGTAGATTTTTATTAATTTTGTTGATAGCTTGGATGATATCCACGCCCTCTGCCTCTTGCACGATTGATAGTACCACAACCCCCTCATTGTGTATGACCATTCTTTTATTCTTTTAGAGTCAACTTAGACTCTAAGGCATGTTCAAGTGTTGAACTAGCATTCTTTTACATTCGTTGCTCATGCACTTGCAACGATCCCATCAGTTCTTCAATGGACAATTTTTTCAAGTCTTTTGATTCTTCGATCATCACAACTACGTGCTCAAACTTGGTTGTGAGATCACAGTACCTTTTCAATGACACATATGTCTTCAACTTTTTCACCATTTCTTTTTAAATTGTTAATGATAACAATTAGACGTGAGAAGTAGTCAGAGATACTTTCACCTTCCTTCATGTGCACCGCTTCGAACTTGGCCCTTAGTGTTTGAAGGTGAATTCGTTTCACTCGATATACTCCCTTGAAGACGGTGCCAAGGGTATCCCAAGCTTACTTGCTTGATGTTGCTTCGGCAATCTTTTCAAAAGTTGATTCATCCAACCCTTGATAGAGGAGGAACAAAGCCTTGTTGTCTTTCTTCCTTTGATTTTTTAGAGCTGTCTTTTCTTCATTGGTGAAGGTAGCTTCTTCCTCCATAGTGGGTTCTACATACCCATCGGTAACGATCTCCCATAATTCTTGCGATCCAAACAATGCCTTCATTTGGATGCACCACTTGCAATAGTTGTCCTTAGACAACTTAGGAACCTGTGGCTGGATTGAGCTGGCCATCTTTATTTTTATTTTTTTATAAAAGAGGAATGAGTGATTTTTTTTTTTTAAATGAAGGGAAAGAGAGATGAAATAAAAAACAGTTTTTTTTTTTTTTTTAACTAGAAAAACTTTTGAAATCTGACCTTTTTTTTTTTTGACATCTGATTTTTTTATTTGCTAAAAAACTACTGGCAATCTGAATTTTTTAGACAGATATTTGGCTGAAAAACAAAACAGCTGAAGTCTGATTTTTCTTGGCTGAAAAAAAAAACTGCTGGAATCTGGTTTTTCTTTGAACAGATTTTTTTTTTCTTAAAATTTGATTTTTCTTGGCTGGAAAAAAAATGGCTGGTAATCTAAATATTTTAAAACAAATTTTCCTTCAGATAAATCTGTACTTGGCTGTAAAGAAAACTGAAAACTTCTTCTAGAAAATGAACCTAGTTACTGAGAAACAGAATCCGGAGGACACTGTTACTGGGAAAGGATCTTCTCACGCTGATCGTGATGGAGCACAAGCTCAGTAATAGAACATGGAGAAAGGTGTTGCTGAGGAAAGCTCCAGAAAAACTGTAAAGAAACCAGAGGATGCTGTTGTCGAGAACTTGGCTCTGATACCAGTTTGATGGCTGTACTAGCCAGAACTTTTCTTGGCTTTACAAAGCCTAAGATTTGAGCTTACTGGACATGTAAGAAATGAGAAGAAGAGACTTTGCTATTTCACTGTGGCTTACAAGCTCACTTAGTTGGCTTACAAACGGACTACAAAAACTCCCTTATATAGACATTTCCCACTAATGTAAAAAGACACATATGCCCATTTAAAATACACTATAGGGGCATAGTATTTACTATAGAAACAAATATCAACAAAAAATATTAAATATCTTACATCAGAACCGAACAGTTGCATGGAGAAACTGAACCGTTGCATGGAGGAAAACGCCCTGGATGCTGGAAGCTTCCTCTATCATTTAATGTCCTTGGGTTTGGTTTCGACTTTCAACAATCTCATCTTCCAAGCCCAAGTGGAATGTTTGTTTCTCACGAGTTACAAGAAGATTGACAATATCACTTGGAAGCATTCCTTCTGTTCTTTGTGCCTCCTGGTGCATTTCTGTTTCAGAAACTTCTATAGTAACCTCACCTCTTGGTGGTCGTTGTGCTTTTCTTTGTTCCCACTGCCTTCTTCGCTCTTTTCCTTCTCGAGCCACTCTGCTCCTATTTTCTCGTTGAAATTTTCTAATCTCCTCATCTTGTTTAATGCCTTGTTGGGTAGCTAACTCTTCCGGCACATCCAAGTCCTTGTCCCTTTCTGCCATTGGAAGCTTGCAGAGAGAGAGAGAGAGAGAGAGAGAGAGAGAGAGAGAGAGAGAGGGCGCACCTGATGAGTAGATTAGACAACTTGGATAGCATACACACAATATGGTTAGCTTTTTTTTTTTTTTTTTTTTCAAAAAGAACTTTTCCATTAATATGATGAAAAGTATCAATGGAAGGGATGTCTAGACAAAAAAATAGGCCATGCGACCCCGGCTGAACAGAACATACACATTCAGGAAGGTCCACAAGAGAAGGCCTTCCTATCGTATCAAAGGAAAACTATAGACAGGCCTAGGAAATCCGCACCACTCCCAACCCGGTCTTATGAAGGACCAGCTCCCCATGAGATAGATAAGGGAGGTCGGAAACAGCGTGAAAAATTCTGTTTTGCTGGTTTGAACTACCCTAGCGGGCTAAGGTATCGGCTACCTTGTTGGCTTCACGCGGGATATGCTTGATAGAAATATTGCGAGAGGACCGAATCGAGTCAAACTACCTTTTCCAATAGAATACGGTCCATGGAGCAACACCGGGACTAGAGAACATATCAACCATGGCCTTCGAATCGCTCTCCACTTTGATGGTGATGAACCCTTTCTCTATACAAATGATGAGGCTGTCAACCACGGCTTTCACTTCCGCCAGAAAGTTGGAACCTAGATCGTACCCCTTGGAGATCACCAAACATGAATTCACCTTTGTTATCACGAAAAAATCCCTCACTGCCAGAAGTGCAAGGATTACCTTTGGACAACCCATCCACATTCAACTTCATACCACCCATGTTGGGTTTTAACCATTTCACATAAGGCAGTGAAAGGGAAATGCTTTTGCCCTGCGGTAGCCCAAGATCTGCAATGGCATCTCTGTCGACCTGACTTTTACTCGGAGGGAGGGGGAAGGTCTTGGACAAGAGGGAAAGTATGAATGTCTTGAGAAGCTATTGGGGGTCAAATATTGCATATTAGACCCCAGTTATTACCTGATTTTATGAACATGATACTGTTTAACACCCTATTTTAATTATGTTTGTACTGCAAGGTGAATTTAAGAGCTTGAACTAAAAAAGGGTGCTAAAATCATGGATTTAATGCACAGAAGTCATGAAGGTAAGGTACAGACCCTAGGGGACGGAGATCGAACGATTTATATGGAAGAAATCAGAGAAAATCAAGAAATTGACGTTAAAAGAACCAAAAAATTGTCCAGAATGTAAGATCATAGGTTTCCTACCATCCGTTCAACTTGAAACTTTATATCTGGCATGAGGACCACAAATTAACCATTAGATCCTCGTGGAAGTGGCCCAACAATTCAGCCCATAAACCATCTATCTAGGGCCCACTTGATATCTGGATATGCTTCAAATTTGGTCTCAAATTCTAACTGGATGAAGATAGGACTCTAAATCTAGTTGTGTTTTTGAATTAATCGTAGATCTCCCTGATTTTTACAAGTGGATCCTTGGAAACCTAAGTTTTTCACCTTTGAATTTTACAAATTTTAGTTAATAAATTCACAATTATTCCCTTAATTCTCCCTGATTTAGATTTCATCTTCGCCTAGTTCTAGTTCAAGTTATTTTCAGATTACGTATAAGGTACAGTCCCTGTGGATTCGACCTCGGTCTTACTGAGATTATTACTATATCGCAACCCTATACTTGGGGTAGTGAACAGAAGCATTGCATTAGACCCCATCAAACTTATGTGCGTTCCTGGCCTTCCAGATCTCCCAGAGGATCAAGGCCAGGATCAAACCTTTGATGATGCCCAATGAGGAAGATTCGTTGGCCATGCCCCACCATTGGGAAGCTCTGCCCCCTGTCGATTGATTTGGGAGGAAAGCAATGGAGAGAATAGATGAGAAATGGCTCTAAATGGATAAAGCACTCCCAACCAGCATTTTGCTAGTCCCGAGCAAAGTATGAGAAAAAAAGTTGAGAACTATAAAATAATTTCTATAAACTCGAGTGATTTTTAAAAATAATCCAAGTACTAGAATTCTAAGATTCATGAATTATGGGCATTACTTTCTCCTAGACTCAAGCTCACGATAGACTTCATAATCAAGTTCAAAGTATTAATCCATCAATTAGAAAAAAATTCTAAACATTAAGATCCATGTATAGTGTAATCTCGGCTTATTAACATTAAGATTCAATTCGTTATTTCATGATATCATTGGTAACCAACAAGTGCATTCAGGACACTTGAAACCTAGACTAAAACGTGCCTCACAGATCATCCTTTTTTTTTCTTCCAGCTTTTGATTTTTTTCATTAAAAGTATTGTTAAGGAAGGGAATCAAATCCTCACCCATATGGAGCAAACCTATGGTGAAGACTAGTTGCCCAACAATTGTTGAATGTCAACCTTGGGGAATCGAACCTTCACCTATAGGGAGAAAACCTATGGTGAAGACCATTCACCCAATCCTTTCAATTTTCTCTGGTTGGTTCCTTTCATGCTTAGTGATTACCAAGTTAATCCTTCAATATCTAACTTTTTTTAAAAAAACCATAGATATCATTGTTGAGAGAAATTTATAATATTTCAAGAGGGCCGGAACAAAAAGATTGCGGACCGCTCCTATCATGTCAAGAAACTATGAAAAAAAAATAAAAACTACACGGACAGGGAGGAGGCAACAGGGGAATTCCAACTAAGGCCACCTCATGGAGCCCAAGCCAGAATTATCTAGAAGAAGCGCTCCTTTAACAAGCAAAGGGAGATCGGAGCTACTCCAATAGATTCTGTTAGGGCACCCATCGCTCGCCATCCTTGCTAAATCATCCACCACCGCGTTGCATTCACGGAAGAGGAGGTTCAGAGGATTTCGCATGGAGAGAATAGCGCCCATAATATACCAAATGCTCCTAGGGCAGGCCGCTGCCGGGTCCTTTACCGCATTGACTGAAGAGGATAAATTTGATTCTACTATGACGTTTGATAAGCCCAAATTCAAACATAAAGTGAGGCCATCGAGCATAGCCCAAGCCTCCGTCTCTGTGTTTGACACAATGCTGAATTGTCTGGAAAAAGTAAAGATCAAGTTGTCAGAATGATCCCTGCAGACACTAACACCACCACTGATACTAGGGTTGCTCCTTGAGGAACTGTCAGTATTAAGTTTCAGCCAGCCAAAGCGCAGCTTTGTCCACCTAACTAAGCAGAGGGGGGGGGGGGGGGGGGGGGGGGGGGGCTAACAATCTTTAAGGTCTGAAGGATGGAGGTCTCAGTGGAGGTGATGCTAGACTCTGCTGGAAGGGACGAGCCAATCTCGTTTAGCTAGCATGACACCCTGAAGACGATAGATTGAGCTGACATATTATGATTCTTATAACGGGCTGAATTTCTGCTTAACCAAACCTCCCAAGTAATCAGGGTCGGAAGGAGACCAACGAGCATGAAGATGCGGGAAGAGCTGCTGATAGTTGAGAACCACTGAAGGAAGAGCGAACAGAGGAGTTGATTGAGGATGATTGGGATGCGAAACAGATGGTGGAAATGAGCCCAGACTTGCCTAGCCATGTTACCGTCACAGAAGAGGTGATCGGTGGATTCCTCTGCCCCCCCTCGAGTGGTAGCCGAAGGCCCATGATGCTGACTGATAGGATTGGGGGTCTGAGAGGAGCTGCACGCTGAGAGGGGGGAACTATAGCGAGGAGACACTGAAGCGGGGGAAGCTGGGGAGGGAGCTCTGCAACATTCACAACAAGATGCAAGGTTTACCCCAAACCTCTTCACTGCTTGATCAATTGAGATGGCATTATAGATGACTTTCCAGGAAAAAATGGATATTTTAGGAGGGAGAAATCTATGCCATAACCATTTGTACTAGGGGGCTGTCTGGTGATAAGATCTGATGGCATTCCAAGCAGTTTTTAAAGAGAATTTGCTTGAGGAGGTTAAATCCCAGATAAGCTGGTCTGGTCTGTTAGAGAAAGTCACGTGGGAAGCTGCGATGGATTGCATAGCAGGAGGGGCAATGAAATTATGAATATAAAAAAAATCCCAGTGGCCATTGTGGGCATAGAAGTCACTGATATTAGCTGAGAGGAAAGAGGGAGGAATCGGTCTGACAATGGCTGCTGCAAGGAAACCACATCCCGACTAGTTGTGGGTCTAGATATTAATCTCACCTTCTCTAATAAGCCATCTGGAGTGATGTAGAGTTGTGGGCAGGGCTTTTAGTAGAGGAGTTCGATCTAACAGACCCACCATTGAAGATAAATTTTCAAAAGAATTTTACTGCAAAGAAACAAGCCCATAGGGATCTACTTTGAAGGAGGTTCCAACACATTTTAACACTAGTAGCAAATATAACATCTTCAATTTTCCTGACACCCAATCCTCCTTCATGAATAGGGGTGCAAATCTTCGACCATTTGATCCAATGTTTTTTAGGCCCGTCCTCGGTGCTACCCTAGAAGAAGTTGGCGAGAGCTCGGTTGAGGGAGAAGAGGATTGACTTGGGGATGTTAACTACTGAAAGAAGGTCGATTGGCATGCTGGTTAAGACATGCTTTATGAGAGTCAGTTTTGTCGTTGGATTGAGCAGTTTAGCCTTCCAGCTCGCAATTTTGCTTGTAAGCTTGTGAACGATCGGCTGAAGCATGGAGTTCCTGATTTTCCCTTTGGATAGAGGGACACCCAGGTAGGTTGTTGGAAGATGACCTTGGTTGAAGCCTGTGAGAGTTGTCAGGCGTTGGGCCTTGCGTCTGGAAGTTCTAGATGGGGCAATGAAGACAGTCTTGGATTCGTTGACCTTTTGGCCCAAGCAAGCTTCGTATTCCCATATGAGTGCAAGCAATTTTTGCACATTGTGATACCTTCCATTGAGAAACAAGATCGCATTGTCAGCAAAAAAGAGGTAGGTGATGGTCAGGCATTGCCTGGGGAGGCTATATGGGTGGCAGGTCCCAGAGGAGAAAAGCTCAGTGAGACCTCTGTTGAACACTTCAGCAGTAAGGATAAAAATGGACGGGGAGAGCGGGTCACCTTGTCTGATGCCTCCGCTAGCCTTGAAGAAGCCAAAACTATAGCCATTAATAAGAATAGAGAACCAAGCATCTCTCCAGCATTGCTCCAACTAAGCAATCCATTGCTAATGGAAGAGGAACTTCTGAAGGACTTGAGTTATGAAAGCCCATTCTAAGCGATCGTAAGCCTTTTCTATGTCGAGCTTAACGATGAGGTTTCCTCCAAAAACTTTGCGATCAATCTTGTGTATCATCTCACGTGCAATCGAGATGTTATCTGCAATGAGCCGCCCTTTGACGAAGGCCCCTTGCACAGGGGAGATGAGAGCTGGAAGGATGAGAGCCATTATGCAAGTCATAACCTTAGACATGATTTTCATGATGCAGTTGCATAAACTGATTAGCCTGAAGTCTGTGATGAGAGTTGGGTTCTTCTTTTTTGGAATGAAGCAGATGTTGGTGCATTGGAAGGCTTTGAGAATGGGTCCTCCCTTGAGGAAATCTTTTGCAGCTTCATATAGGTCGAAACAGACAACATCCCAGTAGGAGGAGTAGAAGGCCCCCTCAAATCCGTCAGGACCCGGGGCACTGTTAAGTGGAATAGAAGAGACTGCTTGCTTGACCTCCTCTAAAGATATAGGACGTAAGAGGAGGGAGTTCATATGGTCAGTTACTAACCTTGGGATGGAGTTAAGGATCAACAGATTAGAGGAAGTGCCTTTCGAGGAGAAATAATGCTGAAAATGATTGACTGCTTCCTCCCCAATCTCTTCCAAAGTACCTTTTACCTCCCCATTTGGTGTCTTTAGATTGGTAATAGTCAGATTTTTATATTTGATGAAGACAAACTTGTGGAAGAACTTTATATTTCTGTCGCCTTCCTTGAGCCATTGGATCCTTGATTTTTGTTTCCAAAAAATTTCCTTTAACAGCAGGGTCTTTTTATGGATCGCCTGGGCTCTATGGAGCTGAAACAGATTTGCTTCTGACTGGGAGGAGAGAAGATCTTGCTCTGCCCTGAAGAGTTAAGCCTCTACTTCCTGAACTTTTTTGTTCATATCCCCACACACTTCTTTGTTTCAATTTTTCAGTCTATTCTTGAGGATCTTTAACTTAATGGAGAATTTGAACATGGGAGTGGCGGTAATATCTACGCTCCAGCAATCTGCAACAACCTTATGGAACTCTTCATGGGCAGTCCACATCCACTGGAACTTGAAAGGGTGGGGGAATTTTAGGGGCTCTTGTTGAATGGTGAGGACCAGGGGGGAGTGGTCCGAGTGAGCTTTGGTAAGGTGGGAAACCTTGGATACTGGGAAAACGCTCAACCAGGATGCATTGACGAACATTCTATCTAGTCTTACCCAGCGTCAACTTGTTCCAAATCTGTTGTTACACCAGGTGAATTGGGTGCTAGAGAATCTTAGGTCCAGCATGCCCGTATCATTAACCATGTCCAAAAAATCCTGCATACCATCGGACGTCCGGGAGGTCCCACCAAATCTGTCGTCTGGGGATAGGGTGGTGTTAAAGTTTCCACTTATCAGCCAGGGACCCTGGATAGAAGCATGAATATTCCTCAGATCATCCCAAAACACCTTCCTTTAAGCTCTAGAACATCTAGCGTAGACAGTGGAGACAATGATGGGGAGAGGGTAGTCATTTGAGGAGAGCCTTAAAGATAGGCATTGGCTGGAAGCAGCCACTATCTGGGTGACAATGTTCTCAGAGGACAAGATCCAGATTTTATTTCCTACAGCATCATTGGAAATGGATTTTGAAAAGCCCAGCTTGGTGGCCACTGTCAGTTTCTTTGAGTCCCTTATCATAGGTTCTTAGAGCAGGAGAACGACCGGATTGTGCTTTTTGATTAGCCATTTCAGGTAGCGAGAAGTAGGGGTATTACTTACCCCTCTTACATTCCAAGAAAGAATGCTAGACATCAGAAGACCAACCTTTTTTCCCAGCCTGTTTTTGCTTTTTCTTCAGTCTTTGACTTTTCCTCTTGATCATACTCAGTTTCTATTTGAGCTTACTACCTGTGATCACTGCTATCCTACCTGTTGGACTATCCTCAGCATCATTGCTTATGACAGCCTTGGGGGAATTCCTATAATTGGGGTGGCCTTGAATGTCCAACCAAAGAGTCAGACTTGAATTCTTCTTAGCCTGGGGCTACTTTTTGGGAGGACGATGATCAACTTCCACCGGTGACATGTTGCCAAGTACCTCAGCATTTGGGGAGAGGCATCTATTCAGAGTATCAGCAGAGTGAGCTCTGATGTGGTGCTGCTGCGATGTCGGGGTAAAGCAGGTTGTCGCGTCCTCCTTCAGGCAGGGAGAAGGATCGAGTGGGGGAGGCACTGCTCAGGTTTGTAGTCGACTTATCCTTGAATAGGTCCTTGACACTTGACAGTCATTTCTCCCATGCCTCCATAACGACTGGGGTGGGGTGAGGCCATGGGGTTGGGGTTGAATGCTGGGGAAGCCGAACTTTATCTGCTTGGGTCAAGGGTTGAGGGGAGGAGAGAGTTGAGGAGTGGGTAGATTAGTGAGACAGGGGAACCTGTGGGCAAAGGGGGGAATGCCAGCTGAGGTGGGGTGAGGAATCATGTCGAGAGTTTGGTGGTCAGGGAGGAACGAGGGCCATTGAAAACGGGGGGTCAGGAGGTCTTGGGGCACTGGGACAAGAGGGAAGGGTGTGGATAGCTGAGGAGAGAGCAAAGAGGGAGTCATGCTGCCAGAAGGATTAAACTGCTGAGGTTAAAAGCGAGGCGGAGGACAGAGGGGTGGGGATTGAAAGGGCCTAGCTATATGCCCTAGAGGGGGGGGGGGGGGGGGGGGGGGGGGGTGTGAATAGGCAATGCCAAATAAAATTAATAACAGCAGAATAATAAAAGAAATAAAGCACAATGCTGAATTTAAAGAAATCTCAATAGCCTAAAATAAAGAGAATGATACTTTATCAGTTCTAAGGACACCTTACACCAAAAACCAAAGGTTTAAGGTAAGACAACCTTATTTCTAGAATGTCCTTTGTATCACAAACTAATGAGGAATAAAAAGCAAGGAAATCAAAATAACTTACAGAAATAAATCCTAAGTTATTACAACATTCCCCACACTTGCTTGGAATAAAAAGATTACAACATTCATCCACGAATACATACCACAAAACTGAATGAATAAAAGAATCGAAGAATAATGCACATCCACAATACAACGATATATAGTGGTTCACTTGTATGTACACCAACTATTCTCCAACTGCCACACAGAATGTTACTCCACTCCTAATATCCTCACATAGGGGATATTAGCATGCACTATCAAAATAGGTTTCACAGGTTCACCTAAAACCTTCACAATTGTGTCTTTGATCTCGGGCTTACACAATCCAAAAACCCCCACAATCTGAGTTTTCTGGCTCTTCTCAGATAACCAATACAATGAGATTTTTCTGGCAAATCTCAAACAAAACCAAAGAAAGTAAATTATAAAAATGTAAAATACCTGAATCACCTTTTGAAGAAGCCTGGTAGAACCAATCGGAGTAGAAGTTCGATTCAACGTTCAAAGTCCAATACTCACTTTAAGAATGGTTCTATATCTAATCGATTTTAAATCAAAAGGGCTAGTTCTATTTGATTTTGAATCCAAGAAGAAGGAATATCAGAAATTCTCCTATTCTAATAAGATTGGAATGTATATCAAAATCAAATAATAAACAAGCTAGCAAAAGGAATATTAAATAAGCACAAAGTAGCTTAAAACAAACACAAACTTATCTCAGAGAATAGCCTAAAGATTTCTTGAACAGAATTGTATTGAATTCCTAAAACTCTAAAGTTCGTGATCTATTTATAGCCTAAAAAATCCCGTCTATGACCGGTCTTAGGATCCTAGGACTGGTCGTAGCTTCAAAGATTTTCAAAGATTTCTACGGGATAAGATTTTACGGTTCCACGACCGGTCCTGAGTGGTCTACGACCGGTCGTGGGCCACCTACGACTGGTCGTAGGACACCTACGATCGGTCGTAAGACCCTCAATTTGGTTGCTGGAGTTTGAGTCGTAGGGCTACGACCGGTCGAAGGATGAGTCGTAAAACTCACAGGACTGGTCGTAGGATGTCCAGGACTGGTCGTAGGATAGCTAGAAAGATCCAAAAATCTTCAACAACCTAAGACTGGTCTTGAAAAACTTAAGACTGGTCGTAACAGAGCTAGGACTGGTCTTGAAGTCCCTATGACTGGTCTTAGAACAGCCCAAACAATCATATTAAAATATATGAATTATTTATCTAGAATGACCTACACTAAAGCCCATCTTAAGGTCAATCTAAGGTCAAACAAACCTTAAAAGTGAGATGGACATTGAAAGTCTGTACACTCAGATGACCCTTAAAAGAAGCTTGAGAATATACAAATCTTGTATTAGGCCTTCTTGAGCTTGATCTTGACTTGACAAAATCTTCTAACATACTTGAACTTGATTGAATCTTGAACATGCAAACTTGAAGACTTGAACTTGATTGAATCTTGAACATGCAAACTTGAATTCTTCATCCATGAGTTGAAAACTTCTTCATTTAAGATCTTGTCTTGAAATGCGATGTCTTGAAGTAAAGAATAGTCTCAAACATGAAACACAAGATATACAAGATATAGATATAGGTTTTGGCACCATAAAATTTGACAACCAAAGGGATATGAAATCATAGCACTTACAGGGATTGGTGGAGAGGTTGGGGAGAGGAGGCAATAGGGAGGGCAAGAGGCATTGTGGTTGAGTGGGATATTGTGGGAGACTGCTGAGGAACCTTAGAGGATTCAAGGTAAACAACATGATTGGAGGTCTGCTTACTGGTATTATTGCAATCCACTAGGTGTCCCTCCCCATGTGGGTGATTAGCTTCGGTTATGCTGGTAGTGTGCTAATTCACAAATGACTGGGCCACCCAGGCTTTTGTAGTCAGGTTATCCTTAGAAGAGTAATGGAGATGTTCCAGAGAGTTATAGATGTGGTGGGGGTGGCCCTCAACCAAGAGAGTGGTCTTCTGGAATAGGGGAGCATCTGGGTGAGGGAGGATCCTGGCCCTGGCAAACCAGTGGTTCTGGCCTTCTATCGAACACCTGTCGAGTTCATGAATAGATCCCATCTGTTCTGCTATTTGAAAAATGGTTTGCTTACTCCAGGCGAGGATGGGAATACCGTCAATGCGAATCCACGAGCCCCGACCAGGAAGCAGCATGCTTGGGGTCCAACGACGTGGGTTAATCAGAGAGAATTTTTTTTTTTTTTTTTTTGTGGAGGTTCGTTGCACTAAAGAAGGCATTGAGACTTTCCTTTGCTTGGAATTGGAACAAATACCCTGTTGCTGAGATCCTGAAGATCTCCATTGGAGTGTTGCAAAATGAAGATGATTGCATCCCTGCTAGCAGATCATTGGAAGCATCGTTAGGTGCCATTACTTCAGCTACGAGAGCGTTGGCCAGATTTGCTCGACCTTGATCAGATATCCATTTCAACACTATGAGAGAATTGGAAGGGTTGGGAGGGTTGGGGGGTTTGAGAACCCCGACATATGATTGTGGGGGTGGGGATGCTGCACTATTGTTGGATATAAGGGGTTGGAGAGTTGGACGGGAGGGTTTAACAACAGTGGTACGGGGTGGGAGGACAGTTTGGTGGTCGGAGTGGAGGAGGAAGGGAGGTTCTTACGCTGGATAGTGTCCCTGACCACCATCTTGCGACGAGTTAGGAAGCGATCGTGAAGTAGATCACTTGCCGTGACTGCCTCCTCCTTCTAGAAGCGGATGAAGCCATATCCTTATTTTCTTCCGGTGCCTGCAAAAGATGGGATGTATATATCCAAGATTTTCCCAAATTGGCCAAAATGCTTCCTGATGTCATCTTCTGTAACGGAGAAGGCGAGGTTACCAACGAATAGACTCCATCTGACCTCCCTTGACCGTCGATTCCGAGCAGTCTCCCAGGTCATTTTCTTCAGACCCCTAACAGAGGGGTTGAGAAGATAGCTGGACATGCGATCCTCTCAACCGGCCATAAGTAGAATAGATCAAAGCGTCGGAACCATCAGCTACACCTTTTCGCTCGTTCCGACACCTGCATTGGTAGGGATGTCGAGATGCCGGCCGGCAGAGGGCGAGATTTCAAATTCAATATCGAATTGAAACCTCAATGTGTAAATGAGATGTAACATGTGAAATCATGATTCAATCAATGTTTAAAACTTCTAATCATGGATTGATAATTTGAACTCAACTGTGGAACCTATCAGATAGCTAAATCTAAGAGACGTAAACCCCCAACACTCTATATTTTATAATTCTAAATCAACGATGGCTGTCAAAATCACTTTGAATTCACAAGAAATTTCAGAAAATCTTTAAAAATTTTCACAAGTTTTGCTCAAGATTGAGAAAACACTAATTTAGGTGACCTAATCGCCCACTCCTAACCTAAAATCTACATTGTCCTTAATGTAAAAGAAATAAACATGCAATGTACATGGGACAATGAAAGTAAAAGAGGAGTGATGGAAAAATAGTACCTGGATGAAAGAATCAAGGGGTTTTCCATAGATATCAGTGTGAGAGTGGGTCAGCACAAGAGTAAAACCAACAAAAGAAAACTATTCTAATACAACTTAGAAAGTAAACTAACCTAACGACATAAATCTGACTATCCTAGAACGACATAAAGCAAACTACCCTAGTCCTATGAAAGCAGGAGAAAAACTACTCAGTCATGCTGTAAGGTTCCTCTTCCGGCTAGTATCTTAATAAAGTTCTTAGTATAGGTTTCTCAACAAGATCATCCAAAAGCCTTTTTTGTGATAGACTTGGATGCCCTGGAGTATGACTTTTTAGAGAAACTTATGTATCTCATCAAAAATATGTCGTTGATTCACTTGAGGTATCCAAAGTATATATGATTCACCTGTAACAGAAAAAGTGTCAATATTAGTAATCGATAGTGAATCGGAGACTACATGTAGATAAAATTCAAAAAATTTCTCAGGAAGTGATGTAGTCTCAACATATTTCGAAGTTTCAGACTTCGATTCCACTGTCAGCTCCTCCTTTAATGGTAAACGATCAGGATTTGTGGAAGAAGGGGCTTTACATCAAGGGTTCTCTCGGACCGTGACAACTACTGAAGTACTGTCTTGCCAGGCATCTACTATTTCTTTAATCATAAGATTGTTCAAATATGAAAAGTGTGTCAAGCAATTGTTCAAAGAATTAGAAAATTCAGCTGAGTGTGACTTATTTTCCACATTAAAATTTTTAATGAGATGCTCAAAGACTCCATCGTTCTTAAAAGTAGATGGAGGTGTGCTCTCTTGCTCTAACCCTGCATAAACAGATTGAGGGTCAGTAAATGAAGTATTGATGTGAGGACTCTATTCACTGATACTACTCAGAAGAGACATTGAATTGTCAAAAGTGTACAACTCAGATGGTAGCCTTAACTAGGTGGATTCAAATTCCAGAGTCATATCAAGTAAATCGTCCATCTCCCAAATCATATCATCATTCAATTCAGGGAAGTGGTCCAAACATGCATCACAAAGGTTGGAAGGGTTAGTTGAAAGTGGTTCCTCCTCCACATAAATCAGTAATATCAAATAGGTGGAGTAGATTACTATGGTTAACAAATTCCTTAACCTTTTGATCATTGGCAAGAGGCACACTTGAGATTGAATCCCTATACTCATCATCGTCCAATTCAGTACAGTATAATACCCTTGGGATGGGATCACATTCCTCACATTCTATACCTAGAATGGGTTGAAGATCGAATAAACTAAACTCTTCCTCATCATTGAAATCAAGTGTGTCATGTGAGTGAAGTGTGTCATTATCATTGTATTTGAAAGACACCCATATCTCATGATCATTCCTTTGGATAGTCATCGAGATCGACTTATCGAGAAATTGAATCATTTGCTCATTAATGAAATTCAACTCATTCGTAATTTCAGTTTCTTCCATAAGTGAGTTATGATCACTTTCTTCATATTGTGCTTCTAGATTAAGATGAGGTCGGGATAACCTAGCCTCTTTCTTCTCCATAAGATGTGACCAAATTATTGGAATTGAGGATTTGAGCAATTCACATGATTGTATGACAAGTTGATTGAACTGCTCTTGTGCTTTCATGAGTTTTTTAAGTGAATCCTCTTGGATTGTTTCTATTTGGATTTCAAAGGCAGAGGATCCAAGAGAATTATCACTATGATATACTGCTGGTTCATCTATAGTCATACGGATCATAGGTGGGAGATCTGATGGTTGATAATACTTATTATCACTTATAATATAATCACGCATTGTTTTCTTTTTATCGGATGAGCTCTTAAAGTTATGATAACCCCGACACTTACGTACTGTTCATGGGGTGTAATTGTTCTCTTGTATATGATCGCGTAAGGACTTCTTAACCGATGGAGCATTATACTATGGTCGGTTCTTGATGATTGTTTAAGAAAAATTCTGAGACATAGGTTGATTTCTATCATAATCATCATACATCCCTTCACACGTTTTCGCATGCTCAAAAGCTATCTTAGCATATTGACGTTCCCACTCGTGCATATACATGGTGAAACCTGAACTCTAAATCTAATCCTAAGAAAAACAAAACAAAAGATCCTACAGTAGTATGAAAAGTAAGAAGAGGAGAAGTTAGAATGAAGTTAACCAAATGAGAAGTTCATATGTTAAGATCTTGCATAAGAAAACAAAAGAGATTAGTTTCTAAAACAGAAAGTCTAAAGTTAGAAAGTTCCTACAATTGAAATAGAAAGTTAGTTTATAAAAAAGAAAAGTTCCGCCTAAACTCAGAAGCTAAGTTAGTTTCTAAAAAGGAAAGTTCCCCAAACCTAGAAGCTAAGTTAGTTTCTAAAATAGAAAATCTAAACCTAAAATTAAAAAGTTTCTAAAATAAATTAGTTCCTAAAAAGGAAAGTTTCTAAACCCTAAAATAGAAAGTAATGTTAGTTTCTAAAATTAAGAGAAATCATAAATAAAAAAAAAAAATTTAAAAATAGAAAATAAAACCCTAATCTTAAAATTAGAAAAAAGTATAGAAATTAGAAAAGGATTACTAAAGTAAAAGTTTATGCCAGGACCCTACAAAATAGGTTAGTTTCTAAAAATCAAACAGAAAAAATTCTGACAAAAAATTAGAAAAATCCTAATTTTAAACTAATCATAAAACTAGTTAATTTCAAAAAACGTAACCGTCAATCCCCTACAACGGCACCAAAAACTTGTTCACACCCTAAGTATAGAGTTGTGATGTAGTAATAATCTCGGTAAAATCGAGGTCGAATCTACAGGGACTGAACCTTGTACGTAATCTGAAAGTAAATAGAACTAGAACTAGAATGAGATGAAATCTAAACCTGGTGAATATAAGAGAATAATGGTGAAAATATTAATATATAAATTATAAAAATCAAATGTAGGAAACTAGGGTGCCAAGGATCCACTTGTAGAGATCAGGGAGATCTACGCTTGATTCACGAACACAACTGGATTTAAAGTCCCATCTTCATCCAGTTGGAAGAAATATTGTTAAAAACCAATTCTGAACTTCCTTTAATTCAGTTTTCAAGAGATGAGAGGTATGAGAATTAGAATTGATTCCATCACAAAACTATGCCCATGAGACAATGCAAATAACAGAATTTACCCAATCTACAACCAATGTGAGAGATATATGAATGTTAGGAAGGGTTCCATCATCCAACCATGTCCAAGGGACGATGGTGAACAACTGGGCTTCCTAACTTTATAATTATAATAAGGCAAAGGAAATACTCAAAGCCATCGCATATCTATTGTAATTTAAGTCACAATAAACCATCAAAAACTAGAGGCACTCCTCAATATTAAATTAAAACCAAAATCAGCTCATCTAATATGAATCAAGCCGTAGGAATCACCCATTAGGTTAAAAGCTTCACCTCTTAACCCTAGCTAAGAGGCTTAGTTCATCGTAGACATGATGACTAAAAACTCTTAAAAAACATTAAAGGAATGAAAGAGAAAAATAAGGAGAAGAAAAGAAAGACTTCCAGTTGTCCCATGGTCTCTCTCTCTCTCTCTCTCTCTCTCTCTCTCTCTCTCTCTCTCTCTCTCTCTCTCTCTCTCTCTCTCCCTTTCTCTCGTCTTCCACGTTCTAGCCTCCATGGCTGCCCTTGGATGGATTGAATGAATTGCTTCTCCCTTCTCGTTATAAGAGGGTAAGACGGTGGAGAGGTTGGTTTGGAGAACTGTCGGTGGAGAACTGACCTTGTTGGAGTTCTTTACGCATAGCAATATTCCGTGAGATTGGAAGTCGGTGGCGTGTATAACCATTACACAGTTAAAATTGGAGCTTCCCAACTCCCCTCCTTGTATTTCATCCAAAAGATCGACGTCTCTTGGGACATTTTGTATAGGCCTACATGATGGACGGTCCAGATCGGCAGTCCGATCATCATAAAAAACATTCAGCACCGGACACGGAAACTAGGCTGCACAAAACAGTTTACGCTGTGACGATGGTGGGGTCCATGATGGCCTTCAACGGATGAATCCACTCCGTCCGTTGCGTTCTCCTCGAAAAACCATTCGGGAATGGACTGTTTTGGGTCGGATTCGGTGTGGCCCACAAGTTGTTTCTCTCTGTCGTCTGACCTATGTTTGGATGATTGGAAATCGTTATTCCCTGGCTTCTGGGAAACTGTCACCTAGGCCGTGGTTTTTGGTTCACTCCACTTCTAATGGACAGACCAGATCATCAATCTTGGCTGATATGTGGGGCCATCAGTAACTGTCCGTCAGTCCCTGTTTTACGGCAACAGCGAGAAGAAGATTCAAATTTCTTTCAAATAAGAAAGTCGGTCAAAGGCTATTGATTGACTTCCCTGTTTCGGTACACATCCAAGGTATGTGTGCTGTGTACACACACCGTGTAAAGTGGGTCCCACCTTGATGTTTAGAGAAATTCAATTTGCCTATCCCCTTTATCATCTAATTTAAAGTGGTGAAACCAGATTTGAAGCATATCCTAAAGATCATGTGGGCTTAGTTTGAGATTTATGGGCTGATCTGCCCGTTGGGACACTTTCACAAGGTTCCAATGGCTGAGATTTTACGTGTATGGTTGATTTATGATCCTCAAGCCATATATGAAGTTTTGTGCCAAACGGATCATGAGAACCCTATGATCCTGCATTTTGGCTGACTTTCAGGCCTGTTTAAGGTGAGTGGCATGATTTTTTAGATATCTGACATGTAAATTCTTCGATCTTGGTCCCCTGGGGTCTGTCCCTTGCCTTGGTGATTTTAGAGCATTAAATTGATGTTTTTAGTACTCTTTTTCAGTTCTGGCGCTTAAATTCACATTGCAGTACAAACATAATTAAAATAGGCTGTTAAACAGTATCATGCTCGTAAAATTAGGCAATAACTGAGGTTTAATATGCAATATTTGACCCTCAACACTAGCTCACCTTCGGAGAAGAGGTGCTTAAGGAATTCCTCTCTATGACTGATTGGCTTACAACAGATGCAGGATGAGGCCAAGTGGACACCTTTCCTCTTCACATTGATGTATACTAGAACTGCGGTGTGTAAAATTTTCCATGAGAAAAGCGCAATTTTTGGAGGAAGGTGGGATTGCCACACCCAGTTAGACCAATTGTGCGGCTGACCTTGGACTCGGATAAGATGCCATGCTGATTTAATGGAAAAAATCCCGGAGTTCTCTCTGGTCCATACTACCCAATCTTCAGACTGGTTAAGCTATAAGCCTTCAGCAATTATGTGAATGCGCACTGAATCTGGAAGCGAGGCTGGAAGAGGGCCGCTGTGAAGAAGGCCGTCAGGCCCAATTAAATCCTTGATCCTCAGGTCTTGTAATTGAGGGGGAATAATGCTTGGAATCAAATGGTTAGCTTAGTTATCCCATTCCTGAGCTTTACACATGATCTAAATGGTCAGCAAATCGAACAGCAAGTATCCTCCTGTAACTCATCTAATAATAGGGGTCTTCTCCTATCTTTTATATATATATATATATATATATATATATATATATATATATATATATATATATATATATATATAAAAGGTATCCCACTGTAACTGGCAGGATCAGAAACAACGAGATTTGTGGACGCCATTCCATTTGGAAGTTTCAATGGGGGTATCACCCTCCCCACTTTAGCCTCTTGCACCGTCTGGTGGGGCACGAACTACTTTCATGGTAGCCCACATATAAAGCTTAGGTAAAGATGAGGGGGCTGGATCCTCTACACAGTTTGTAGAATAAGCTTACCATACAATTCTTGCGCGTGGGGCACACCAGGATGTTTAAATGCATCCAAACCGTCCTGAAGGGTTGCCCCACCAAGAAATCAGGCTCATCCAATCCATCATGTGAGCCACAACGCGGATCAGCGGTTTTTGGGTGGTGGTTGTTCTATATATATAGTGTGGTCCACCATGTTATTTTTGTGATCCAACCTGCTCATCAACTGCTCCCCAACATGACGATAGTACTTCCCAAGGATCAGGCCTATACAATCAGGTCTCCCACCTCCATAAATGCTAATAGACAAACACCCAAAAATCTCTAAATTCACCTGGTGACCCACTGTTGGATTGGAATGATTTTAGGCATCCTTTACCGGTTTTGTGCGATAGATACAGTTCCGTTGGCCCCACCCTACACGTTTGTAGAATAAGCGTTTTAGATGATCCGACCTCAAAAATGAAATTGAGATGCTCCAATGCCAAATGGTTGTACCATGAAAATGTGTATATTTACAAATCCCATGTCATCAAGATTGTGCATGGAATGCCTGCGACAAGCCACGTTGTTTTTTTTATTCTATCAAAGAGAAGCTCAAGTTTGCATTTGGGGAGTAGCCAATCCACTTTCATTTTCATTTGAAATTTAGTGCCACATTGAGCAGTGAGACTTGCTACTGAAGTGATGTCACATATTTATATGGGTCCCACTATGATGTATGTTTTGTATCCACACCGTCCATCCATTTGGAGAGATCATTTTAGGGTATGAGCCAAAGAATGAATTAGATCCAAAACTCGAGTGGACCTTACTACAGAAAACAGTGGAGAGAGTCACGCCCACCATTTATTACCACTGAATCCAATCTAAAACTCGTCACTTTATCTACTAAACCTCGTCACTTTATACTGCAACCCTGTCACTTTGTATTGCAACCCCCTCACTTTGTCTACTGAATCCCGTCACTTTGTATTGCAACCTTGTCACTTTGTATTGCAACCCCGTCACTTTGTCTGCTAAACCCCATGACTTTGTACTATAACCCTGTCACTGTCTACTGAACCCCGTCACTTTGTACTGCAACCCTTTCACTTTGACTACTGAAACCCGTCACTTTGTACTGTAACCCCATCACTTTATCTACTGAAACCTATTACTTTGTGTTGCAACCTCGTCACTTTGTCTAGTGAACCCCATCGCTTTGTACTGCAACCTTGTCACTTTATCTACTGAACCCCATCACTTTGTACTGCAACCCCGTTACTTTGTCTACTGAACTCCTTCACTTTATACTGCAACATTGTCACATTGTCTATTATACACCGTCACTTTGTGTTACAACGTCGTCACTTTTTCTACTATACCTCGTCACTTTGTGCTGCAACCTCGTCACTTTGTCTAATGAACCCCGTCACTTTGTACTGCAACCCCATCGCTTTGTCTACTGAACCTCGTCACTTTATACTGCAACCCTGTCACTTTTTTTACTGTATTCCGTCACTTTGTACTGCAACCTTATCACTTTATTTATTGAACCCTGTCACTTTGTACTGAAATCCTGTCACTTTATCTACTGAATCCTGTCACTTTGTACTGCAACATTATCACTTTGTGTACTTAAATTAACGGAATGAATAAAACACATACATCATGGTGGGGCCCATAGAGTATCGACCACCACCACCATCGGGTTGGTGGTAGGGGGAGTCGCCAATCCGCTTTCATTTCTATTTGAGATTTAGTACCACATTGAGCAGTGAGACTCACTACTGAAGTGATGTCACCTATTTATATGGGTCCCACTATGATGTATGTTTTGTATCCACACCGTCGATCCATTTGGAGAGATCGTTTTAGGGCACGAGCCAAAGAATGAATCAGATCCAAAACTCGAGTGGACCCCACCACAGAAAATAGTTAAGAGAGTCATGACCACCATTTATTACGACTGAATGCAATCAAAACCTCATCACTTTGTCAAGTGAACCCCGTCGCTTTGTACTGCAACCCCGTCACTTTGTCTAATGAACCTCGTCGCTTTGTATTGCAACCTTGTTACTTTGTTTACTGAATTCCATCACTTTGTACTGCAACATCGTCACATTGTCTATTATACCCTGTCACTTTGTGTTACGACCCGTCACTTTGTCTAGTGTACCCCGTCACTTTGTGCTGCAACCTCATCACTTTGTCTAGTGAACCCCGTCACTTTGTCTACTGATCCCCATCACTTTGTATTGCAACCCCATCACTTTTTTTTGTAACGCCCGTGAAAAATCCGTACTTGGGTTCGAGTACCGATTTGACCCGAAATCGCGTAGAAATAATTTCTATGGAAATTAAGCGTAAGTTAGCCAGCGCAACGCTAGAGTAGCTGGGAAATAGTCCCTGATCACTTTAAATACGTTCTGCAAGACCCAAATCGAGTAGAACAAACAACTCTACAATACTCTATAACCTCGGATCAAACTCTAAGCGGGTTTGTCCTCTGGACCACGTTGAACTTTTGTATTGGATTTAGACCGCGCGTCGAAGGTCCGATACCTCCTATCTTAGACCGTTAGAACCGCCCAGCTGGACTTGACAATCATCTCAAAAATCAAGTCAAACCGATAATCACAGACGATTTCGTTGAACCCGGACTGAAGCAACCGCGAATAGGGACGAATTTGGAATTTCAAATTCAAATCTGGCACACGACTTGACGCGTCAGTATTAAGCGTTCTGACCGTCAGAATTCATCCAGATTACACCCTCGGATCAGGAAAAATTTCTATTTATTATCATGAGACTTTCAGCCCTGATCTATGTGCGGTGACCGCTGAACTGAAACTGGTCCGCCACGTGCGATCTGCGAACCCTGCCAGACTGAAAACTTAATACGAGGTACATTTGGTACCCATGAACTTAAGTCTGATCGCAATCGACCAGGGGACCACCAGAAAGCAGTTTTTGGACCGAAACAGCCCCGAAATGGATAGGCATCAAGTAAACTTCGTCCCGGAGCCTATTTTCGGCGATTTTAAGCTTATAAAAGGGGTTGAAACCCTCATTTCTCCCTTCCATCCGAAAATCACAAACCCTAGGAAAAAAAGAGAGAGAGTTTGAGAGAAAGAGAAGAAGAGAATTTTCCCGCTTCCGAGCCCCTGACAGTTGTTGCTTCAGCACTTCCTTCCAATCACCTGGCTGGTGATTTCTCCACTTTTTCAGGTATAAAATAACTCCAAAAACTTGCTGATTTAGTGT
Organism: Magnolia kwangsiensis; assembly: GCA_037074715.1. Classification (NCBI taxonomy): domain Eukaryota; kingdom Viridiplantae; phylum Streptophyta; class Magnoliopsida; order Magnoliales; family Magnoliaceae; genus Magnolia; species Magnolia kwangsiensis. The sequence goes on from CM073589.1 coordinate 15,338,882, forward strand.
TTACTTAGTTGCATAACATGTTAGCTAACGTATTCCATAAATCAGGCTCTCCCACTGCCGTAGACGAAGCGTACACGCTCCGTTCAAAATCCTGCAACCGTAAGAGACTAGGTGAGGATTTTAGACGCTTTGATTGACGGTTTACAACGCTTTCAATGTCGTTTAATAGTAGATTATCGACGGCATCGCCGTTTGACATGTACAACATGCTCTCCGTTTCCTGTTTCGTAAATTAACGAAGAATATGAGATTTAGGGCATTTTAGTCATTTGTAGGAAGTACGGTCTACATGCATATTTTGCTGACGTGATTGACATGGTTTGTCGCCGCATTAGGGAGTTAGGAATGCTTGCATAATCAGTTTGGCGAAGAGATTCGTCAAGTTGCGCATTTTGGGTCGACATACTATATGTGGACTTAAGTGTGTAGTGTATGTGTTTGTATAAATGCTTGTATTAGTATGTATTGAATTAAATGATGTTATGAAGTAGTTTGAGATTGATTTCTTGACTGATATGCTGACCTAAATGATTCCCACATGTTTACCTTATGCATGATTGCATTACATGCATGGAAAGTATGCCTTGAAGATTTGCTTAAGTTGAATGTTATAACATGTGTTAACATGCTCACATGATGTATTTCAATTCCAATACTTTAACCTGTAATGCTAATATGATTCCATAGATGTGTGGGACTTGACCTAGTCCAGGCAGTCGGTAACCGAGCGAATTCGTGGCTGACTGGTCATAGCCACGAACGACGCGTCGATGAACGTGATTCGTGTTGAGAGTTGGCGGCAGTGATTAGGCCACGCGAAGTGTTTTACGCACTTCATGTCGTTCGACTTGAGATGCGATCGCGCTAGTCGAGCACGTCAAGTAACCCGACTGGCCGATGTATGTTCACCTTGTATGTATCATAACTGCTTGAACCTAGGGTACTGAACTTACCATTGTAAACCCGGTTAACTGTGGTACCTTGATCCACGAAGACTCATGAGCCGGGCATGGTGGTATGGGACACCGTGGTCGAGCTGTCGGCCTACGCTGGGGCCACAAACCTCCCCGTAGTGACCAGTGAGCACCTAAACTCGTGAGCAGATTATGGTGGTATGGGACACTATATTCTAGCTGTCGGCCTACACTGATCAGGCGACGAGCCCTTTGTAGTGACCGCGAGCGTATTCTGAGTCCACGGGAGGCGACGACCCTTCCGTTGCAGTAGAGTACGGTAGGCCTGTATTGATAAGGTGATGGGGGAGCGGTGCAACGAGTGCGAGCAACAGCCTTGGCAGCCCTTGCAGTGACCTACGAAATATACATCGTATGAGATTACTAGGAGTGACGACCTTAGACAGGATCTGTGTTGGGATTGATACAAGGGAAGTACCTTAGTTTCCCAATCCTGCTGTTTGAATGGACTAATAACAACTTGGAAATCATATCACCATAGCATTGCATGTGCCTGGAAGATGTGGAGCACTCTAGGGAGTGTGGCATGCCACGGTCGTAAGATGTTGCCGCATGAGGGTGATCGTCGGTGAGGGCATACATCACGTCATATCATCTTGCATTAACAACAGTATTAGGATTGTCTGATTTACTGCTTTACTATTATCGCGTGATTGAATTGTGAACATGTTAATCTTTGCTCTATGATTCCACTGAGTTGATCACTCATTCCCACGTTACGGGATGGTGTTTGCAACACCCACCAGACCCTGTTGTAGCTGCAGGTGAGGACGAGATCCAGGAGGTGGAGCCAGATATCGACGAGGACCAGGATGAGTTCTCGTATATGCAGTATCATGATGGCTTCCCGTAGGTGACCTGGATCGAGGGGACATCAGTGGGACTTTCCTTTTTGAACATTATTCTTTTGTTATGTATATGTACATGAGACTCAGAGATGTAGTCATACTTTGGAGACAGATGTGATTACTTTATTTTTTCCATACAGTGATATATACATTGTTTAGTCTTCCGCTTGCTTTTATCACTGGATCTGAAGTATGAATTGCAGTTTTGGTATACTTTTACTCATGTGAATGCTTTAAATCAGACAACATTGAATCATAACCATTTTTGTTGCATAAGTGACGGTCTGAAACTCGGGAGTTGAGTTTATACACGACCTCCGATTTTCAAGGTGTTACAAGTTGGTATCAGAGCATGAATAAGAGTATACTGGGCCTGGGTTATGGTCTTGCGACGTATGCTGTCGCTTCCTTTGACGTAGGTGGGTGCAAGAAGGGTCTAGAAACACGTCTAAGATCGCAGATTCGCCGATAGGCGAAGTCTATTAGGATCGATCGCAAGATCGAGTCTGTAACGTATTTTGGGTCGCGTAAAGCAACCCGAATCACTTCTAAGCTGTAGGAAGTCTGGTGGGGACGTCCTATGAGCGGTTTTAAACCGCAAAAGTGAATCCTTGGGCCGTGGGATGACCACGACTCCTGTAATCAATCGCTAGGGTTTAAAAACCCCATTTCGCCAAAAATTCTCAAAATTCCTCCTCTAAACACTCCGACCTTCAGTTCTTTCTTATCCATTTCATATTAGGCATCAAACCTAATGTGAAAATAACACAAATTAGTACTTTCACAAAATTTTATAGTGAATAGTAAAATTTCATGAAAAATGGCCATAAGGCCATTCTAACTTCACTTTCTTTCGCAACTAAGGGTTTAGATAGATGTAATGGCTTCTTCTACCCCAAATTCATATGCTGCATCATATGGTTTGGTATTCTGGATTGCAATGTGGACCCGGAAAGCTTCGAACACATGTTTGGGCTCATACAGACCAAATTACTATGAACTAGGGGGTGGGACGTGACTTTTTGGGACCCTGGGACCATGGGGGACCAGACCCATGGGGTCCCACCGGCCAACGTGAAAGTTGGCCGGCGATGCCATCGCCGACCGGTGGTGTCCAAATGGGCTGCTTTTCGGGCGCACGCCCTTAAATGGGATGCACATCATCCCTAGGTACCTCCCACCTCACGAAAACTTCCAAATCTTACCCCTCCTTCATAAACAGCCCTCTACATAGCCCTATTTTCAATTTTCAGCAACCCACTCCAAACCCCAGCGTCCCAAAACACTTCTAGAATCCTCCTTGGCCAAAACCGACCACCACCCATCACTTATTAGGTGTTGTCAGCCTCTTTTCTTGAAGATCTCACCATTTGGAGCTCCAAAATCCCCCAAATATAGCTGAAATCGTGAGGTGCTCCATCCCATCTTTTTGTTTGTATTTTTCTTTGAAACTATAGCCTTGGAAAGCTTGAAGCATCCCTCTACGATGCCTAGATTTCCTTTTCTCAGATTGGGCAGCCATTTCTCCGAATTTTTGGCGTTTTTCATGGCTTTTGTGGAAGCCATTTTGGGTCTTTTGTCACTCTCATCCATCATATCTTTGATGGGTAAGAGAAAAACCGCGACAGACGACGCTGGGCCGAGCCGCCCTGCTCGATCGAGAAGACCGCGGGGTGGTGCCGCAAGTTCAAGCACTGCCGTAGGTCCAGCTGTAGTCCTGGAGTGCCGTACAAAGCGGGATTTGGATCCCCATGCACACCTTGGACGAACCATTTTATCAGAGATGCCTCATGGCGAATACACTGATCGTAGAGTGTTATTTGAGGCGGACGTAGATGGACGATTGTTCGGCGAGTATCTGTTGTTCGAACGCATTGAAGCTGCGCACTGGGGACCGATCTTTGAAGCTCGCGCTCGTGCTAATGTGAGCACCATTCGTGCCTTCTATGCTAGCATCCAGAATCCTACCTTAGAGCCTTTTCAGTTCAAAATCCCTTTTGGTAGAGATCGGATAGCTACGATCGACGTTCGGTTGATTGCGCGACTTCTCAACGTGCCTCTAGGTGATGTGCATCCTAGTGAGAAGAATTTGAAGTCTAGACGTGAACGAGATCGCCGCACCAGGTTTCTGTGCGGTAAGTTGGTTCCATGGCAGCCTAATAATAGCCTCAAGGCGACGTACATGTCTGAGGATTTGCGCCTGCTGCATCATATCTGCACGTTCAATGTTTATCCCAGGTCGACGAACCGCATTGAATGTACATGTCTTATGGTAGATTTCTTATTTCTGGTGGCCCAGGGAGAGAACGTATGTATAGCCACTTTCATCTTATGGCAGATAGTTCTCATAGCCAGGTCGAGAAGAACATCCGAATCGCTTCCCTTTGGCCGACTTATTTGCAAGATTACACTTGAGTTTGCCTATAGACTTGGGCCCGAATTACCGGTATCGATTCACACCATCGATGAGTCGACAATGGTCAAGATGAAGATTGGGTCGCAATACCGTGAAAATCAACTTGAAAGGGATAGTGGGGATGACTTTGATGAAGAGGAAGATCAAAGCGAAGAAGAACCTAGAGCAGAGGTTCAGGAAGAGGTTCAGGAAGAAGCAGAAGAGGAGGCTCAGGATACTGATGAGAGCCCTCCTCCTTCTGCGCAGGCTACTATTGACGATCGCATTGCTCGGATGGAGGAGAGTCAGACCGCTTTTCTTAGGGAAGTCCAAGAACTTTGCGCAGAAGTCGCTGATGCCAAGGCCGTTACAAAGAAGAAATTTAGCAAGGTGACTCGCACCTTGAAGGCGATCCCGTGTTGCTTACAGGATAAGGGTGCTCCTCCTCCGTCACCAGACTCCGACTAGCGATGCGATCTTTGATGTTGTTATCATTAGTTAGTCATTTCCTGCTTTATGTGTGTAAGCCTGTTAGGGCTAGTGCTTTGCTTATGTTGCTGTTGCTTAACTGTCTTAACTTCCATGTAATTCTAGTCATGATGCTTGTAAGGATATATCCCTTGTATTGTGACAATTTTGATTAATTGAAATGCATGGAATGCCTTTAACTCTTTAAGTGAATGATTGTGGTGTATTTGTGCAATTGAGACTGACAAGGTTGCACCCTATTTTGAATATAGGGAATGCCACCTAAGACTACGAGGAGCGCGGTTTGGCTTGCATTGTCAGACCATATGGATCAGACTCCCTCTCAGTCTGGCACTCGTTCGGACCCTGCTGTGGGCCCGATTCCTGAGGCGGTTCGATCGTCTCAGCCTGCTGTTGGTCCTACAGATGGACCACCGCCATTTACACCATCAGTTAGAGAGCCACATCGCGCATCTACTTCCACATCGCATCCGCCACAGCCTGCTCCATCCCCTGACAGATTCGAGCAGATGATGGCTATGATGCTACAGCAGCAGCAGCTTCTGACCACCATAGTGGGGACTTTAGCTCAGGGTGGGGGTGCGACTACATCTACTCCACCTGCACCACCTGCGCATCCAGCTGAGGATGCCTATACTTACACCCAGGATGAGGGCATGGCTCATCCTGCACCGCCTGCTTTCCCTGCGGGGAATCCTGCCGACACTCGGGGCCTTTTGGAGCGATTTCAGCGCTTGCGGCCTCCTACTTTCACGGGTTCTCACAGACCCGAGGAGGCTGAGTTCTGGCTCGACCGAGTGTCGAAGATTCTACGGATGTTGTACTGCACCGAGGCTGAGCAGGTAGAGCTGGGCTACCTTCCTGTTTGAGAGAGAGGCCAGTATGTGGTGGGATAGCGTATTGCGGACTGTTGCCGCAGATTTCGTATGGACGTGGGCAGCATTTGAGTTCCGCTTCCATGAGAAGTATTATCCCCAGACCTACAGGCACGAGAGGGAGAATGAGTTTCTCCGTCTCAGGCAGGTAGCGATGACAGTTACCGAGTATGAGCATCGGTTCACAGAGTTGGGCAGGTACGTCCCGACGATTCTAGCTGATGAGCAGATGCGCATACGGCGCTTTTTGGAGGGCTTGCGACCGGATATTCGGTCGAAGATGTGCTGTGTCAGTTTTCCTTCTTATGCGGAGTTGGTTCACATGTCCATGCGGGCAGAGCAGGACGTGGATCGACTTGCGCGATCTCGAGGCCCGACTACTTCTAGGCCGCGACCGGATTTACCAGACAGGCCCTTCGCGGCAAGAGGCCTCGCTTTGATCCTCCTACCAGGACCATGACGCCTGTACCACCGTTTCGGCGCCCTGATTTGTCATGTACATACTGTGGGAGGATGGGCCACTTGGCGCAGAGTTGCTTTTCGAGGATGCGGGACAGTGGGTTCTCGCCGCCGCAGAAGATTGATCGTGTACGTCTACAGGCGATATCGGCACCGCCTATATGGTCAGCTCCTGCGCATCCTTCTTTCAGACCTACGGCATCGCAGATTCGACAGCCTCCACGGCCCTTGACACAGCGGCCGAACCGGCCACAGCAGGCTCGAGTTCATGCATTGACCGCTGAGGCAGCTACGACGCCGACTTTCCAGCATTCAGCCTTTGAGGTCACGGCTCATATCGGAGGTACTTCAGTTCTTGTCATGGTGGACACTGGTTCCACGATTTTTTTGATATCGCGTGCCGTAGTCAGACGTCTCGGGTTACAGACTATCACTATGGATAGCGTGCGAGTCTTTGCAGCTCATGGAGATTTTTCGGATGTCACCCAGATGTGTGAGGGTTGTTTGGTTGATCTGGGAGGCAGGACGATGACTCTTGATCTGGTCGTCGATCCCTCGCTCGTTTATCTCGACGTCATTCTTGGCATGGATTGGTTGACTGCAGCGAGAGCCGAGATTGACTGCGAGACTTGTATAGTCACAGCGTACGAGCCTGAGGGTGCATCCTTCACATTTTCAGTGCGGGTAAATCTTCCTTTCCGCATTCTTAGCTACGCCACTCTATTGCGCGACGCTGGTGCCCAGGTACTTGAGCAGACGCCAGTTGTTTCTGAGTTCGGGGATCTGTTCAGGAAGATCCCTGGTTTGTCGCCCCGACGTGAGATCGATTTCACTATCGATCTGGTTCCTGGTTCTACACCCGTCTCACTGCCGACGTATCGCATGACACCATGTGAGATGGAGGAGTTGAGGACGCAGATTGATGGTCTGCTAGAACTTGGCTTTATACGGCCTAGCGTGTCTCCTTGGGGAGCACCGGTCTTGTTCGTGAAGAAGAAGGATGGTTCGCTGCGATTGTGTATTGATTATCGCAGGCTGAACCAGCTCACGGTGAAGAACAAGTACCCTTTGCCCAGGATCGATGACTTGTTTGATCAGTTGAGAGGAGCGCAGTACTTCTCGAAGATTGATCTTCAGTCAGGATATCATCAGCTGCGCGTCAGAGATGAGGACGTGCAGAAGACAGCATTCAGGACCAGTTTTGGTCACTACGAGTTCCTCGTGATGTCGTTCGGTCTTACGAACGCACCGGCCGTGTTCATGGATCTGATGAACCGGGTATTTCGGCCTTTCCTCTATCGATTCGTCGTTGTCTTCATTGACGACATTTTGATGTACTCTAGGAGTCGAGAGGAGCATGAGGAGCACTTGCGTTTGGTCCTTGATACGCTCAGACGGCATCAGTTGTTCGCACAGTATAAGAAGTGCGACTTCTGGAAGCAGGAGGTGAAGTTTCTGGGACACGTGGTGTCCAAGGATGGCATGGCAGTTGACCTGTCTAAGGTAGCTGCGGTGCAGGACTGGGAGCAGCCTGGTTCTATCACTGAGGTGAGGAGTTTCTTGGGACTCGCTGGCTACTATCGGCGCTTCATTCAGGACTTCTCGAAGATCGCGAGACCCTTATCTCAGTTGACACGGAAGGACGTGAAGTTCGCCTGGAATGATAAGGCGGAGTCAGCTTTTCAGGAGCTGAAGGACAGACTTACGTCCGCCCTTGTGCTAGTATTGCCCGAGCAAGGGGTTAGATACACTATATACACTGACGCGTCTAGCGTTGGTTTGGGTTGTGTCCTTATGCAGAGGGACAGGGTAATTTCGTATGCCTCGAGACAATTAAGGAAGCACGAGGAGAATTACCCTACACACGACCTAGAGTTGGCAGCCGTTATATTCGCACTGAGACTCTGGAGACATTACCTCTACGGAGAGGAGTTCGAGCTCTTTTGCGACCACAAGAGCCTCAAGTACATATTCACGCAGCGAGACTTGAATATGAGGCAGCGGCGATGGATGGAGACGCTAAAGGACTTCAAGTTTGAAGTCTCTTACCATCCTGGGAAGGCGAACCTTGTGGCTGATGCGTTGAACCGCAAGAAGGCGATAGAGTTTGCGGCTCCGCTGATGGTTGCCGAGTGGGATATGGTTGAGTTTTTGCGAGACTTTGAGCAGAAACTCACCGTGGAGGAACCATTTGAGTTCATCGCACACGTACAGGTGCGATCCCAGATCGATGACCGAGTCATCGAGGCGCAGAGGGACGACGCGCATCTTACTGAGCTTCGAGAGCAGGCCAGTGATGATGCTGACGCCGACTGGCGAGTTGGTATGGATGGGGGCTTACGTTACCGTGGCCGCCTATGCGTCCCAGATGTCCCTGACTTGAGACGAGAGATTCTCGAGGCTGCGCATTCTACTAGACTCGCGATGCATCCAGGCAGCACGAAGATGTATCGTGATGTGAAGAGGACGTATTGGTGGGAAGGTATGAAGACCCACATAGCTGAGTTCGTGTCCCGTTGTCTCACTTGTCAGCAGGTGAAGGCAGAGCATCGCCGACCACCTGGACTTTTGCAGCCTATGCCGATTGCAGAGTGGAAGTGGGATTTCATTTCCATGGACTTCATTTCTGGGTTGCCGAAGACGAGGAAGGGGCATGATTCCATTTGGGTGATTGTCGACCGATTGACGAAGTCGGCGCACTTCCTACCGATCAGAGTTACGAACTCTGCAGACGAGCTGGCTAGATTGTATATCCGAGAGATTGTGCGTCTGGATGGAGTTCCATTAGAGATCGTGTCGGACAGAGACACGTGGTTCACTTCTATTTTCTGGACTCGCATTCAGGAGGCTATGGGTGTGAAGTTGAAATTCAGTACTGCCTTCCACCCACAGACGGACGGACAGACGGAGCGAGTAAACCAGATCCTGGAGGACATGTTGCGAGCTTGCGCATTGGACTTCAAGGACAGTTGGGATGACTGTCTTGCATATGCGGAGTTTGCGTACAATAATAGCTTCCAGGCGAGTATCGGCATGGCACCTTATGAGGCGCTGTATGGGCGACCTTGTCGCGCACCGCATTGCTGGTTAGAGGTCGGTGAGCGTAGCTTGATTGGCCCAGAGTTGGTGCAGGCGATGTTAGAGAAGATCGATATTATTCGACGTCGGCTTCTTACAGCGCAGAGCAGACAGAAGAGCTACGCCGATACGAGACGACGGCCACTAGAGTTCACAGTCGGGGATCACGTGTTTTTGCGAGTTTCCCCTATGAAGGGAGTCCTTCGGTTCGGGAAGAAGGGGAAGCTGACACCGCGATTCATTGGTCCATTCCAGATCCTCGATCGTGTGGGAGCAGTGGCTTACCGATTGGCTTTACCCACGCCCCTCGCGAGCGTCCACAACGTATTCATGTTTCTATGCTGAAGAAGTACGTTGCTGATCCTTCCCATATCATCAGATGGGAGCAGGTGCAGTTAGGAGAGGATGTTACTTATATCCTGCGACCGACACGCATCTTAGACAGGAAGGAGCAGGTACTGCGTAGCAAGGTGATTCCCCTTGTGAAGGTACTATGGACGCATCACTCTGAAGAGGAGGCTACTTGGGAGACAGAAACCGAGATCAGAAAGAACTATCCACAGCTTCTCGAGGAGTACGAAAAGGTATAAATTTTGAGGACGAAATTATTTGTTAAGGGGGGTAGATTGTAACGCCCGTGAAAAATCCGTACTTGGGTTCGAGTACCGATTTGACCCGAAATCGCGTAGAAATAATTTCCATGGAAATTAAGCGTAAGTTAGCCAGCGCAACGCTAGAGTAGCTGGGAAATAGTCCCTGATCACTTTAAATACGTTCTGCAAGACCCAAATCGAGTAGAACAAACAACTCTACAATACTCTATAACCTCGGATCAAACTCTAAGCGGGTTTGTCCTCTGGACCACGTTGAACTTTTGTATTGGATTTAGACCGCGCGTCGAAGGTCCGATACCTCCTATCTTAGACCGTTAGAACCGCCCAGCTGGACTTGACAATCATCTCAAAAATCAAGTCAAACCGATAATCACAGACGATTTCGTTGAACCCGGACTGAAGCAACCGCGAATAGGGACGAATTTGGAATTTCAAATTCAAATCTGGCACACGACTTGACGCGTCAGTATTAAGCGTTCTGACCGTCAGAATTCATCCAGATTACACCCTCGGATCAGGAAAAATTTCTATTTATTATCATGAGACTTTCAGCCCTGATCTACGTGCGGTGACCGCTGAACTAAAACTGGTCCGCCACGTGCGATCTGCGAACCCTGCCAGACTGAAAACTTAATACGAGGTACATTTGGTACCCATGAGCTTAAGTCTGATCGCAATCGACCAGGGGACCACCAGAAAGCAGTTTTTGGACCGAAACAGCCCCGAAATGGATAGGCATCAAGTAAACTTCGTCCCGGAGCCTATTTTCGACGATTTTAAGCTTATAAAAGGGGTTGAAACTCTCATTTCTCCCTTCCATCCGAAAATCACAAACCCTAGGAGAAAAAGAGAGAGTTTGAGAGAAAGAGAAGAAGAGAATTTTCCCGCTTCCGAGCCCCTGACAGTTGTTGCTTCAGCACTTCCTTCCAATCACCTGGCTGGTGATTTCTCCACTTTTTCAGGTATAAAATAACCCTAAAAACTTGCTGATTTAGTGCTTACTTAGTTGCATAACATGTTAGCTAACGTATTCCATAAATCAGGCTCTCCTACTGCCGTAGACGAAGCGTACACGCTCCGTTCAAAATCCTGCAACCGTAAGAGACTAGGTGAGGATTTTAGACGCTTTGATTGACGGTTTACAACGCTTTCAATGTCGTTTAATAGTAGATTATCGACGGCATCGCCGTTTGACATGTACAACATGCTCTCCGTTTCCTGTTTCGTAAATTAACGAAGAATATGAGATTTAGGGCATTTTAGTCATTTGTAGGAAGTACGGTCTACATGCATATTTTGCTGACGTGATTGACATGGTTTGTCGCCGCATTAGGGAGTTAGGAATGCTTGCATAATCAGTTTGGCGAAGAGATTTGCCAAGTTGCGCATTTTGGGTCGACATACTATATGTGGACTTAAGTGTGTAGTGTATGTGTTTGTATAAATGCTTGTATTAGTATGTATTGAATTAAATGATGTTATGTAGTAGTTTGAGATTGATTTCTTGACTGATATGCTGACCTAAATGATTCCCACATGTTTACCTTATGCATGATTGCATTACATGCATGGAAAGTATGCCTTGAAGATTTGCTTAAGTTGAATGTTATAACATGTGTTAACATGCTCACATGATGTATTTCAATTCCAATACTTTAACCTGTAATGCTAATATGATTCCATAGATGTGTGGGACTTGACCTAGTCCAGGCAGTCGGTAACCGAGCGAATTCGTGGCTGACTGGTCATAGCCACGAACGACGCGTCGATGAACGTGATTCGTGTTGAGAGTTGGCGGCAGTGGTTAGGCCACGCGAAGTGTTTTACGCACTTCATGTCGTTCGACTTGAGATGCGATCGCGCTAGTCGAGCACGTCAAGTAACCCGACTGGCCGATGTATGTTCACCTTGTATGTATCATAACTGCTTGAACCTAGGGTACTGAACTTACCATTGTAAACCCTGTTAACCGTGGTACCTTGATCCACGAAGACTCATGAGCCGGGCATGGTGGTATGGGACACCGTGGTCGAGCTGTCGGCCTACGCTGGGGCCACAAACCTCCCCGTAGTGACCAGTGAGCACCTAAACTCGTGAGCAGATTATGATGGTATGGGACACTATATTCTAGCTGTCGGCCTACACTGATCAGGCGACGAGCCCTTTGTAGTGACCGCGAGCGTATTCTGAGTCCACGGGAGGCGACGACCCTTCCGTTGCAGTAGAGTACGGTAGGCCTGTATTGATAAGGTGATGGGGGAGCGGTGCAACGAGTGCGAGCAACAGCCCTAACAGCCCTTGCAGTGACCTACGAAATATACATCGTATGAGATTACTAGGAGTGACGACCCTAGACAGGATCTGTGTTGGGATTGATACAAGGGAAGTACCTTAGTTTCCCAATCCTGCTGTTTGAATGGACTAATAACAACTTGGAAATCATATCACCATAGCATTGCATGTGCCTGGAAGATGTGGAGCACTCTAGGGAGTGTGGCATGCCGCGGTCGTAAGATGTTGCCGCATGAGGGTGATCGTCGGTGAGGGCATACATCACGTCATATCATCTTGCATTAACAACAGTATTAGGATTGTCTGATTTACTGCTTTACTATTATCGCGTGATTGAATTGTGAACATGCTAATCTTTGCTCTATGATTCCACTGAGTTGATCACTCATTCCCACGTTACGGGATGATGTTTGCAACACCCACCAGACTCTGTTGTAGCTGCAGGTGAGGACGAGATTCAGGAGGTGGAGCCAGAGATCGACGAGGACCAGGATGAGTTCTCGTATATGCAGTATCATGACGGCTTCCCGTAGGTGACCTGGATCGAGGGGACATCAGTGGGACTTTCCTTTTTGAACATTATTCTTTTGTTATGTATATGTACATGAGACTCAGAGATGTAGTCATACTTTGGAGACAGATGAGATTACTTTATTTTTTCCATACAGTGATATATACATTGTTTAGTCTTCCGCTTGCTTTTATCACTGGATCTGAAGTATGAATTGCAGTTTTGGTATACTTTTACTCATGTGAATGCTTTAAATCAGACAACATTGAATCATAACCATTTTTGTTGTATAAGTGACGGTCTGGAACTCGGGAGTTGAGTTTATACACGACCCCCGATTTTCAGGGTGTTACATTTTTATTGTACCCCATCACTTTGTACTGCAACCCAGTCACTTGGTCTACTGAACCCCGTAACTTTTTACTACAACCCCGTCACTTTTTCTACTGAACCCCATCACTTTGTACTGCAACATCATCACTTCGTCTACTAAAAGTATATGTAAAAATAAATTAACAGAATGGATGAAGCATACATCATGGTGGGACCCACAAAGAACGACCACCACCACCACCGAGCTGGTGGTAGGGGGAGTTGTTTTCATTTGGGATTCAGTGCCACATTGAGCAGTGAGACTCACTACTGAAGTAATGTCACCTATTTATATGGGTCCTACTATGATGTATGTTTTATATCCACACCGTCCATCCATTTTGAGAGATCATTTTAAAGTATGAGCCAAAGAATGAATCAGATCCAAAACTCGAGTGAACCCCACCATAGAAAACAGTGGAGAGAGTCACGCCCACCATTTATTACGACTGAATCCAATCCAAAACTCGTCAATTTGTCTACTGAACCCCATCACTTTATAGTGTAACCCTGTCACTTTATCTACTAAACCCTGTCACTTTGTACTGCAACCTCGTCACTTTATTTAGTGAACCCCGTCACTTTATACTGCAACCCCGTCACTCTGTCTACTGAACCCTGATACTTTGTACTATAACCTCGTTACTTTGTACTGCAACCCCGTCACTTTGTCTACTGAACCTCGTCACTTTTTGAGTGTCCACTGTTAAAGTGAGGAGGTTGCAGTACAAAGTGACAAGGCTGCAGTATGAAGTGATGGGGTACAATAGACATAGTGATGAGGTTGCAGAACAAAGTGACTGGGTATAGTAGACAAAACGACGGGGTTGAAGCACAAAGTGATGAGGTACAAAAGACAAATTGATAATGTTGCAGTACAAAGTGATGAGGTTGTAACACAAAGTGACGGGGTTCATTAAATAAAGTGACGGGATTGCAGTACAAAGTAACGGGGTTCAGTAGACAAAGTGACGAGGTTTGGATTAGATTCAGTCATAATAAATGGTGAGCATAACTCTCTCTACTATTTTCTATGGTGGGGTCCACTCAAGTTTTGGATCTGATTCATTCTTTGGCTCATGCCCTAAAATGATTTATCCAAATGGATGGACGGTGTGGATACAAAGTATACATCATAGTGGGACCCATATAAATAGGAGACATCACTTCAGTAGCAGTCACACTACTCAATGTGGCACTGAATCCCAAATGGAAATGAAAGCGGATTGACTACTCCCCATACCACCAGCCCGGTGATGGTGGTGGTCGGTACTCTATGGGCCCCACCATGATGTATGTATTTCATCCATTCCGTTAATCTATTTTTACATATAATTTTAGGGGTTGATCCTAAAAATGAGAGGGATATAAATCTCATATGGACCACACCACAGGAAAACAATGGTGATTGGATATCCATCATTAAAGTCCCCTAAGGCCCACCGTACTGTTTATTTGACATCTTATCTGTTGGTTTGGTCATAAAGACCCAAATGAATGGAAAAAACAAAGATCAGCTTGATCCAAAACTTTTATGGCCCCCAAAAAGTTTTTAATGGTCTACGTTCATTCAACACTGTTTCATGTAGTGTGGTCCACTTAATATAGGGTTATACCTCATTTTTGGTCTCAGACCATAAAATGATCTAGAAAAATAAATGGACGGCATGGATGAAACACATACATCATGGTGGGCCCACATAGCACCGAGTGGCAAGGGAGTAGCCAGTCTGTTTCCAATAGAAACTGTGGATGCAGATTCACCGGGGAAAGCCTTTTGCATGAAGTTCCAACGCTGGGATGTATGGTGGGGTCCACCATGATGTTTATAAGAATTCAAATCCATTCATCCATTTTTAGAGCTCATTTTAAGACATGTAACAAAAAATTAGGATGATAAAAAACTCAACTGGGCCATACGAGATGAAACAGTGGAGAAAGAAATTCCTACAGTTGAAACCTTCCTAGGCGTCTTGATGTTTATATGCCATCCAAACTGTTTATAAGGTCATTTTTACTAGGATGAAGTGAAAACACCAAAATATTAGATCGATGCAAAACTTTTCTGGCCATATAAATATTTCAACAGTGGACACTAAATCCCCACTGTTTCCTCTCGTGTGGCCCATTTGGATTTTGTATACACCTTAGTTTTGGTATTATGTCCTAAACTGATATCTAAAAATGGATGAACGGGTTGGATTCATCACAAACGTCGCAGTGGGCCCATCCGAAATCCTTGCGCAAGATCTTACCGCTAGAGCTGAGCATCGGTCTGGATCAGACCAGATTGGGTACAACTCAACCCAATCCAAAGTCTCATTGTCTTGACCTGAACTTGATCTGATTCGGAACTGAGTACGGGTCACCTAACTCGGACCGATCCGATACTTGGTTGGCCTGACCTGAATCAAGTCTGACTCGGTCAGGGAAATTGAGTCAGATTAGATTCGGTATAATTCGGATAGTATAAATTTAATCTGATTGTTTTATGTGGTGTGGTCTATTTCAGCCTTTATTATACTTCCTTTTTGTGCTCAAGGCTTAAAATGATATGTTCAAATGGATAAACAGCTTAGATAGAACATATACATCAAGGGGGGCCCCACATGGCTCTAAAGGAATTACCCACCTACGTACCCTTACTTTCATGGGATATATATTAGATATTTTAGATGTGCAGTGACGTTTCCCAACGTTTCACGTAAGTGCTGTACTTGTTGTGTTGATGTTAGCATGTTCTGTGGGTCTGATCATAGGGTATGTTTTATATCCAAACCGTCCATCCATTTGGCAATCTCGTATTAAGGCTTGAGGCGAAAAATAAGACAGATCTAACTATCAAGTGGACCACATGAGATGTTTAATGGTGAAAATCATTCACTGCTGCTATTTGTAGTGTGGTCCAGATGATCTTTGGATAATATTTATTTTTTGGATAATATTTTACAATGATATCGAAAAATATATGAACGATGTAGATATAATAAATACATCACTGTAGGGCCCATATAGCTTTGATCTCCTTTGAACCATTCGTACAACTCGGAGCTTGAGGAGGGTCGTCGCACACCACGTACCTAGCTAGCTACCATAGCTACGGAAGCCGATTGCGTACTACTGTTACTGAGTACACTAAGTGTACTGAGTAAACTCTATGGGGTCCACCATGATTTGCATATTTTATCTACTCTGTCCATCCATTTTAAAAGATAATTTTATGGTTTCATCCCAAAAATGAGATATATCTAAATCTCAAGTGGACCTCACCATGGGAAATAGTGTGAATTGAAATTCTACCGTTGAAAATTTCTTAAGGCCTACAGAAGTTTTGGATCAAGTGATATTTGTTTTTTTACCTTCATCCATGTCTGCGTAATCTTATGAATAGGTTGGATGACAAATAAAAATCACTGTGAACCCTAGCAAGGTTTTAATGGTGAAAGTCATTACTCGCATTGTTTCTTATAGTGTGGTCCACTTGAGCATTGGGAATACTTCTATTTTAGATTCAATCACTAAAATGATCTCAAAAAATGGATGGACGACATGGATAATCCAATACAACCATGGTAGGCCCAACTGAGTTTACTCTGTACGATAAAAGCCTACCGAGCAACTCAATACGTAATCCTATTTCCCTCGTTTCCTAAGCAACAGCAGTAGGCATTAGGCTCTAAGCTATTGTGTGGTACTAACGCTGACGGATTGTGTAACACCCTGAAAATCGGGGGTCGTGTATAAACTCAACTCCCGAGTTCCAGACCGTCACTTATGCAACAAAAATGGTTATGATTCGATGTTGTCTGATTTAAAGCATTCACATGAGTAAAAGTATACCAAAACTGCAATTCATACTTCAGATCCAGTGATAAAAGCAAGCGGAAGACTAAACAAGATATATATCACTGTATGGAAAAACAAAGTAATCTCAACTGTCTCCAAAGTATGACTACATCTCTGAGTCTCATATACATGTACATAACAAAAGAATAATGTTCAAAAAGAAAAGTCCCACTGATGTCCCCTCGATCCAGGTCGCCTACGGGAAGCCGTCATGATACTGCATATACGAGAACTCATCCTGGTCCTCGTCATCATCTAGCTCCACCTCCTGGATCTCATCGTCACCTGCAACTACAACAGGGTCTGGTGGGTGTTGCAAACACCATCCCGTAACGTGGGAATGAGTGATCAACTCAGTGGAATCATAGAGCAAAGATTAGCATGTTCACAATTCAGTCACGCGATAATAGTAAAGCAGTAAATCAGACAAGTCCTAATACTGTTGTTAATGCAAGATGATATGACGTGATGTATGCCCTCACCGACGATCACCCTCATACGGCAACATCTTACGACCGCGGCATGCCACACTCCCTAGAGTGCTCCACATCTTCCAGGCACATGCAATGCTATGGTGATATGATTACCAAGTTGTTATTAGTCCATTCAAACAGCAGGATTGGGAAACTAAGGTACCTCCCTTGTATCAATCCCAACACGGATCCTGTCTAGGGTCGTCACTCGTAGTAATCTCATACGATGTACATTTCGCTGCAAGGGCTGCCAGGGCTGTTGCTCGCACTCGTTGCACCGCTCCCCCATCACCTTATCAATACAGGCCTACTGTACTCTACTGCACGGAAGGATCGTCGCCTCCCGTGAACTCAGAATACGCTCGCGGTCACTACAAAGGGCTCGTCGCCTGATCAGTGTAGGCCGACAGCTAGAATATAGTGTCCCATACCACCATAATCTGCTCACGAGTCAAGGTGCTCACTGGTCACTACGGGGAGGTTTGTGACCCCAGCGTAGGCCGACAGCTCGACCACGGTGTCCCATACCACCATGCCCGGCTCATGAGTCTTCGTGGATCAAGGTACCACGGTTAATAGGGTTTACAATGGTAAGTTCAGTACCCTAGGTTCAAGCAGTTATGATTCATACAAGGTGAACAAACATCGGCCAGTCGGGTTACTTGACGGGCTCGACTAGCGCGATCGCATCTCGAATTGAACGACATGAAGTGCGTAAAACACTTCGCGTGGCCTAACCACTGCCGCCAACTCTCAACACGAATCACATTCATCGACGCGTCGTTCGTGGCTATGACCAGTCAGCCACGAGTTCGCTCGGTTACCGACTGCCTGGACTAAGTCAAGTCCCACTCATCTATGGAATCACTATAAAAGGTATTGGAATTGAAATACATCATGTGAGCATGTTAGCACATGTTATAACATTCAACTTAAGCAAATCTTCAAGGCATACTTCCCATGCATATTCAACTTAAGCAAATCCTCAAGCACATACATTCCATGCATGTAATGAAATCATGCATTTTGTCAACATGTAGAAAATCATTTAGGTCGGCATAATAATTGAAAAATCAATCACAAACTATCAAATAACATCATTTAATTCAATACATACTAATACAAGCATTTATACAAACACATACACTACACACTTAAGGCTACATATAGTATGTCGACCCAAAGTGTGCAACTAGGCGAATCTCTTCGCCAAACTAATTATGCACGCATTCCTAACTTCCTAATGCGACAACAAACCATGTCAATCACTTCAGCAAAATATGAATGTAAACAGTACTTCCTACAAATGACTAAAATGCCCTAAATCTCATATTCTTCGTTAGCTTACGAAACGGGAAACGGAGAGCATTTTGTACATGTCAAATGGCGATGCCGTCAAGAATCTACTATTAAACGACATTGAAAGTATTGGGAACCGTCAATCAAAGCGTCTAAAATCCTCACCTAGTGTCTTGTAGACTCGGGAATTAAAGCGGAGTGTATATGCTTCGTCTACGGCGAGTAAGGAGCCTAATACATAAGATCCATAAGCTACATCGCTATGGAAACAAGAAAAACTCAAATCACCAACTATTTAGGGTTTTTACTTACCTAGGATTGCGGTGGAATCGCCGGGGAAAGCGGTAGAGGAGTGTTGCTTAAGCAAGTGCAACACGTAGCACAAGTGGCGGGAAGAACTCTCCCACTCTCTCACAATCTCTCACTCTTTTTCTCTCTCCCAAGCTAGGGCTTCTCTCAAATTCGGATGGGAGAGAGGAGTGAGGGTTTCAACCCCTTTTATAGCCTAAAACATTCCCAAAATAGGCTTGGAAACAATGTTTACTTGGTGCCTAACCAAATCGGGGCCGTTTCGGTCCAAAAGGGCATTTCTGGAGGTCCCCTGGCCAAATGCGGTCGGACTTAAGCTCATGCATACTAGATCTAGCATACATCCAGTTTTCAGACCGGTTGGGTTCCCAGATCGCACGTGGCGGCCCAGTTTCAGTTTAACGGTCACCGCACCAAGATCAGGCCTATAAGTCTCGTGATATGTAATAGATATTTTTCCTGATCCAAGGGTGTAATTTGGCTGTATTCTGACGGTCAGAATGCTTAATACTGATGCGTCAAATTTGTGTGCCAGATTTGAATTTGAAATTCCAACTATGTCCCTATTCACACTCTCTTCGGTCCGGGCTCAATGAAATAGCCTGTGATAATCGGTTTGACTTGATTTTTGGAATGAGTGTCAAGCCCAGCTAGACGGTCCTAACGGTCTAAGATAGGAGGTATCGGACTTTCAACGTGCGGTCTAGATCCAATACAAAGATTCAAAGTGGTCCAGAGAACAAACCGGCTTAGAGTTTGATCCGAGGCTTTAGAGCATTATAGCACCCTTAGTTCCACTCGCTTCGGGCCTTGTAGAACGTATTTAAAGTGATCAGGGACCATTTCCCAGCTATTCTAACGTTGCACTAGCTAACCTAGTCAAATTTTCCAAAGGAATGAATTCTACGCAAATTCGGGTCGAGTTGGTACTCGAGCCCAAGTATGGATTTTTCACGGGCGTTACAATCTACCCCCCTTAACAAATAATTTCGTCCTCGAAATTTTGTACCTTTTCGTACTCCTCGAGAAGCTGTGGGTAGTTCTTTCTGATCTCGGCTTCTGTCTCCCAAGTAGCCTCCTCCTCAGTATGATGCGTCCATAGTACCTTCACAAGGGGAATCACCTTGCTACGTAGTACCTGCTCCTTCCGGTCTAAGATGCGTGTCGGTCGCAGGATATAAGTAACATCCTCTCCTAACTGCACCTGCTCCCATCTGATGATATGAGAAGGATCAGCAACGTACTTCTTCAGCATAGAAACATGAAATACGTTGTGGACGCTCGCGAGGGGCGTGGGTAAAGCCAATCGGTAAGCCACTGCTCCCACACGATCGGGGATCTGAAATGGGCCAATGAATCGCGGTGCCAGCTTCCCCTTCTTCCCGAACCGAAGGACTCCCTTCATAGGGGAAACTCGCAAAAACACATGATCCCCGACTGTGAACTCTAGTGGTCTCCGTCTCGTATCGGCGTAGCTCTTCTGTCTGCTCTGCGCTGTAAGTAGCCGACGTCGAATAATATCAATCTTCTCTGACGTCGCCTGCACCAACTCTGGGCCAATCAAGCTGCGCTCACCGACCTCTAACCAGCAATGCGGTGCGCGACAAGGTCGCCCATACAGCGCCTCATAAGGTGCCATGCCGATACTCGCCTGGAAGCTATTGTTGTACGCAAACTCCGCATATGCAAGACAGTCATCCCAACTGTCCTTGAAGTCCAATGCGCAAGCTCGCAACATGTCCTCCAGGATCTGGTTCACTCGCTCTGTCTGTCCATCCGTCTGTGGGTGGAAGGCAGTACTGAACTTCAACTTCACACCCATAGCCTCCTGAATGCGAGTCCAGAAAATAGAAGTGAACCGCGTGTCTCTGTCCGACACGATCTCCAACGGAACTCCATGCAGACGCACGATCTCCCTAATATACAATCTAGCCAGCTCGTCTGCAGAGTTCGTAACTCTGATCGGTAGGAAGTGCGCCGACTTCGTCAATCGGTCGACGATCACCCAAATGGAATCATGCCCCTTCCTCGTCTTCGGCAACCCAGAAATGAAGTCCATGGAAATGAAATCCCACTTCCACTCTGCAATAGGCATAGGCTGCAAAAGTCCAGGTGGTCGGCGATGCTCTGCCTTCACCTGCTGACAAGTGAGACAACGGGACACGAACTCAGCTATGTGGGTCTTCATACCTTCCCACCAGTACGTCCTCTTCACGTCACGATACATCTTCGTGCTGCCAGGATGCATCGCGAGTCTAGTAGAATGCGCAGCCTCGAGAATCTCTCGTCTCAAGTCAGGGACATCAGGAACGCATAGGCGGCCACGGTAACGTAAGCCCCCATCCATGCCAACTCGCCAGTCGGCGTCAGCATCATCACTGGCCTGCTCTCGAAGCTCAGTAAGATGCGCGTCGTCCCTCTGCGCCTCGATGACACGGTCATCGATCGGGGATCGCACCTGAACATGTGCGATGAACTCAAATGGCTCCTCTACGGTGAGTTTCTGCTCAAAGTCTCGCAAAAACTCAACCATATCCCACTCGGCAACCATCAGCGGAGCCGCAAACTCTATCGCCTTCTTGCGGCTCAACGCATCAGCCACAAGGTTCGCCTTCCCAGGATGGTAAGAGACTTCAAACTTGAAGTCCTTCAGCGTCTCCATCCATCGCCGCTGCCTCATATTCAAGTCCCGCTGTGTGAATATGTACTTGAGGCTCTTGTGGTCGCAAAAGAGCTCGAACTCCTCTCCGTAGAGGTAATGTCTCCAGAGTCTCAGTGCGAATATCACGGCTGCCAACTCCAGGTCGTGTGTAGGGTAATTCTCCTCGTGCTTCCTTAATTGTCTCGAGGCATACGAAATTACCCTGTCCCTCTGCATAAGGACACAACCTAAACCAACGCTAGACGCGTCAGTGTATATAGTGTATTTAACCCCTTGCTCTGGCAATACTAGCACAGGGGCGGACGTAAGTCTGTCCTTCAGCTCCTGAAAAGCTGACTCCGCCTTATCATTCCAGGCGAACTTCACGTCCTTCCGTGTCAACTGAGATAAGGGTCTCGCGATCTTCGAGAAGTCCTGAATGAAGCGCCGATAGTAGCCAGCGAGACCCAAGAAACTCCTCACCTCAGTGACAGAACCAGGCTGCTCCCAGTCATGCACCGCAGCTACCTTAGACAGGTCAACTGCCATGCCATCCTTGGACACCACGTGTCCCAGAAACTTCACCTCCTGCTTCCAGAAGTCGCACTTCTTATACTGTACGAACAACTGATGCTGTCTGAGCGTATCAAGGACCAAACGCAAGTGCTCCTCATGCTCCTCTCGACTCCTAGAGTATACCAAAATGTCGTCGATGAAGACAACGACGAATCGATAGAGGAAAGGCCGCAATACCCGGTTCATCAGATCCATGAACACGGCCGGTGCGTTCGTGAGACCGAACGACATCACGAGGAACTCGTAGTGACCAAAACTGGTCCTGAACGCTGTCTTCTGCACGTCCTCATCTCTGACGCGCAGCTGATGATATCCTAACTGAAGATCAATCTTCGAGAAGTACTGCGCTCCTCTCAACTGATCAAACAAGTCATCGATCCTGGGCAAAGGATACTTGTTCTTCACTGTGAGTTGGTTCAGCCTGCGATAATCAATACACAATCGCAGCGAACCATCCTTCTTCTTCACGAACAAGACCGGTGCTCCCCAAGGAGATACGCTAGGCCGTATAAAGCCAAGCTCTAGCAGACCGTCAATCTGCGTCCTCAACTCCTCCATCTCACAAGGTGCCATGCGATACGTCGGCAGTGAGACGGGTGTAGAACCAGGAATCAGATCGATAGTGAAATCGATCTCACGTCAGGGTGGCAAACTAGGGATCTTCCTGAACAGATCCCCGAACTCAGAAACAACTGGCGTCTGCTCAAGTACCTGGGCACCAGCGTCGCGCAACAGAGTGGCGTAGCTAAGAATGCGGAAAGGAAGATTTACCCGCACTGAAAATGTGAAAGGCGTGCCCTCAGGCTCGTACACCGTCACCACACGAGCCTCGCAGTCAATCTCGGCTCTCGCTGCAGTCAACCAGTCCATGCCAAGAATGACGTCGAGATATACGAGCGAGGGATCGACGACCAAATCAAGAGTCATCGTCCTGCCTCCCAGATCAAGTAAACAACCCTCACACATCTGGGTGACATCCGAATAATCTCCATGAGCTGCAAGGACTCGCACGCTATCCATAGTAATAGTCTGCAACCCAAGACGTCTGATTACGGCACGCGATATCAAAGAAATCGTGGAACCAGTGTCCACCATGACAAGAACGGGAGTACCTCCGATATGGCCCGTGACCTCGAAGGCTGAATGCTGGAAAGTCGGCGTCGTAGCTGCCTCAGCGGTCAGTGCATGAACTCGAGCCTGCTGTGGCCAGTTCGGCCGCTGTGTCAAGGGCCGTGGGGGCTGTCGAATCTGCGATACTGTGGGTCTGAAAGAGGACTGCGCAGGAGCTGACCGTATAGGCGGTGCTGATATCGCCTGTGGACGTACACGATCAATCTTCTGCGGCGGCGAGAATCCACTGTCCCGCATCCTCGAAAAGCAACTCGGCGCTAGGTGGCCCGTCCTCCCACAGTATGTGCACGATAAATCAGGGCGCCTAAACGGTCCCACTGGCGCCATGGTCCTGGTAGGAGGATCAATGCGAGGCCTCTTGCCCGCGAAGGGCCAATCTGGCAACTCCGGTCGCGGCCTGGAAGTAGTCGGGCCTCGTGATCGCGCAAGTCGATCCACGTCCTGCTCTGCCCGCATGGACATGTGAACCAACTCCGCATAGGAGGAGAAACTGATGCAGCACATCTTCGACCGAATATCCGGTCGCAAGCCCTCCAAAAAGCGCCGTATGCGCATCTGCTCATCAGCTAGAATCGTCGGGACGTACCTGCCCAACTCTGTGAACCGATGCTCATACTCGGTGACCGTCATCGCTGCCTGCCTGAGACGGAGAAACTCATTCTCCCTCTCGTGCCTGTAGGTCTGAGGATAATACTTCTCATGGAAGCGAAACTCGAATGCTGCCCATGTCCACACGAAGTCTGCGGTAACAGTCCGCAATACACTATCCCACCACATACTGGCCTCTCTCTCAAACTGGAAGGTAGCCAGCTCTACCTGCTCTGCCTCAGTACAGTGCAACATGCGCAGAATCTTCGACACTCGGTCGAGCCAAAACTCAGCCTCCTCGGGTCTGTGAGAACCCGTGAAAGTAGGAGGCTGCAAGCGCTGAAATCGCTCCAGAAGGCCCCGTGTGTCGGCAGGGTTCCCCGCAGGGAAAGCAGGCTGCGCAGGAAGTGCTATGCCCTCATCCTGGGCGTAAGCATAGGCATCCTCAGCTGGATGCGCAGGTGGTGCAGGCGGAGTAGATGCAGTCGCACCCCCACCCTGGGCTAACGTCCCGACTATGGTAGTCAATAACTGCTGCTGCTGTAGCATCATAGCCATCATCTGCTCGAATCTATCAGGTGGCGGAGCAGGCTGTGGCGGATGAGGTGCGGAAGTAGATGCGCGCTGTGGCTCTCTAACTGATGGTGTAAATGGCGGTGGTCCATCTGTAGGACCAGTAGCAGGCTGAGACGATCGAACAGTCTCAGGAATCGGGCCCACAGCAGGGTCCGGACGAGTGCCAGACTGAGAGGGAGTCTGATCCATCTGCTCAGACAACGAAAGCCGAACCGTGCTCCTCGTAGTCTTAGGTGGCATTCCCTATATTCAAAATAGGGCGCAACCTTGTCAGTCTCAATTGCTCAAATACACCACAATCATTCACTAAAGAGTCAAAAGTATTCCATGCATTTCAATTAATCAAAATTGTCACAGTACAAGGGATATATCCTTACAAGCATCATGACTAGAATGACATGGAAATTAAGACAGTTAAGCAACAGCGACAAAAGCAGAGCACTAGCCCTAATAGGCTTTACACACATGAAACAGAAAATAGCTAACTACTCATAACAACATCGAAGATCGCGTCGCTAGTCGGAATCTGGTGACGGAGGAGGAGCACCCTTATCCTGTAAACAACACAGGATTGCCTTCAAGGTGCGAGTCACCTTGCCAAACTTCTTCTTCGTAACGGCCTTGGCATCAGCGACCTCTGCTCGAAGTTCTTGGACTTCCCTTCGCAAAGCGGTCTGACTCTCCTCCATCCGAGCAATGCGATCGTCAATAGTAGTCTGCGCAGAAGGAGGAGGGCTCTCATCAGTATCCTGAGCCTCCTCTTCTGCTTCTTCCTGAGTCTCTTCCTGAACCTCTGCACTAGGTTCTCCTTCGCTTTGATCTTCCTCTTCATCAAAGTCGTCCCCACTATCCCTTTCAAGTTGATTTTCACGATATTGCGACCCAATCTTCATCTTAACCATCGTCGACTCATCGATGGTGTGAATCGATACCGGCAACTCGGGTCCAAGTCTATAGGCAAACTCAAGCGCAATCTTGCAAATGAGTCGGCCAAAGGGAAGGGATTCGGATGTTCTTCTCGACCTGGCTATGAGAACTATCTGCCGTAAGATGAAAGTGGCCATACATACGTTCTCTCCCTGGGCCACCAGAAATAAGAAATCGACCATAAGACGTGTACATTCAATGCGGTTCGTCGACCTAGGATAAACATTGAACGTGCAGATGTGATGCAGCAGACGCAAATCCTCAGACATGTACGTCGCCTTGAGGCTATTATTAGGCTGCCATGGAACCAACTTACCGCACAGAAACCTGGTGCGGCGATCTCGTTCACGTCTAGTCCTCAAATTCTTCTCACTTGGATGTACATCACCTAGAGGCACGTTGAGAAGTCGCGCAACCAACCGGACGTCGATCGTAGCCATCCGATCTCTACCAAAAGGGATTTTGAACTGCAAGGGCTCCAAGGTAGGACTCTGGATGCTAGCATAGAAGGCACGAACAGTGCTCACATTAGCACGAGCGCGAGCTTCAAAGATCGGTCCCCAGTGCGCAGCTTCAATGCGTTCGAACAACAGATACTCGCCGAACAATCGCCCATCTACGTCCGCCTCAAATAACACTCTACGATCAGTGTATTCACCATGAGGCATCTCTGATAGGATGGTTCGTCCAAGATGTGCATGGGGATCCAAATCCCGCTTTGTACGGCACTCCAGGACTGCCGCTGGACCTGCGGCGGCGCTTGAACTTGCGGCACCACCCCGCGGTCTTCTCAATCGAGCAGGGCGGCTCGGCCCAGCCTCGTCTGTTGCAGTTTTTCTCTTACCCATCAAAGACAGGATGGATGAGAGTGACAAAAGACCCAAAATAGCTTCCACGAAAGCCATGGAAAACGCCGAAAATGTGGAGAAATGGCTGCCCAATCTGACAAAAGGAAATCTAGGTGTCGTAGAGGGATGCTTCAAGCTTCCCAAGGCTGTAGTTTCAGGAAAAAATAAGAACAAAAAGATGGAATGGAGCTGCTCACGATTTCGGCACTATTTGGGGGATTTTGGAGCTCCAAATGGGAAAATCTTCAAGGAAAGTGGCTGCCAACACCCAATAATCAATAGGTGGTGGTCGGTTTTGGCCAAGGAAGGGATTAGGAGGGGTTTGGGTCACCGGGGTTTGGAATGGAGCGCTGAAAATCAAATCTAGGGCATGCAAGGGGGCTGTTTGTGAAGGAGAGGGGTGTTTTAGGGGTTTTCGTGGGATGGGAGGTAGCTAGGAGTGATGGGGGAGGCATTTAAGTGGGTGCGCCCAAAGGGCAGCACCATCGGAGATGGCCGGCCGGCGATGCATCGCCCGGCCGGCGATGGCATCGCCGGCCAACCTTCAGGTTGGCCAGCGGGACCCCATGGGTCTGGTCCCCCATGGTCCCAAGGCCCCAAAAAAGTTGGTCCCACCCCTTGGTTCATTGTATTTTGGTCTCTATGAGCCCAAACATGTGTTCGGGGCTTTCCGGGTCCACATCGCAATCCCGAATACCAAACCATATAATGCAGCATATGAATTTGGGGTAGAAGGATCCAGTACATCTTTCTAGCTCCTTAGTTGCTAAAGAAAGTGAAGTTAGAATGGCCTTATGGCCATTTCTCATGAAATTTTACTATTCACTGTAAAATTTGGTGAATGTACTAATTTGTGTTATTTTCATATTAGGTTTGACGCCTAACATGAAATGGATAAGAAAGAACTGAAGGTTGAAGTGTTTAGAGAAGGAATTTTGAGAATTTTTGGCAAAACGGGGTTTTTAAGCCCTGGCGATTGATTACTGGAGTCGTGGTCATCCCACGGCCCAAAGATTCACTTTTGCGGTTTAAAATCGCCCATAGGACGTCTCCACCCGACTTCATACAGCTTAGAAGTGATTCGGGTCGCTTTACGCGACCCGAGATTCGTTACAGACTCGATCTTGCGATCGATCCTTATAGACTTCGCCTATCGGCGAATCTGTGATCCTAGAAGTGTTTCTAGACCCTTCTCGCACCCACCTATGTCAAAGGAAGCGACAGCGTACGTCGCAAGACCATAACCCAGGCCCAGTATACTCTCATTCATGCTCTGATACCAACTTGTAACACCCTGAAAATCGGGGGTCGTGTATAAACTCAACTCCCGAGTTCCAGACCGTCACTTATGCAACAAAAATGGTTATGATTCGATGTTGTCTGATTTAAAGCATTCACATGAGTAAAAGTATACCAAAACTGCAATTCATACTTCAGATCCAGTGATAAAAGCAAGCGGAAGACTAAACAAGATATATATCACTGTATGGAAAAACAAAGTAATCTCAACTGTCTCCAAAGTATGACTACATCTCTGAGTCTCATATACATGTACATAACAAAAGAATAATGTTCAAAAAGAAAAGTCCCACTGATGTCCCCTCGTTCCAGGTCGCCTACGGGAAGCCGTCATGATACTGCATATACGAGAACTCATCCTGGTCCTCGTCATCATCTAGCTCCACCTCCTGGATCTCATCGTCACCTGCAACTACAACAGGGTCTGGTGGGTGTTGCAAACACCATCCCGTAACGTGGGAATGAGTGATCAACTCAGTGGAATCATAGAGCAAAGATTA
The DNA here is from genome assembly GCA_037074715.1 of Magnolia kwangsiensis. Classification (NCBI taxonomy): domain Eukaryota; kingdom Viridiplantae; phylum Streptophyta; class Magnoliopsida; order Magnoliales; family Magnoliaceae; genus Magnolia; species Magnolia kwangsiensis. The sequence continues at coordinate 15,366,802 of CM073589.1, forward strand.
GCATGTTCACAATTCAGTCACGCGATAATAGTAAAGCAGTAAATCAGACAAGTCCTAATACTGTTGTTAATGAAAGATGATATGACGTGATGTATGCCCTCACCGACGATCACCCTCATACGGCAACATCTTACGACCGCGGCATGCCACACTCCCTAGAGTGCTCCACATCTTCCAGGCACATGCAATGCTATGGTGATATGATTACCAAGTTGTTATTAGTCCATTCAAACAGCAGGATTGGGAAACTAAGGTACCTCCCTTGTATCAATCCCAACACGGATCCTGTCTAGGGTCGTCACTCCTAGTAATCTCATACGATGTACATTTCGTAGGTCACTGCAAGGGCTGCCAGGGCTGTTGCTCGCACTCGTTGCACCGCTCCCCCATCACCTTATCAATACAGGCCTACTGTACTCTACTGCACGGAAGGATCGTCGCCTCCCGTGAACTCAGAATACGCTCGCGGTCACTACAAAGGGCTCGTCGCCTGATCAGTGTAGGCCGACAGCTAGAATATAGTGTCCCATACCACCATAATCTGCTCACGAGTCAAGGTGCTCACTGGTCACTACGGGGAGGTTTGTGACCCCAGCGTAGGCCGACAGCTCGACCACGGTGTCCCATACCACCATGCCCGGCTCATGAGTCTTCGTGGATCAAGGTACCACGGTTAATAGGGTTTACAATGGTAAGTTCAGTACCCTAGGTTCAAGCAGTTATGATTCATACAAGGTGAACAAACATCGGCCAGTCGGGTTACTTGACGGGCTCGACTAGCGCGATCGCATCTCGAATTGAACGACATGAAGTGCGTAAAACACTTCGCGTGGCCTAACCACTGCCGCCAACTTTCAACACGAATCACATTCATCGACGCGTCGTTCGTGGCTATGACCAGTCAGCCACGAGTTCGCTCGGTTACCGACTGCCTGGACTAAGTCAAGTCCCACTCATCTATGGAATCACTATAAAAGGTATTGGAATTGAAATACATCATGTGAGCATGTTAGCACATGTTATAACATTCAACTTAAGCAAATCTTCAAGGCATACTTCCCATGCATATTCAACTTAAGCAAATCCTCAAGCACATACATTCCATGCATGTAATGAAATCATGCATTTTGTCAACATGTAGAAAATCATTTAGGTCGGCATAATAATTGAAAAATCAATCACAAACTATCAAATAACATCATTTAATTCAATACATACTAATACAAGCATTTATACAAACACATACACTACACACTTAAGGCTACATATAGTATGTCGACCCAAAGTGTGCAACTAGGCGAATCTCTTCGCCAAACTAATTATGCACGCATTCCTAACTTCCTAATGTGACAACAAACCATGTCAATCACTTCAGCAAAATATGAATGTAAACAGTACTTCCTACAAATGACTAAAATGCCCTAAATCTCATATTCTTCGTTAGCTTACGAAACGGGAAACGGAGAGCATTTTGTACATGTCAAATGGCGATGCCGTCAAGAATCTACTATTAAACGACATTGAAAGTATTGGGAACCGTCAATCAAAGCGTCTAAAATCCTTACCTAGTGTCTTGTAGACTCGGGAATTGAAGCGGAGTGTATATGCTTCGTCTACGGCGAGTAAGGAGCCTAATACATAAGATCCATAAGCTACATCGCTATGGAAACAAGAAAAACTCAAATCACCAACTATTTAGGATTTTTACTTACCTAGGATTGCGGTGGAATCGCCGGGGAAAGCGGTAGAGGAGTGTTGCTTAAGCAAGTGCAACACGTAGCACAAGTGGCGGGAAGAACTCTCCCACTCTCTCACAATCTCTCACTCTTTTTCTCTCTCCCAAGCTAGGGCTTCTCTCAAATTCGGATGGGAGAGAGGAGTGAGGGTTTCAACCCCTTTTATAGCCTAAAACATTCCCAAAATAGGCTTGGGAACAATGTTTACTTGGTGCCTAACCAAATCGGGGCCGTTTCGGTCCAAAAGGGCATTTCTGGAGGTCCCCTGGCCAAATGCGGTCGGACTTAAGCTCATGCATACTAGATCTAGCATACATCCAGTTTTCAGACCGGTTGGGTTCCCAGATCGCACGTGGCGGCCCAGTTTCAGTTTAACGGTCACCGCACCAAGATCAGGCCTATAAGTCTCGTGATATGTAATAGATATTTTTCCTGATCCAAGGGTGTAATTTGGCTGTATTCTGACGGTCAGAATGCTTAATACTGATGCGTCAAATTTGTGTGCCAGATTTGAATTTGAAATTCCAACTATGTCCCTATTCACACTCTCTTCGGTCCGGGCTCAATGAAATAGCCTGTGATAATCGGTTTGACTTGATTTTTGGAATGAGTGTCAAGCCCAGCTAGACGGTCCTAACGGTCTAAGATAGGAGGTATCGGACTTTCAACGTGCGGTCTAGATCCAATACAAAGATTCAAAGTGGTCCAGAGAACAAACCGGCTTAGAGTTTGATCCGAGGCTTTAGAGCATTATAGCACCCTTAGTTCCACTCGCTTCGGGCCTTGTAGAACGTATTTAAAGTGATCAGGGACCATTTCCCAGCTATTCTAACGTTGCACTAGCTAACCTAGTCAAATTTTCCAAAGGAATGAATTCTACGCAAATTCGGGTCGAGTTGGTACTTGAGCCCAAGTATGGATTTTTCACGGGCGTTACAGATTGACTGCTGCCTACTCCTGTGTTCAGTGATCTGTGGGCCCCACTATGATGTACGTATTTCATCGATGTCGTTCATTCATTTTTACGGATCATTTTAATGCTTGATAAAAAATATTAGAGGGATAAAAATCTCAGGTGGACCACACCACAGGAAAACAAAAATGATTGGATATCCTTTTAAATCCTCCAAGGCTTCGGATCGGGTTGGATCTAATCGGATCAGGTCTATTCAGATTGGATTTCGAATTGGATCGGTTCAGGTTGACCACGATCCGGGCCTAATCTGAAAATCTTTCGGATTCGGAATGCCTAACTCGATCCGCCCCGATTCAAGCCGTCGGTTTGGTTAGGATCGGGTCTGATCGGGTCGGATCCACCGGTTCGAACCTGTTTTGCCCAACTCTGCTTATCGTAAAAGGCTTTGGCAGGAAATTCGCGTCCCGGTTAGACACGTGAAATCGGATTGCGTATTGAGTAAACTCTGTTGTGCCCACTGTGAATTCATGTGGTTTATCCATGCTGTCCATCCATTTTTTCATATCATTTTAGGGGTTAAGCCCAAAACTGAAGTATATCAAAAGCTCAAGTAGACTATACTAAAGGAAATAGTGGAAGTATTTATTTTCACCATTGAAATGTTTTTAAGCCTCCACTGATGTTTATTTTTCATCCAAGCTATTCATAAGATCATAAAGACATGGATGAATGGAAAAAACAAATATCATCTTGAAATAAAACTTCTGTGGTCCCCCAACAACTTTTCATTGGTAGAATTCAATTCACACTGTTTCAGGTGGTGTCGTCCACTTGATCTTTGGATATGATTAATTTTTGTTGTAAAACCATAAAATTAAATGATAAAAGAGATGGGTGGAGCTAATACAGTGCATGGTGGGCTCCACAGACTTTACTCAGGACGCTTACCATACTGATTTACTCAGCACGCAAACCGCTTCCGTTTAACGTCTCTGTTATACTAACTATTAAATGTACTTTTTTAAATATATTTAAAAAATCTGATGACTTAGAACTTATATTGACATTGACCAATGAAAATGATGGAGGCAGGGAGTTCCTGCCTTCAAGAAGCAAAGGATCCGCAGTCATTAAAAAAATACATTTAATAAGAAGTATAACAGAGACGTTAAACGGAAGCAGTTTGCGTGCTAAGTAAATCATTTTGGTAAGCGTACTGGTAAAGTCTGTGGAGCCCACCATCATTCGTGCATTGTATCAACTCCATCCATCTCTTTTATCATCTAATTTTAGGATTTTACAACAAAAATTAATCATATCCAAAGATCAAGTGAACCACACCACCTGAAACAGTGTGAATTGAATTCTACCATTGAAAAGTTGTTGGGTGCCTGCAGAAGTTTTATATCAAGATGATATTTGTTTTTCCATTCATCCATGTCTTTGTGATCTTATGAACAGTTTGGATGAAAAGTTAACATCATTGGGGGCTTAGAAACATTTCAATGGTGAAAACGAATACTTCCACTGTTTCCTTTGGTATGGTCTACTTGAGCTTTTGATATACTTCAGTTTTGGGCTCAACCCCTAAAATGATCTGAAAAAATGAATGGACGGCGTGGATAAACCACATGAATTCACAGTGGGCCCAACAGAGTTTACTCAGTATGATAAAACAAGACTCATTATACAATCCGATTTTTAGACAGATTTCTTGCCAAAGCTTTTGCGGTAAGATCCTGTGTAAGGATTTCAGATGGTCCCATGCGACGTTTGTGATAAATCCAACCCGTCCATCCATTTTTAGATATCATTTTAGGACATAATATCAAAACTAAGGTGTATACAAAACTCAAATGGGCCATACGAGAGGAAACAGTGGAGATTTAGTGTCCACTGTTGAAATATTTATATGGCCACAAAAGTTTTGCATCAGTCTAATATTTTGGTGTTTTGACTTCATCCTAGTAAAAATGACCTTACAAATAGTTTGGATGGCATATAAACATCAAGACGGCTAGGAAGGTTTTAATGGTAGGAATTTCTTTCTCCACTGTTTCATCTTGTATGGCCTAGTTGAGGTTTTGATCATCCTAATTTTTTATTACATTTCATAAAATGAGCTCTAAAAACGGATGAATGGATTAGAATTCTTATAAACATCAAGGTGGACCCCACCATATATCCCAACACTGGAACTTCATGCAAAAGGCTTTCCTCGGTAAATCCGCATCCACGGTTTCCATTGGAAACGGATTGCTACTCCCCTGCCACTCGGTACTATGTGGGCCAACCATAATGTATGTGTTTCATCCATGCCGTCCATTTATTTTTCTAGATCATTTTATGGTCTGAGACCAAAAATGAGGTGTAACCTAATCTCAAGTGGACCACATTACATGAAACAGTGTTGAATGAACGTAGACCATTAAAAACTTTTTGGGGGCCATAAAAGTTTTGGATCAAGCTGATCTTTATTTTTTTTCCTTCATCTGGGTCTTTATGACCAAACCAACAAATTGGATGTCAAATAAACAGTGCGGTGGGCCTTAAGAGGACTTTAATGATGGATATCCAATCACCATTGTTTTCCTGTGGTGTGGTCCATATGAGATTTATATCCCTCTTATTTTTGGGATCAACCCCTAAAATTATATGTAAAAATGGATTAACGGAATAGATGAAACACATACATCATGGTGGGGCCCATAGAGTACCGACCACTACCATCATTGGGCTGGTGGTGGGGGGAGTAGCCAATCCGCTTTTATTTTCATTTGGGATTCAATGCCACATTGAACAGTGTGACTGACTACTGAAGTGATGTCACCTATTTATATGGGTCCTATTATGATGTATGTTTTGTATCCACACCGTCCATCCATTTGGAGAGATCATTTTAGGGGCATGAGCCAAAGAATGAATTAGATCCCAAACTCGAGTGGACCCCACCATAGAAAATAGTGGAGAGAGTCATGCCCACCATTTATTACGACTAAATCCAATCCAAACCTCGTCACTCGTCACTTTGTAATACAACCTCGTCACTTTATCTACTAAACCCTGTCACTTTGTGTTGCAACCTTGTCACTTTGTCTAGTAAACCTCATCACTTTGTACTGCAACCTTATCACTTTGTTTATTAAACCCCGTCACTTTGTACTGCAACCTTGTCACTTTGTATATTGAATCCCGTTACTTTGTATTGCAACATCATCACTTTGTCAACTAAAATTATATGTAAAAATAGATTAGCGGAATAGATGAAACATACACATCATGGTGGGGTCCACAGAGCACTAACCACCACCACCACCGGGCTGGTGGTAGTGGGAGTAGCCAATCCGCTTTTATTTTCATTTGGGATTAAATGCTACATTGATTAGTGAGACTCGCTACTGAAGTGATGTCACCTATTTATATGGTTCCCTCTATGATGTATGTTTTGTATCCCCACCATCCATCCATTTGGAGAGATCATTTTAGGGCATGAGCCAAAGAATGAATTAAATCCAAAACTCGAGTGGACCTCACAACAGAAAATAGTAGAGAGATTCACACCCAACATTTATTACGACTGAATCTAATCCAAACCTCGTCACTTTGTCTACTGAACCTCATCACTTTATACTACAACCCCGTCACTTTATCTACTGAACCTTGTCACTTTGTACTATAACCTCGTCACTTTGTTTAGTGAACCCCATCACTTTGTACTGCAACCCCGTCACTTTGTCTACTGAACCTTGTCACTTTGTACTGCAACCCCGTCAATTTATCTACTGAACCCCGTCACTTTGTATTGCAACATCATTACTTTGTATACTATACCACATCACTTTGTGCTATAACCCTGTCACTTTGTCTATTGTATCCCGTCACTTTGTGCTGCAACCTCGTCACTTTGTGTACTTTACCCTGTCACTTTATACTACAACCTCGTCACTTTGTCTGCTGAATCCCGTCACGTTGTACTGCAACCTCGTTACTTTATATTGCAACCTTGTCAAAGTGACGAGGTTGCAGTACAAAGTGACAAGATTCAGTAGACAAAGTGACAGGGTTGCAGTACAAAGTGACGGGGTTCAGTAGACAAAGTGACGAGGTTTGGATTAGATTCAATCGTAATAAATGGTTAGCATGACTCTCTCCATTGTTTTCTTTGGTGGGCTTCACTCGAGTTTTGGATTTGATTTAGTCTTTGGCTCATGCCCTAAAATGATCTCTCCAAATGGATGGATAGTGTGGATACAAAACATACATCATAGTGGGATCCATATAAATAGGTGACATCACTTTAATAGCGAGTCTGACTGATCAATGTGGCATTGAATCCCAAATGAAAATGAAAACGGATTGCTTACTCCCCTACCACCAGCCCGGTGGTGGTGGTGGTCGGTACTCTATGGCTCTACTATGATGTATATGTTTCATCCATTCCGTTAATCTATTTTTACATATAATTTTAGTAGATAAAGTGATGATGTTGTAGCACAAAGTGATGGGGTTCAGTAGATAAAGTGACGGGTTGTAGTATAAAGTGATGAAGTTAAGTAGACAAAGTGACAGGGTTGAAGTATAAAGTGACGGGATACAGTAAATAAAGTGCCGGGGTTGCAGTACAAAGTAATGAGATTTAGTAGATAAAGTGACGGTGTTGCAGTACAAAGTGACAAGGTTGTAGCACAAAGTGATGGGGTACAGTAGACAAAGTGACGAAGTTGTACCACAAAGTGACGGGGTATAGTAGCCAAATGACGATGTTGTAGTACAAAGTAATGGAGTTCAGTAGACAAAGTAACAGAGTTGCAGTACAAAGTGACGGGGTTCAGTAGACAAAGTAACGAGATTGCAGTACAAAGTGACAAGGCGACGAGGTTGCAACAGAAAGTGACAGAGTTCAGTAGATAAAGTGACGGGGTTGCAGTACAAAGTGACGGGGTTCAGTAGACAAAGTGATGAGGTTTGGATTGGATTCAGTCGTAATAAATGGTTGGCGTGACTATCTCCACTATTTTTTGTGGTGGGGTCTACTCGAGTTTTGGATCTGATTCATTCTTTGGCTCATGCCTTAAAATGATCTCTCTAAATGGATGGACGATGTGGATGCAAAACATACATCATAGTGGGATCCATATAAATTGGTGACATCACTTCAGTATCGAGTCTCTCTGCTCAATGTGGCACTGAATCCCAAATGGAAATGAAAGCGGATTGGCTACTCCCCCCCACCACCAGCTCGGTGGTGGTAGTGGTCGGTACTCTGTGGGCCCCACCATGATGTATGTGTTTCATCCATTCCGTTAATCTATTTTTACATGTAATTTTAGTAGACAAAGTGATGATGTTGCAGTACAAAGTGACGGGGTTCAGTAGACAAAGTGACGGGGTTACAATACAAAGTGATGAGATTTAATAGATAAAGTGATGGGGTTGCAGTACAAAGTGATAAGATTCAGTACACAAAGTGACAGGGTTGCAGTACAAACTGACGAGGTACAGTAAACAAAGTGACGAGGTTGTAGTACAAAGTGACGGGGTTCAATAGATAAAGTGACGAGGTTGCAGTACAAAGTGACGGGGTTCACTAGACAAAGTGACGAGGTTGCAGCACAAAGTGACGGGGTACTGTAAACAAAGTAACGAGGTTATATCACAAAGTGACAGAGTACAATAGACAAAGCGCCGATGTTGCAGTGCAAAGTAACGGAGTTCAATAAACAAAGTAGCGGGCTTGCAATATAAAGTGACGTGGTTCAGTAGACAAAGTGACAGGGTTGTAGTACAAAGTGACAGGGTTCACTAGACAAAGTGACGAGGTTATGACACAAAGTTATAGGGTTCAATAGATAAAGTGATGAGGTTGCAGTACAAAGTGACGGGGTTCAGTAGTCAAAGTGAGAAGGTTTGGATTGGATTCAGTCGTAATAAATGGTGGGTGTGACTCTCTCCACTATTTTATGTGGTGAGGTCCACTTGAGTTTTGGATCTGATTCATTCTTTGGCACATGCCCAAAAATGATCTCTCCAAATGGATGGACGATGTGGATACAAAACATACATCATTGTGGGACCCATATAAATAAGTGACATCACTTCAGTAGCGAGTCTCTCTGCTCAATGTGGCACTGAATCCCAAATGAAAATGAAAGCGGATTCGCTACTCCCCCCACCACTAGCCCGGTGGTGGTATGGTCGATACTCTATGGGCCCCACCATGATTTATGTGTTACATCCATTCCATTAATCTATTTTTACATATAATTTTAGGGGTTGATCCCAAAAATGAGAGGGATATAAATCTCATATGGACCACACCACAAGAAAACAATAGTGATTGGATATTCATCATTAAAGTCCTCCTAAGGCTCACCATACTGTTTATTTGACATCCAATCTGTTGGTTTAGTCATAAAGACCCAGATGAAGGGAAAAAATAAAGATAAGCTTGATCTAAAACTTTTATGGCCCCGAAAAAGTTTTTAATGGTCAATGTTCATTCAACACTATTTCATGTAATGTGGTCCACTTGAGATTGGGTTATACCTCATTTTTGGTCTCAGACCATAAAATGATCTAGAAAAATAAATGGATAGCATGGATGAAACACATACATCATGGCGGGTGATTGCTTCCCTCTAAGTGCAGAGGTTTGTAAGTAGTATCTCGTGAATACAAAGTCGATCCCATAGGGAGATGAATTGTGAGAAGGAAAAAAAAATCAAATACAAAACAATCTAAGTAATAAAAATTAAACTGATGATTTGATTTTGAGATTTTTGAATGGATGTAATTCAACTGAATAAAATAACACCCAAGCTTCAAAGTTCCACATATAGGTTAATGTTTCAAAATCATGATGACTTGGATAACACAACTAGGATCTGAGCACTATGGTCAGCCTAGTCGAAAAATAAGACGGTTTAAATATTTTAAAAAGTGATATAAAATATTAGAAAATCATGAATTTCCATCATTGACATATGTTCTCAAGCGTTAGTGATTTTAAGTATTCAATATCTATACGATAATGAATATTAAAGAAATATAATAGGTTGAGAACCTCTCCTATCTAGGAAATCTGATTGATCAAGGCTAAGCCTATCCATCAATGTGCATCTCATATGATGGAAACATATGGATCTCATAAGATGATAAAAAAATAAAACATAAAAATAGACAACATGCATACACTATTCTTCTCATCATTAAAACAATCAATTATCATAATTTTAAAGAACTATTAAACTCATGTGCTTCCCTTCTAGCTTAGGCTAGAAGCAACTCAGAAAAACATAATTAAATTGTAAAAATAAAAAGCAACAAGAAAGAAAAAAAATACAAATAGAAAAGATTTAAAATAAAAAGAACAACTTATAAAACATTGATAAAACTAAAAATTCTTTAAAAATCTTAAATTTTACTTTGGGATGCCTTAAATAATGATTAAGAATGCTCTAGGAAGCCCTATTTATAAGTAGGGAACTCCAATTTTCGTACAAAGTTGAAAACCTTAAAAACCGCCTCAAATATACGTATTTTTTTTAAAATAGACTTCTCGCTACTTAGTTCGTTTAAAATAGACTTCCTATTGCACAGTTTTTTAAAATAAACTTCACGGCTTCAAAATACACTTTTCAGGACGATTTCAAGATTTTTCACTTCAAATCATCGATTCTCTTCATTCGTCACTTGATTTTCTTGAATCTTTGGCATGTGAATGCTTAAATCTTGGTCTCCTAAGATTCATCCTTTTCCTTGGTAAATCTTGAGCCTCAAATCCATGCTTTTTAGTGCCCTTTTTCAATCTAAGCACTTAAATTCACCTTGCAACACATGCATGAGTAAAATAGAATATTAAGATGATTTATGTTCATAAAATCAAGAGATAAATGGAGAAAATTATACGATATTTGAGTCTCAACACACCCCCCAACCAGCATTTTGATAGTCTCGAGTAAAATAAGCGAAGAAAAATAAAAATAAGAATAAGAATTAATTCTAGAAACGAAATTAAAATGAAAATAAAATTCTAACTACACTACTTTTGCAAGCAATCTCGATTGCATTTAGCATATGCAACAAGCATTTAAACCCCTAATTTCCTCTAGTAGACGAGTTATAGTCTCGTGAGGGTTTTTAGAAATGTTACCCACAAACATTGAAAACATAAAAAATAGTTTAAAACTCAGAAATGTATACAATTATGCTTCCATTCATCATATGAATTCTAAAATAAAACAATACTTAACCTAAGTCTGAAGTTAGTTAGAATCTCAATATCCTAATCTATTACATCCTTGAGTTCAAAGACCTAATCAAAATTTAGAATAGTTATGATGCAATATCCTTAGGTGCTCCATGACACTAATCTAACTTTGAGAAATATGCATGTTCTCTATCCTAACTCCTTTCAATCATTCCAAGAATATGAAATCTCTAGTTATCTCATTTTATTCATGTCATTTCTTCTTTTATCATCATATCCTCATTTTTATAAACCACCCTTAGATGAAGACTCCCACTGGGTTTGCTTCATAACCTAAGGTATCGTACTTGTAATGGTAACATTAATGGATACTTAAGTATCCTTACTCCAGATTACTGACACAATTGTTATGGTCATTTCATTCATGCTTTATAATAAAAAATAAATTTTTCATTTTTTTTCCTTTAATATTCTTTCTTTTAAGCATATATCAATGATACTAGTTCCATTACAAGAAAAACGGGCAAAGGCTATTGCCAAAAACCGTAGCAAAAGGGCTTTTGCTACGGATATGATCTGTAGCACGTCCATCGCTATTAGTGGTGTAGCTAAAGGTGTACCTATGGACAATATCCGTAGTAATAGATACCAATAGCTACAGATTATATCCGTAGCAATAGATACAAATAGCTACTGATTATGTCCGTAGCAATATCTTTAGCTACCCCACCAATAGCGATGGACTTGCTACAACTTATATCCGTAGCAAAAGGGATTTTATCATAACAATAAATACCAATAGCACCAATAATATCCGTATCAATAGATACCAATACTTACGGACGAAAGCCGTAGTTATAGCTACGATTATATTCATAGCTGTTTTTTTTTTTTTTTTTTAAATCATAATAATACGACTTGTTTTCATTGCAAGAACCTATTATGATTGATAACTCACCTAAGCTTAATGCTGATAGAAATAATACATAAAATGCAATTAGAAAAAGAATAGATGCATTTATTACAAATAGCAATCAAATCTTACAGTGCATCCTACATTCACATTTCTAAATAAACAGTATGATGTAGACTCAACCTATCATAAGAATTATAACTAAGGCGTGCCTTGATGTGCAATAAATAAATACACTCCAATACAGTAAGCACCCTCCATATGCATTCAATAATGCTCATGTTTTTATAGAATTTTCTTCCTTCAGACGGTCAATTTCAGTAAATGCAGAAGATAGAGTTTCTTCTTTCATTGAAACTACAGATGTAACTTTTGTGGACTTCGACACAAGATCACTTTCAAGTTCTGAAACCCTTCCCTTGAGAAAATGAATTTCATCCTCCACTGACTTCTTTAGCTTGACAGCCTATATAAAACAACATTTGTAAACACAATCAAACAAGCATGCCTTTGTACACATCTCAAAAGGAAAAAAGATAAAAAAAAAATACTTATGAAGAAATAAAAAATGCACCTACAAATCTTCTAAACAATGGCAAAATCCAACATGAGTAATGTGTTCAAACCTAGGATGAACTTTTAAACTCAAAACCTAGGTTTAGGTTAAGGTTATAAGTTTAGGTTTAGGTTTAGGTTTTAGGTTTAGGTTAGGTTAAGGTTATAGGTTATAGCTTATAGCTTTAGGGAATTAAAAATAGGTTAAGGTTTAGGTTTAGGAAATTAGGTTCAGGTTCGTGATCGGGTTTAGGTTTGGGTTTCTAAGTTTAGATTTAGGTTTAGGTTAGGGAGTTGAGATTAGGATTAGGTGTAGGTTTAGGTTTAGGTTAGGGAGTTGAGATTATGATTAGGTGTAAGTTTAGGTTTAGGTTAGGGAGTTAAGATTAGGATTAGGTGTAGGTTTAAGTTTAAGGATTTGAGAATACATTTAGATTTTAGGTTTAGGTTAAGGTTAAGTTATGGGTTATAGGTTATAGGTTATGGGTTAAGGTTTAGGTTATAGGTTTTGGTTTATGTTAAGGTTATAGGTTTAGGTTTAGGTTTAGGAAATTGGGTTCGGGTTTGAGATCGGGTTTAGTTTGGGTTTTCAAGTTTAGGTTTACATTAAGGAGTTGAGATTAGGATTAGGTGTAGGTTTAGGTTTAAGGATTTAAGAATACATTTAGGTTTTAGTTTAGGTTTAGGTTATAGGTTTAGGTTAGGTTTAGGTGTAGGTTACAGGTTATAGGTTATAGGTTTAGGAAATTTAGAATAGGTTAAGGTTTAGGTTTAGGAAATCAGGTTTGGCTTCGGGATCGGGTTTAGGTTTGGGTTTTCAAGTTTAGGTTAGGGAGTTAAGATTAGGATTAGGTGTAGGTTTAGGTTTAGGGATTTGAGAATACATTTAGGTTTTAGGTTTAGGTTTAGGTTTTAAGTTTTAGGTTATGGTTTTAGGTTTAGGTTAAGGTTAGGTTATTGGTTATAAGTTTAGGTTATAGGTTATAGGTTAAGGTTTAGTTTATAGGTTTTGGTTTAGGTTAAGGTTATAGGTTTAGGTTTAGGTTATAGGTTTAGGTTAAGGTTTGGGTCTATGTTATATGTTATAGGTTATAGGTTATAGCTTTAAGGAATTGAGAATAGGTTAAGGTTTAGGTTTAGAAAATTGGGTTTAGGTTTGGGTTTTCAAGTTTAAGTTTAGGTTAAGTAGTTGAGATTAGGATTAGGTATAGGTTTAGGTTTAGGAATTTGAGAATACATTTAGGTTTAAGTTTTAGGTTTTAGGTTTTAGGTTTAGGTTATAGGTTACAAGTATAGGTTTATGTTTAGGTTAAGGTCTAGGTTTAATTTATAGGTATAGGTTTTGAGATTTGAGAATAGGTGTAGGTTAAGGGATTTAAGAATACATTTAAGTTTTAGGTTTAGGTTTAGGTTTAGGTTTTAGGTTAAGGTTAAGGTTATAGGTTTAGGTTAGGTTTAGGTTATAGGTTATAGGTTATAGCTTTAGGGAATTGAGAATAGGTTAAGGTTTAGGTTTAGGAAATCGAGTTCTGGATCGGGATTGGGTTTAGGTTTGGATTTTCAAGTCTAGGTTTAGGTTAAGTAGTTGAGATTAGGATTAGGTGTAGGTTTAGGTTTAGGAATTTGAAAATACATTTAGGTTTTAGGTTTAGGTTTAGGTTTAGGTTATAGGTTATAGGTTATAGCTTTAGGGAATTGAGAATAGGTTAAGGTTTAGGTTTAAGAAATCGGGTTCGGGTTCGAGATCGAGTTTAGGTTTTCAAGTTTAGGTTTAGGTTAAGTAGTTGAGATTAGGATTATGTGTAGTTTTAGGTTTAGAAATTTGAGAATATATTTAGGTTTTAGGTTTAGGTTTAGGTTTAGGTTTAGGTATTAGGTTTAGGTTATAGGCTATAGGTTATGGTTTTAGGGAATTGAGAATAGGTTAAGGTTTAGGTTTAAGAAATCGAGTTCAGGTTTGGGATCGGGTTTAGGTTTGGGTTTTCAAGTTTAGGTTTAGGTTAAGTAGTTGAATTAAGATTAGGTGTAGGTTTAGGTTTAGGAATTTGAGAATACATTTAGGTCTTAGGTTTAGGTTTAGGTTATAGGTTTTGGATAAGGTTTAGGTTTAGGTTCAGGTTATAGGTTTTGGGATTTGGGAATAGTTTTAAGTTAGGTAATAAGTTTTGGGATTTGATAATAGGTTCGGGTTTAGGTTATAGGTTTTGGTTTAGGTTATAGGTTATAGGTTTAGGATAAGTTTTAGGTTTAGGTTTAGGTTATAGGTTTTTGGATTTGAGAATGGGTTCAGGTTTAGGTTATATGTTTTGGTTTTGGTTTAAGTTATAGGTTTTGGTCAAGGTTACAGGTTATAGGTTTAGGTTTAGGTTAAGGTTAGGTTTAGGTTATAGGTTTTGAGATTGGAGAATAGTTTTAGGTTAAAAGCATAGGTTTAGGTTAGGTTATAGGTTTTGGGATTTGAGAATGGGTTCGGGTTTAGGTTATAGGTTTTGGTTTTGGTTTTGGTTTAGGTTATAGGTTTTGGTTAAGGTTATAGGTTATAGGTTTTGGTTTAGGTTAAGGTTAGGTTTAGGTTATAGGTTTTGGGATTTGGGAATAGTTTTAGGTTATAAGTATAGGTTTAGGTTAGGTTATAGGTTTTGGGATTTGATAATGGGTTCGGGTTTAGGTTATAGGTTTTGATTTTGGTTTAGCTTATGGGTTATAGGTTTAGGATAAGGTTTAGGTTTAGGTTTAGGTTATAGGTTTTGGGATTTGAGAATGGGTTCGGGTTTAAGTTTTAGGTTTTGGTTTTGGTTTAGGTTATAGGTTTTGGGATTTGAGAATGAATTTGGGTTTAGGTTATAGGTTTTGGTTTTGGTTTATGTTATAGGCTTTGGTTAAGGTTATAGGTTATAAGTTTAGGTTTAGGTTAAGGTCAGGTTTAGGTTATAGGTTTTGGGATTTGAGAATGGGTTTGTGTTTTAAGTTTTAGGTTTTGGTTTTGGTTTAGGTTATAGGTTTTGGTTTAGGTTATAGGTTTTGGTTAAGGTTATAGGTTATAGATTTAGGTTTAAGTTATAGGTTTTGGGATTTGGGAATAGTTTTAGGTTATAAGTATAGGTTTAGGTTAGGTTATAGGTTTTGGGAATTGAGAATGGGTTCAGGTTTAGGTTATAGGTTTTGGTTAAGGTTATAGGTTTAGGTTTAGATTAAGATTAGGTTTAGGTTATAGGTTTTGGGATTTGGGAATAGTTTTAGGTTATAAGTATAGGTTTAGGTTAGGTTATAGGTATTGAGATTTGATAATGGGTTCGGGTTTAGGTTATAGGTTTTGGTTTTGGTTTAGGTTATAGGTTATAGGTTTATGATAAGGTTTAGGTTTAGGTTTAGGTTATAGGTTTTAGGATTTGAGAATGGGTTCGGGTTTAGGTTAAGGTTTTGGTTTAGGTTATTGGTTATAGGTTTGGGTTTAGGTTAAGGTTATAGGTTTTGGGATTTAGGAATTGTTTTAGGTTATAAGTATAGGTTTAGGTTAGGTTATAGGTTAAGGTTTAGGGATAGGTTATAGGTTTTGGGATTTGAGAATGGGTTTGGGTTTAGGTCATAGGTTTTGGTATTGGTTTAGGTTATAGGTTTTGAGATTTGAGAATGGGTTCAAGTTTAGGTTATAGGTTTTGGTTTTAGTTTTGGTTATAGGTTTATGTTTAGGTTATAGGTTATAAGTTTAGGTTTAGGTTTAGGTTAGGTTTCGGTTATAGGTTTTGGGATTTAAGAATGGGTTCGGGTTTAGGTTATAGGTTTTGGTTTTGGTTTAAGTTATAGGTTTTTGGATTTGAGAATCAGTTCAGGTTTAGGTTAAGGGTGTGGTCCCTACAAATAAAAATATAAACACGACCTGTCCAAATGGTCAGGCCCTTCCAATGTCATGCATAGGAAATGGACTGCTTTATCATGGTCATAACAGCAGTTCTCACCTTCCAGGTACCTCTGCTCTTCCAGATAGCTCCGACGCACATCCGAGTCTACTCCATTAATTTTGAACAAATACATAAACACAGTCTGTCCAAATGGTCAGGTCCCTCCAATGTCGTCCATAGGAAATGGACAGCTTTATGATCATAACAGCGGTTCCCACTTTTCAGGGACCCCTGCTCTTCTGGATAGCTTCGACGCACATCCGGGTCTTCTCCATTAATTTCGAGCAAATACATAAACACGGCCTGTCCAAATGGTCAGGCCCCTCCAATGCTGTCCATAGGAAATAGAAAGCTTCATTATGGTCATAACACCAGTTCCCACCTTCTAGGGACTTCCGCTCTTCCAGATAGCTTCGACGTACATCCGGGTCTGCTCCATTAATTTCGATCAAATACATAAACACGGCCTGTCCAAATGGCCAGGCCCCTCCAATCATGTGCATTCTCGAGTCAAGAGACGTACTAGATACTTGAATCTGAAATATGCATTTACACATAAAATGGCATTGGAAATCGCTTCTCAAAATCGCAGATTATTTTCTTTTGAAACTCGTCCATCTCACCTAAAAACCTATTACATAATAAATAATTACAACCTCAATGATAACTACACATGTGCATTCTTGACAAGAGACGTACCAGATGCTTGAATCTGAAATATGCAGCTCCAATGCTCCCACATGCAACATTCACCTGAAAGAATGCACATAATCGTCATGCTTGAGTAATCAATACAGGAATGTACAAATAAAATCATAAAACCAGAGATACTCACTGCATTTTCAGGATCTCCTCCATATTTAATGATCTCATTCTAAAGCCCTTCTCCCTCCTCCTTTACCCGGGCTTGGGACCGGCAATGCAAGGAGTTGCATTGGCGGAGTTAAAAAAGGGCTTAGGCTCCATTTGGTTTTCAAAAAAAAAATATTTTCATAAATACTAATATGATGACCAAATGGAGCCTAAGACTATAAATACGTTCAAATATAGAGTATAAAATGCATTCAATATATTTTTTTAAAAAATAAGTGCCAAATTAGTTCAGAATTAGTTCAAAATGCACACTACACGATCAAAATTAGTTCAAAATGCACTACACGCTCAAAATTAGTTCAAAATGCACACTACACATGTTCAATTATAGAGTACTAACATTGTTTAAATTATAGGATTCTTAAAGCTTCTTTCCCCCATTACACAAATGATGAAAAGCTTTGATTTTGGAGGAATGGAGCCAGAGAGATTCAATTTTGGTACAGGAGCAAGATGGAAAGCTTTGTCAAGTTCCCTAAAGTGGAAGGGATGCAACCATCTAGATGGTTATTGGACAAGTCTAGCTCATTCAAATTCACAAGATTCCCTATTTCCACAAGTATTGATCCACTTATTTTATTTGCTGACAGACTAAGGGATATGAGTTTGTGAAGAGTGCCAATAATGGGCTGGGATGGTTCTAGTGAGAGTGTTGCCACTGAGATTGAGATGAACGAGGTTTGTAAATGACAGGAAGCTCAAGTTGTCAAGCTTAATTACCTTGCAAACCTGCACTCTGTAGGCTTATCCCTCTCACACTTCCAAGGCTGTTGCATGAGATCCCATTCCATTTACATGGAGAGATTGTGTTGGTGGTAGCATTAGTAGCAGGAAGTGACCATGAGTAGATATCTCCTGTCATATAAAAGCATATAAAAAAGAAAAAGAAAGAAAGAGAGACGCGGTTCATACCATGTCCAAGAGCTTTTCTTCTAGTCTAGCTATGACAAAAAGTAAACAATGATTTTCTGGTAGATGCCAACAGTTAAGGTAGCTGCCAAATTAGAAAAGGTGACAACAAAAGTCATTACTTGTTCAGTCTACTTTTTAGTACTTGTTTCTCCATGTGAGATGTTAGCTAATGAGGGCCATCTTAAATGTGATTTTAAAGGTTTTTTTCTCTATTTCTTCAATCTAAGTCCAGTGTACTCGACTGAAAAAGCCCCAGGGCTCAAGGCTCCTCACTTGAATAAAATTGTATGCAGCTGCTTCCTGCTTGTTTCAAGAGTTCATGTGAACATTCTGAAGTAGATATCGAGCATTTTTCAATCTGTTCTCTATGTATTTAAAGAAACATGTGTCTACGAATCAAAGGTCATGATTGCTCAACCAATCTGATTTTGGGACAATGACTTCAAGACAGTGGGTCACACAAATCAATCCGGTTTTAATTTGAGTTCATGTATGTCTCATGTACATTGTCTGATGAAAGCCCATCCTTGCACCTGGTTTCTCCATTAGAACTAGGTACATGGTCTACACATAAATCAAGTCAATACAAAAAATAAAAATAAAAATAAACTAAACAAAACTAATCATACTCTTCTCATGAAGTTAGTAGCTTTCATAAATCAAGGATGGAATGGTCCAAAATTTCCAAGGTGGTAGCTTTTTAAAAAAATTTGTCAGTAGTTTAAGCTGAACCCGATGATGATGATGATGATCAGTTTTAGATTCATTAGTGGATTAAACTAAACCTGGTGATGATGATGAAATGGAAAGCCACAAGTTCTAATGAAGACTATTGGCAAAACAGAAGTAACAATGAATGGAGGAAAAAAAAGCACACAAGAGTTTTCTTGTGTGTGGCTGTACTTCTCTTGGATTTGTAACCCACCACATGAAACAGTAACTCTGCCCCAAACTATACATCAGGTACTAACTATGCCCCGACCAAAAGTCTGACCTAAAGAAAACTAATGTGAGAGAGTTAAAATGACAGAAGGAAAAGAAGATGAAATGGAAATGCATGGAACGGCTCTAGAGATACCTGTTATCAGCAACCTTTTGTTCCAACATACAATACCCATTCCTTCATCTACACATGAAAACAAAAGAATATCAAGAAAATAGAAATTTTATTACCAACCATTTTCTTGAGTCCTATATGAGCATCTGGAACTGGTTGTAATTCGGTCACTTGTTCCCATTCAGCCAGGGTGTCATGCAATATTATAAAAAAAGAAAGCTTCATCAGAATGAACAAGGATCAAGTCATATAAGCTCTGAAAGTTGGGTCCTTTCTCATGGTGGTAGACTCACAAGAGTTTCAACACGAGGTAATGGGTTCGAGTACCCATTGTGGTGAAAACCCACTGTGGTGTGTGAGAGTGTGTGGGGGTGTGAGTGTGTTGGTAAAAAAATTTTTAATATCCGTCTCAAACGCAAGAGCTGCAGAATTTTTCTATCTCAAATGTAAGAGTTGTAGGATTTTTCTTGTCATATGTCACGAAGGGCTCCACCCTATGCAGCATGTTCACAGTGGCCTTATTGACCTTCAGAAACACACCATTAAATATTTGTCTCAAACGCAAGAGCTACAAAATTTTTCTTATGTTTGGGTGCATGGCATTAATAGCACGGATGCGGATGATGAACAACAACTTATCTTCTGGGCTGACATAAAATCTGCCTTTCAACCTTGCTTTGCGCTTCAACTGGATCAGCTCCTTCTCCTGATCCTCATACTCCTTCGCGTACTGTTTCGTTCTATTGAAAATAAGCTTTCGGTTCTCCTTATTCTTCATCCATTTGTTTCGTACATTTGTCCCACCTTAGCTGATCAGATTTTTGTATCATCAACATGGCATAAATAGCAACAGGTCTACATTATCCCTCATTTAACAAATAAGCTCTTACCAGTTTATACAATTAAAAATAAATGAGAAAGAAGTTGATGAATAACATTCAAGATAGAAAGGTAAGCAATCATTAACATGAGGGAAAAGCATTTACCATGGTGAAAGGCCCTGGGGCATCCATCATAAAGTAGAAGATCTCCAAAATATGCACATATTGTGCAAAGTGACAATGGAAGCAGAGAACATTCGTCAGTTGACACACACCCTTCTTGGTTAGTGATATCATACATGCACAAATTGGATGAAAAGCTCTACTGAATTCAGTTATGGGTATCCATGTGCAAGCATCTGGATCAAGAGTCTGAACAGCTACTGACTGCCATTAAGCTATAGTTCATTAATGCAAGACCATGAAATTTCAGACTGTGTGCTGCGTGGTGGGTAGTACTCATCATTTTAAACATCATTTAGTAAAGAGTCAAATCGATACCAGTGGAATTGACAGTTTGGTAGGTCCACCAAATGGTCTATTCCAATGACACACATAGAAAGGAGATGGGAATCTGGTTTGTCATTTGTCATTGGCATTGAAATAATGGCCCTAACTTTCAATAGAAAGGAGAAGATGGAGGATATCGTACCTATACTACCTGAACTACCATTTGTCAGGACCACCATGTTTTGATTTTGGTTTTCACTTTGGGGTTTTTCCTCAGCAAAGCCAGCTCCTTTAGCAGCCCAATTGCATCTTATTTGTTTATTTTCGAGCCATTTACCTGACAGGAGCATAGTAAAATTAAAGAAAAATACCATGTACAAGCATTCTGATAAACCCAAAATTTGCAAACCTAGATGCCTTACCAGTCAAGTAATTGATAGCATTCTGACAAACACAAAATTTGCAAACCCTAGATGCCTTACCAGTCAAGTAATTGATAGCATTCTGAGCATTGTGCAAAACAATAATAAATAAATAGATAATTAGGTTTCAATGAATAATGAACCATGGACAGCTGATTCGGTCCCATAACTGGCTAATCAATTATGAGCTCAGCCAAATAAACTTGCTCTGGCTGCAGTTATCAGAGAAATCTTAGATCGCAAAGCTGACCATGTTCTGAAAATTAATATAACCAATGTTGAATATTTTGCTCAACTCTATCATGGGGCTTTAGTCGGTAGCTCAATTTGGCAATTCTCAATGTTGCAGGCTGGTCCCAACATTATTAGAAGAAATGATCAAATTCAAAATAAAAAACTAGGTTCAGTTGATTCACTTCCATTACCAATTTCGAGTCTGTTTTCTATTATGATTAGCGAAATCAATACTCAACATGCCCCAGTCCCACCTCAGAAATTTATGGATAATTCATGAGTCAACTACAGGCTTTTAAAAACAAGTGTGCAGATTATAACTTCAAATGGTTAAAAAATTAAAAATTAAAATAAAAGAGGAATTACTTCAGCCAAATACAAGTTAAACAAAACAATTTTAACGCTTCCACCAAGAATCCAAAGAACTTTTGTCAGGAAAATAACGAGATGTATGTTTAATATTTCAGAATGAAGAGAGTAAAAGAAAGATTGCTAAGCCATTTTTTGGGGACTGTAGGATGAAAAATGAAGCTCAGTTCACAAGTTCATAGATCAACGCTGAACCACCACGAAAGGCACATAATTGAAATAGATCGATCGTATGACCAATAAGGGATAAGTAGATAAGATTATAAGAATTGTACTCACAAGTGAAAAACAATTTTGCAAAAGGTCTCAAGCTTTGTCAACTCAAATTTTGTACATAGTTGAAAGCCGATCACCATCCTATCTTAATAAACAGCATTTCATGCTTCAGTAACTTCAGAATAATATATATAGAACAACTTTCTGGAAGCAGGCAAGGAACCAAGGAATAAGTGGAAATCCTATTCAAAAACTGTATACAGAAATGATAGGAGATGCAGAAATTGAGGATCCACACCTCTTCAATTTTCAGGATAAAATGACATCAACAAAGACCTCTGCATCAAATGGCTGAAGGTCATCCACCCTTTCCCCAACGCCCACAAACTTTACAGGAATGCTAAGTTCATCCACCACACTCACCTGCAAGTACAAAACAAATGTTTTTCTGTTGATGTTGTGTGGAGAATAATTCACCTTCTTTTTTTTCCTTTTTCAATGAATGAGAATAATTCAGTGCTCTTTTCATTTGACCATCTAGTCAACAATAATGAAAAATGAGAAGAACAATTAAGTAAACAAATTCCAAGTCTTACCACACAGCCACCTCGAGCAGAACCATCAAGCTTTGTCAGAATCAAGCCCGTGATTCCAACTACCTGTTGGATTTTTTCAGGCACAATTAACAACTTAGCCATCAATGTCTTTGAATAATGCTCATACTTGCATTCCTCTTATGAATATAATCTTATGATGTTAGCAACTTCCATTAACTAGGGGAAAACCCATGTAAAATCGGAACCGAATTTCAGATTTTGCGTAGCTAGCAAGATATTTTAATTTAGTAAAATTCCATAATAAAAAGGTAAAATAGAAAACAGAAAAGTAGAAAGAAGATGGTTTACCACGTACAATGGCAGAACAACAGAAAATTTAAGACCCATAGATCTGTTTTATGAATTTTTGAGGTTTACTAGAAGATTTCATGCTGCCACTTAGGATTCTGAATGCCAATAAGATTCACTTTCTTGTATCATCAGATATGATAGAACCATCAATGTGATAGAAAATGAAGCAAAATACAGTTGTTATAGTCAAGCACGTGCACTGAATCCTATATTTAAGAACTCAGCAGAGTAGCCATTAGCTAAAGATAATAATAATAATCATCATCATAGTTTTGTCATAAATACATGCAGACCTTCTAAATTATATATATAGAGAGAGAGAGTGCTTGAAACCCAGTAATTTGTAGATAATCATGTATATATGTTAACCTAGTCAGTATATCAACCTGTTTTTCTAGAATCATAATCCTCATGGCAGGACCTACCATTTTCATGCCTTGCACATGTGTCAACCTGGCAAAAAAGATCATACAATACCACAAGTTGTGACTGTATGTGACCAGTTCTCAAACAAATTATGCAAGTGAATCATTCATGAGTTAGTCTACACCAATCCGACATAAAAGTGTAACAAACATGACCATTGAATTCAACGAGATCAATACAATATGGGCCACTGTCTCTAAATTATCATAATACACATAAACATGCCAGTGGATGGAAACATTTGCAAAATGGTTAATGCAAGACTAAAACATTAGATCTGTGAATTCAAAAGATATAAGATTTAGTATCATATTCGCTTCAACAGCCAGGAATACAAGATTTACACAAACAAAAATAGCCAAAAAGGTCCCATACTCATATGAAAATTCATTGCAAGTGACTGAATTCACAAATGTGCACAATTTTACTTCTAGCAATAAGTTATGAAGAATTAAAAATATACTAATAGATGATTGTGCTATTTCGTTGCTCATATAGACAATAGTCAGCAAAAATTTGAACTATTTCCTTATTATAAAAATGAAAATCTCACTTGGGGTAGCAAACCGAAACCCTTACCAAGCACCCATGAATAAAAGCATTTAAAAGACTCTTATTTGGAAGACTCCTTTTTTGACTTATGCTATTTAGGTGTTTGGTGAAATGTTTGAGTGAAGTTCTATTCATTAATTTGAGATTGTTTTGATGCATTGGCTTACTAGAGATCTTCCTATGTGGTTGAATTATCTTATTTTCAAAATTGAACTGCAATCCTTTTGAATTTCATACATGATTGTATTAGGCCACCAGGACGGTATACACCTAGTAGTTGTGCAACCATCGAAATGCCTAGGTGATTAATTTTGACAGCTATGATGCACACACACATGCACATTGCACTTTTTTTTTTTCATTAGAAAACTCAAAAAAAATAAATATGAAACTAAGATGGTATATGAATCATCCAAATAGCTCTTCTAGCGAACTACCCCGAGATCAACAAAAATTGACATTTGGGTGCCGGTCAGGAACCCACTCAGGTAACTCCAGCTACAAAAGGAAGCATTGAAAACAAAACTGAGAGTAAAAGAGGTGAGATTGTATTGAGATACCCTTAGGTCATCCTCTGGGCAGCTTCCTTGGCTAGCAGCCTTCCCTTGGCCTTGGTTTTGGCCTGGGATTTGGAGCCCATGATCCTACCTCCCCATTTCTTCCTGTATTCATCGTACTTGTCATTAAAGTTGGCCTTGATAGCTTCTAGGATTTTACTGAATTCCATCTTGTCCTCATTTTTCACTGTGGTCAAGCAGAGAACCGGTGCAGTCTTCTTATGAACAGTTGCTCCCAAGCGTGCTTTTCCTTTGACAATACAATAGGGAATCTCCATCTTCCGACACATTGCACTTATTTTATTATTGCATTTTTATCCACATAACCATGTTATTTTTTCCACCATGCAATCATGATAACCAAAAACCAGAAATTAAGAAGAACCACGTCCCCATTTTCAATCGGATTTCATTTAAAGTCAACAATAGAATCCTCAGTAATGTAATTTACCCAAAATCGAGTGCAACAAAAACTCGGCAATGTAATTTACCCATAACATTCATTTTGCCCTAATTTACAGAAAAGCCAGGGATGTGATCCTATTCAGAGGAGAGAGAGAGAGAGAGAGAGAGAGAGAGAGAGAGAGAGAGAGAGAGAGAGAGATTGCTTGCCTTGTAGGGAACCACTTCTTCCTTCACCTTCACCTTCGTTTTGCCCTAATTTATACAAGTCATAGAAACAAGAAAATCAACCAAACCCTAGAAATGTAAGGGAGAGGGAACCTTTGAAGAGGAAGAAGCCTCAATGTTAGGGGGAGTGAGGGCGCGGGAGTGCTGGTGGAGGCAGCGCTGCTGAAGAGTCGGTGCTGTTGAAGGATGAGTGAGGGCATGGAGCTCGAGAGAGGGAGAGGGAGATGAAGAGGGCGAGGGAGCTCAAGAGAGGGAGAGGGAGAGTGCTGACGGTCTTGTCAGTGATTGGGGAACAGAGAGGGAAGATTAAGGAACGGAGAGAGAGAGGGAAGAAGATGAGAAATGGGGTTGGGAATGGAGCGAGCGAGCCAGAGAGAGAGAGAGAGAGAGAGAGAGAGAGAGAGAGAGAAATGAAGGGACTTTGGACGTGGCTAGTTTTGAGTGCGCGCCCATTTTTGGGCGAATAGACCCATGGACGGTCCTGTCAGGGGCTCCGTGGGGCCCACCATGATGCATTTGGTTTATCAATTTCGTCAATTAATTTTAATAAATAATTTTAATTCATAATACTAAAAATAAAGTATATTTAAGGCCTGAGTGGATCACACTATAAGAACCACGTGTGATTTAATCTCCATGTTTCTTATTGTGTGGTCCACTTTATCATTCGATCTAGCTAATTTTTAGTTTTATGCCCTATAATAATATTTCAAAATAGATGGATGGCTTAGATAGAACAAATATAGTTTTTAGGCCCTATAAAGCTCCTTACACCACTGTTATTTATTAATGGTGTGGTACCTTTTTCGCTACAGATTAAAACCGTAGTAAATATAGCTACGATTTATATCCGTAGCAAAAAAACTAACGTGGTCTGTATCCTTTGCCCATTTTTTTGGTAGTGTTCATTCAACCTTGTATGAATCAAAAGTTGTTATTCTAATTCACATATCATATTCCTCACTTAGTTAGCTAGGGTATATTATGAATTCAGTACATCAAATTATAACTCATTTTAAACTAGTGATTAGATAATTGAACTCAAGTCTATAATTTTTTGTTATCAGATTTCTGACTACTATCAACCTAGAATAAATATTAACTTTGCCTTTGAAATTCGCATAATATCATGTTTACATTCTTGTATATAAAAATATTATTTTGAAAATGTTGAAAAAAATTCTCATAAACCTAAAAATAAACGTGAACCTAACTGAAACCTAAAAACAAAAATAATAATAAAATAAACTGAAACCTAATAAAATAAACTGAAACCCCAAAAAAAAAAACATTCAGTTGGATGACTATCCATACCCCACAACCTAAAATCTACATTGTCTCCAATGTAATGATAATGTAACGAAGAGAATAATAAAAATAAAAGAAAGGGTGCATAGTACCTACCATGAAAAACTCACCTGCTATGTGACATTAAAAAGAATTGAATATGATACAAATCTAGAAATGCTCCATCAAACTGGGAGTATCATTCTGAATATTCTGGCTCATGAAGAGGGACGGACTCTTCTCCTAAATGAAAGTTTTTCACATAAGGCTTCAATCTCTAACCATTAATCTTGTACACATTGCCATTATATGGATTCTCAATTTCAACAGCCCCATGAGTATAAACATTCTTCACAATGAAGGGACCTGTCCATCTTGTCTTAATTTTTTCGAAAAGAATTGGAGACGAGAATTGCACAATAGGACCTTTTACTGAGGTTCAAAATTCTTCCTCGGGATATTTTTGTCATAAAAAACTTTGGTTCTCTCTTTGTAGATTTTAGAATTTTCATAGGAGTCTCTCATCAGCTCCTCTAATTCATTCAACTCTAATTTCCTTTATCCACTTGCTTGGTCCATATCAAAGTTTAATTTCTTTATTGCCCAGTAGGCTCTATGTTCCAATTCCATGAGTAAGTGGCAAGCCTTCCCATACACCAATTTATATGGAAACATTCCAATCGGGGTCTTATAAGCAGTCCTATAAGCCCATAAAGTGTCAGATAGTCTGAGGGACCAATCCTTCCTATCTGGCCTCATAGTTTTCTCTAAAATGTGTTTGATTTTCCGATTAGAAATCTCAACTTGCCCACTCGTTTGTGGGTGGCATGGAGTACTCACTTGATGTTTGATGCCATATTTTTATATCAAAGCCTCAAATGTCCTATTGGAAAGTGAGACTCGCCATCACTAATGATGGCCTTTGGAGTTCCAAATCTAGAAAAAATATTTTTCTTTAGGAATTGTATGACCACTTTATTGTCATTGGTCCTACTTAGAACTACCTCAATCCACTTTGAAACATAATCCATACTAACCAATATATAAAGAAATTCAAAAGAAGATGGAAATGGGCTCATAAAATTAATACCCCAACAATAAAAAATCTCCAATGGTAAAATTGGGGATAAATGCATCATGTTGTGCCGAGACACTCTTCCCAACCTTTGACATCTATCACAAGCAACACAAAAAGCATGAGAGTCTTTAAACATGGTGGGCCAGTAAAAACCACACTGCAGGAATTTTGCAGTGGTTTTCTTAGCAGAAAAATGGCCACCACATGCTTTTATGCAATAAAAGGAAATAACACTCTAAACTTCATCCTCTGGGACACAACGTCTAAAAATTTGATCAGTATCATATTTATATAAATACAGGTCATCCTAGAAGAAGTTCATAACCCTGGTTTCAAAACGCTTCCTATCTTGCGACTTCCAATGATATGACATTTTTTTCTATTGCAAGATAGTTCATTATACCCGCATATCAAGGCAATTTGGAGATTGCAAATAATTGTTCATCAGAAAAAGTGTCTTGGATATGTATCTCCTCAGTGGAATCATCTAACACTAATCTGGAAAGGTGATCGGCCATGTGAAAATGATCACTTTAGATCCCAGCAAGTAAGACCTAAACTTATCCAAAGCAAAAACTACTGCAAGTAATTCTTTTTTAGTTGTTGAGTAGTTCACTTAGGCCGAGTTTAAAGTTCTACTTGTATAGTGAATAATGTAGGGCCGTTTATCTTTCCTTTGACCCAAAACATCCCCTATGGTATAATCACTTACATTGCACATTAGTTCAAAAGGAAGTGTCCAATCTGGTGGACACATGATAGGTGCAGCGGTAAGGGATGATTTAATTTTATTAAGCACTTGCACACTCATCTTTCCACTTAAATGAAACATCCTTTTGAAGAAGATTAGTTAAAGGTCTAGTAATGGCACTAAAGTCCTTGAAGAATTTTCTATAAAAGTCAACATTCCCTAGAAGTAGTCTAATATCTCTAATAGTTCGAGGGATAGGTAGATTAGCTATAATGTCAAGTTTTGAGCGATCTACCTCGATTCCATTTTTGGAGATAACATGGCCCAAAACAATTCCCTTTTAAACCATTAAATGACATTTCTCCCAATTTAAGACAAGGTGTTTCTCTTCACACCTAGACAAGACAAGGGATAAATTTTTGAGGCATTCCTCAAAACTACTCCCAAATACAGAGAAGTCGTCCATGAAAATCTTAAGAAACTTTCCAACCATATTTGAAAATATACTTAACATACACTATTGAAAAGTTGCTGGAGCGTTACACAATCCAAATGACATCTGTTTGAAAACAAACGTGCCAAATGGACAAGTGAACGTGGTTTTCTCTTGGTCTTCTAGGGCTATCTCTATTTGGTTATATCCGAAATATCCATTAAGAAAACTATAAAATGAGCGACCTGCTACCCTTTCTAAAACTTGATCAATGAATGGTAGAGGGAAATGGTCCTTCTTTGTGACCTGGTTTAATTTTCTATAATCAATGCAAACACGCCAACCTGAGGTGACACGTGTTGGTATGAATTCATTATTAGAATTCTGCACAATAATTATGCCGGATTTCTTTGGGACTGCTTGAGTTAGACTCACCCAAACACTATCGGATATTGGGTAGATAATTTTCACATCCAGCAATTTGATCACCTCATTTTTTAAAAATTTCATCATGTTTGGATTGAGACGCCTTTGAGGTTGTCTAATTGGTTAGGCGTCCTCATCGAGGTAGATCTGATGAGTGCATATGGAAGGGCTTATACCCTTGATGTTAGAAATGGCCCAGCCCAAGGCTCCTTTATGGTCCCTTAGAACATTCAATAATTTAATCTCTTGATCCTTGTCTAAAAATGAAGAGATCACCACAGGATAAGTTTTATTTTCACCTAAGTATACATACTTAAGCTCATTTGGTAGTGGTTTTAAATCAAGCTTTGAAAAATTGGTTGGTGATGGCAGAGGTTATGAGTCCTCGATAGATAGGATTTAAGGGCGCGGTCTCCATTGGTACATACCAATGTCCTGGGTGGTAGTTCTCTCATTATCGTAAAGTTGATCTCTTAGGGTGTAAATGTTCACATAAAGTCCGTGGTTAGTTTAACACATTCCTATGAACTTCATTTTCATCCTCAAGAGGAGGATTAGGTTGATTTTCTCTGTTTTGATTTATAATTGGATATGGCAGATTTGGATTTGGATTATCAACTGAGTCTGCCATGGAATCCAAGTGATGTTGAGTGCCTCTTCTAAGTAAATGATCAAGGCCTGGAACTAGTCCACCTTCAGAGGAAAGTCGATTGTTTTGATCCCTACTCCAACGAGACATAAACCATCCACACCACACAATAAATATCACTAATTTAAATAACAAGTATGATACTCAAAATAAAAATAAAAATTAACCAACAACCCAGGCGGTAGGGTCAACCTTGAGGGTTCAGTCCACAAAGAAAAATAAATCAACAACCTAGGCGGTAAGGCCGACCATGAGGGTTCAGTCCACAAAGTAAAAATAAAACAATAATCCAAGCGGCAAGGCCTACCATGAGGGTTCAGTCTACAAAGTAAAAATAAATTCACAACCCAGGCGGCAATACCGACCATGAGGGTTCAGTTCACAAAAAAATAAAAAATAAATAAATCAACAAAAGTAAAACTAATGCAGAAATTAAACTATGCTAATCTAGAAAATAGATTCAACGGATGATCTTTATGATCAAACAACAACTATAGGACAATCGTAGCACTTGGGTAATAAAATCTCAAGCAGGGCAACCTTATGTCATAGTTAGTGCTTGAAAGACCCAACTGAATTTATTTTCAAAGAAAAAGAAGAAAAAAAATTTAAAAAAAATTTGAAGGGTTTAGAAGAGAACTTACTTTAGCTATCTTGCACAAATCTGATCTATCTCAGTCTTTCCCCGACAACGGCGTAAAAAACTTGATTACTTCCCTCCAAGTACAGAGGTTCGTAAGTAGTATCTCGTGAATACAGAGTCGATCTCATAGGGAGATAAAATGTGAGAAGGAAAAAAAATCAAATGAAAAACACACTAAGTAATAAAAACTAAACTGATGATTTAATTTTAGAATTTTTGAATGGATGTAATTCAACTGAATAAAATAACACCCAAGCTTCAAAGTTTCACACATATATTAATGTTCTAAAATTATGATGACTTGGATAACACAACTAGGATCTGAGCACTATGGTCAACCTAGTCGAAAAATAAGACGGTTTGAATATTTTAAAAAGTGATATAAAATATTAAAAAATCATGGATTTGCATCATTAACATATATTCTCAAGCGTCAGTGATTTTAAGTATTCAATATCTATAGGATAATGAATATCAAAGAGATATAACAGGTTGAAAACCTCTCCTATCTAAAAAATCTGATTGATCTAGGCTAAGCCTATCCATCAATGTGGATCTCATATAATGGAAACATATGAATCTCACAAGAGGACACTACAAGAAAAATGGGCAAAGGCTACGGCTAAAAACTGTAGCAAAAGATATGATTCGTAGCACGTCCGTCGCTATTAGTGGTGTAGCTAAAGGTCTAGCTACGGACAATATCCGTAGCAATAGATACCAATAGCTACGAATTATATCCGTAGCAATAGATACCAATAGCTACGGATTATATTCGTAGCAATACCTTTAGCTACCCCACCAATAGCTACAGACGTGCTACAGCTTATATCCGTAGCAAAAGGTATTTTATCTGTAGCAATAAATACCAATAGCACCAATAATATGTGTAGCAATAGATACCAATAGCTACGAACAAAAGCCATAGCTATAGCTACAATTATATTCATAGCTATTTTTTTATAAAAAAATTGTAATAATACGACCTGTTCTCATTGCAAGAACCTGTTGTGATTGATAACTCACCTAAGCTTAATGCTGATAGAAATAATACATAAAATATAATAAGAAAAAGAAATAGATGCATTTATTACAAATATCAATCAAATCATACAATGCATCCTACATTCACATTTCTAAATAAACAGTACTTCACTTTGCTCCACCTATCATAAGAATTATAACTAAGGCATGCCCTGATGTGTAATAAACAAATACACTCCAACACAGTAAACACCCTCCATATGTATTCAATAATGCTTACTTTTTTACAGAATTTTCTTCCTTCAGACGGTCAATTTCAGCAAATGCAAAAGATAGAGTTTCTTCTTTCCTTGAAACTGCAGATGTAATTTTGTGTCGAAAGTTCTGAAACTCTTCCCTTGAAAAAATGAATTTCATCCTCCACTGACTTCTTTAGTTTGTCAACCTATATAAAACAATATTTGTAGACATAATCAAACAAGCATGCTTTTGTACACATCTCAGAAGGAAGAAAGACAGAAAAAATACTTATGAAGAAATAAAAAATGTACTTACAAATCCTCTAAACAATAGCAAAATCTAACATGAGTAATGTGTTCAAACCTAGTATGAACTTTTAAACTCAAAACCTAGGTTTAGGTTTAGGGATAGGTTATAGGTTTTGGGATTTGAGAATGGGTTCGGGTTTAGGTCATAGGTTTTGGTATTGGTTTAGGTTATAGATTATGGGATTTGAGAATGGGTTTGGGTTTAGGTTATAGGTTTTGGTATTAGTTTAGGTTATAAGTTTTGGGATTTGGAAATAGTTTTAGGTTATAAGTATAGGATTATGTTAGGTTATAGGTTTTGGGATTTGAGAATAGTTTTAGATTATTAGTATAGGATTAGGTTAGGTTATAGGTTTTGGGATTTGATAATGGGTTCGGGTTTAGGTTATAGGTTTTGGTTTTGGTTTTGGTTTAGGTTATAGGTTATAAGTTTAGGTTTAAGTTATAGGTTTTGGGATTTGAGAATGGGTTCGGGTTTATGGTATAGGTTTTGGTTTTGGTTTAGGTTATAGGTTTTAGGATTTAAGAATGGGTTCGAGTTTAGGTTATAGGTTTTGGTTTTGGTTTAAGTTATAGGTTTTGGTTAAGGTTATAGGTTATAGGTTTAGGTTTAGGTTAAGGTTAGGTTTAAGTTATAGGTTTTGAGATTTGGGAATAGTTTTAGGTTATAAGTAGAGGTTAAGGTTAGGTTATAGGTTAAGGTTTAGGGATAGGTTATAGGTTTAGGGATTCGAGAATGGGTTTGGGTTTAGGTCATAGGTTTTGGTATTGTTTAGGTTATAGGTTTTGGAATTTGAGAATGGGTTTGGGTTTAGGTTATAGGTTCTGGTTTTGATTTAGGTTATAGGTTTTGGGATTTGGGAATAGTTTTAGATTATAAGTATAGGTTTAGATTAGGTTATAGGTTTTGGGATTTGATAATGGGTTTGGGTTTAGGTTATAAGTTTTGGTTTTGGTTTAGGTTATAGGTTTTGGCATTTAAGAATGGGTTCGGGTTTAGGTTATAGGTTTTGGTTTTGGTTAAGGTTATAGGTTTTGGTTAAGGTTACAAGTTATAAGTTTATGTTTAGGTTAAGGTTAGGTTTAGGTTATAGGTTTTGGGATTTTGGAATAATTTTAGGTTATAAGTATAGGTTTAGGTTAGGTTATAGGTTTTGGAATTTGATAATGGGTTTGGGTTTAGGTTATAGGTTTTGATTTTGGTTTAGGTTATAGGTTTTAGGATTTAAGAATGGGTTCGGGTTTAGGTTATAGGTTTTGATTTTGGTTTAGGTAATAGGTTTTGGTTAAGGTTATAAGTTATAGGTTTATGTTTAGGTTAAGGTTAGGTTTAGGTTATTGGTTTTGGGATTTGGGAATAGTTTTAGGTTATAAGTATAGGTTTAGGTTAAGTTATAGGTTTTGGGATTTGATAATGGGTTCAGGTTTAGGTTATAGGTTTTGGTTTTGGTTTAGGATATAGGTTTTGGTTAAGGTTATAGGTTATAGGTTTTGGTTTAGGTTAAGGTTAGGTTAAGGTTATAAGTTTTGGGATTTGGGAATAGTTTTAGGTTATAAGTATAGGTTTATGTTAGGTTATAGGTTTTAGGATTTGAGAATGGGTTCAGGTTTAGGTTATAGGTTTTGGTTTTGGTTTAGGTTATACGTTTTGGTTAAGGTTATAAGTTATAGGTTTATGTTTAGGTTAAGGTTAGGTTTAGGTTATAGGTTTTGGTTTTGGTTTAGGTTATAGGTTTTGGTTAAGGTTATAAGTTATAGGTTTATGTTTAGGTTAAGGTTTAGGTTTAAGTTATAGGTTTTGGGATTTGAAAATAATTTTAGGTTATAAGTATAGGTTTAGGTTAGGTTAAAGGTTAAGGTTTAGGGATAGGTTATAGGTTTTGGGATTTGAGAATGGGTTTGGGTTTAGGTAATAGGTTTTGGTATTGGTTTAGGTTATAGGTTTTGGAATTTGAGAATGGGTTCGGGTTTAGGTTATAGGTTTTGGTTTGGATTTAGGTTATAGGTTTTGGGATTTGGGAATAGTTTTAGATTATAAGTATAGATTTGGGTTAGGTTATAGGTTTTAGGATTTGATAATGGGTTTGGGTTTAGGTTATAGGTTTTGGTTTTGGTTTTGGTTATAGGTTTTGGGATTTAAGAATGGGTTCGGGTTTAGGTTATAGGTTTTGGTTTAGGTTATAGGTTTTGGGATTTGAGAATAGTTTTAGGTTATAAGTATAGGTTTAGGTTAGGTTATAGGTTAAGGTTTAGGGATAGGTTATTGGTTTTGGGATTTGAGAATGGGTTCGGGTTTAGGTCATAGGTTTTGGTATTAGTTTAGGTTATAGGTCTTGTGATTTGAGAATGGGTTCGGGTTTAGGTTATAGGTTTTGGTTTTATTTTAGGTTATAGGTTTTGGTTAAGGTTATAGGTTATAGGTTTAGGTTATAGGTTTTGGGATTTAGAAATAGTTTTAGGTTATAAGAATAGGTTTAGGTTAGGTTATACGTTAAGGTTTAGGGATAGGTTATAGGTTTTGGGATTTGAAAAAGGGTTCGGGTTTAGGTCATAGGTTTTGGTTTTGGTTCTGGTTATAAGTTTTGGGATTTGAGAATAGTTTTCGGTTATAAGTATAGGATTAGGTTAGGTTATAGGTTTTGGGATTTGATAATGGGTTCAGATTTAGGTTATAGGTTTTGGTTATGGTTTAGGTTATAGGTTTTAGTTTAGGTTATAGGTTATAGGTTTAGGATAAGGTTTAGGTTTAGGTTTAGGTTATAGGTTTTGGGATTTTAGAATGAGTTCGGGTTTAGGTTCAAGGTTTTGGTTTTGGTTTAGATTATAGGTTTTGGGATTTGAGAATGAGTTCGGGTTTAGGGTATTGGTTTTGGTATTGGTTTAGGTTATAGGTTTTGGGATTTGAGAATGGGTTTGGGTTTAGGTTATAGGTTTTGGTTTTGGTTTATGTTATAGTTTTAGGATTTGAGAATTGGTTCGGGTTTAGGTTAGAGGTGTTGGTTTTGGTTTAGGTTATAGGTTTTGGGATTTGGGATTTGAGAATAGGTTTAGGTTATAAGTATAGGTTTAGGTTAGGTTATAGGTTAATGTTTAGGGATAGGTTATAGGTTTTGGGATTTGAGAATGGGTTCGGGTTTAGGTAATAGGTTTTGGTATTGGTTTAGGTTATAGGTTTTGAGATTTGAGAATGGGTTCGCGTTTAGGTTATAGGTTTTGGTTTTGGTTTAGGTTATAGGTTTTGGTTAAGGTTATAGGTTATAAGTTTAGGTTTAGGTTAAGGTTAAGGTTAGGTTTAGGTTATAGGTTTTGGGATTTGGGGATAGTTTTAGGTTATAAGTATAGGTTTAGGTTAGGTTATAGGTTAAGTTTTAGGGATAGGTTATAGGTTTTGCGATTTGAGAAAGGGTTCGGGTTTAGGTCATAGGTTTTGGTTTTAGTTATAGGTTTTATGATTTGAGAATAGTTTTAGGTTATAAGTATAGGATTAGGTTAGGTTATAGGTTCTGGGATTTGATAATGGGTTCGGGTTTAGGTTATATGTTTTGGTTTTGGTTTAGGTTATAGGTTTTGGGATTTGAGAATAGTTTTAGTTTATAAGAATAGGATTAGGTTAGGTTATAGGTTTTGGGATTTGATAATGGGTTCGGGTTTAGGTTATAGGTTTTGGTTTTGGTTTAGTTATAGGTTTTGGTTTAGGTTATAGGTTATAGGTTTAGGATAAGGTTTAAGTTTTGGTTTAGGTTATAGGTTTTGGGATTTGAGAATGAGTTCGGGTTTACGTTAAAGGTTTTAGTTTTGGTTTAGGTTATAGGTTTTGGGATTTGAGAATGGGTTCGGGTTTAGGTTATAGGTTTTGGTATTGGTTTAGGTTATAGGTTTTGGGATTTTAGAATGGGTTCGAGTTTAGGTTATAGATTTTGGTTTTGGTTTATGTTATAGGTTTTAGGATTTGAGAATTGGTTCGGGTTTAGCTTATAGGTTTTGGTTTTGGTTTAGGTTATAGGTTTTGGTTAAGGTTATAGGTTATAGGTTTAGGTTTAGGTTAAGGTTAGGTTTAGGTTATAGGTTTTGGGATTTGGGAATAGTTTTAGGTTATAAGTATAGGTTTAGGTTAGGTTATAGGTTAAGGTTTAGGGCTAACTTATAGGTTTTGGGATTTGAGAAAGGGTTCGGGTTTAGGTCATAGGTTTTGGTTTTGGTTTTGGTTATAGGTTTTGGGATTTAAGAATGGGTTCGGGTTTAGGTTTTAGGTTTTGGTTTTGGTTTTAGTTATAGGTTTTGGTTAAGGTTATAAGTTATAGGTTTATGTTTAGGTTAAGGTTAGGTTTAGGTTATAGGTTTTGGGATTTGGTAATAGTTTTAGGTTATAAGTATAGGTTTAGGTTAGTTTATAGGTTTTGGGATTTGAGAATGGGTTCGGGTTTAGGTTATAGGTTTTGGTTTTGGTTTAGGTTATAGATTTTGGTTAAGGTTATAGGTTTAGGTTTCGGTTAAGGTTAGTTTTAGGTTATAGGTTTTGGGATTTGGAAATAGTTTTAGGTTATAAGTATAGGTTTAGGTTAGGTTATAGGTTTTGGGATTTGAGAATGGGTTCGGGTTTTGGTTATACGTTTTGGTTTTGGTTTTGGTTATAGGTTTTGGTTAAGGTTATAGGTTTTGGTTAAGGTTATAGGTTTTTGGATTTGAGAATCAGTTCGGGTTTAGGTTAAGGGTGTGGTCCCTGCAACTGCAAATATAAATATGGCCTGTCCAAATGGCCAAGCCCTTCCAATGCTGTCTATAGGAAATGGACAGCTTCATCATGGTCAAAATAGTGGTTCGCACCTTTTAGGGACCCCCACTCTTCCGGATAGCTCCGATGCACATCCGGGTCTGCTCCATTAATTTCGAGCAAATACATAAACACGGTCTGTCCAAATGGCCAGGCCCTTCCAATGCCGTCCATAGGAAATAGACAGCTTCCTCATGGTCATAACAGTGGTTCCCACCTTCCAGGGACCCCCGCTCTTTCGAATAGCTCTGACGCACATCCGGGTCTGCTCTATTAATTTCGAGCAAATACATAAACACGGCCTGTCCAAATGGCCAGGCCCCTCCAATCATGTGCATTCTTGAGTCAAGAGACGTACCAGATGCTTGAATCTGAAATATGCATTTACTGTCCATGACGACCATACTGTTAAGATCAATCCTCTTATTTGTGCTCCCCTAGGTATGGATTTTGATAAGGATTGCGTTAATATGCTACTTCATAGATCATATTCCTAGATAAAAGGTGTCAATTATATAAAAAATTATAATTCAAAAACAGACAATAAAGAGCACGAATTCTTATTATAAAGGTGATATTTAGAGCTAAGCTTACCGTTATTGTCATGTTGAAACCATTCCTTGAATACGGGGACGTGTCTTATTGATCTAAAACAGTTAAAAAGAATTACAATTAAAAGAAAGAAAGAAAGAAGAAAAGAAAAGAAGGCAAGTAGGTAATTAAACACTCAAATGCAACCAAAAAGAAAAATATAAACTTATCCTGAAGTGACACCTACACCAACCTACAACAACGGAAACCAGATCAGTCCCAAATGTGTACTTAGCAATCGAGGCATCAAAAAAATGTAAGAGTACCTTTGGGGTGAGAACCAGCCAGTGTAGCTTGTATTGGCAATCGAGGCATCAAAAAAATGTAAGACTACCTTTGGGGTGAGAACCAGATCAGTCCCAAATGTGTACAAACCAATGTCGTTTGTATTGGCAATTCGCACACAAGAAGTTTTGAATTGTCTGTGCCAAACCAACAATGTGAAGGTGAATGCCCCAAACTTTTGGAAGCAAGCTGAACAAAAACATGACATATAGTAAAAATGAAAGATGGTTTCATAAGCGTGCATACTTTCACTTGAGTCTATTTTCTATTACGATTAGCGAAATCAATACTCAACATGCCCCAGTCTCACCTCAGAAATTTATGAATAATTCATGAGTCAACTACAAGCTTTTAAAAAAGAAGTCAACTACATGCTTTTAAACAGTGATAACTAAGAGAATACTACCTGCTGATTACGGAAAGAAACAAAGCCAAATCCTCTTGAGCACCCAGTTTTATGATCCCACATAACCCGTGCATCTCTGCAAAGAGAATTGTGTAGACACCAAGTTTATAACCACATCAACACATGCGGTAGTAGAAGCTTTCCAAGTATACTCAAGAAACTACAAGGAATCAACTGCTCTAATTGCCCATGGTCATACCAATAGAGCATGTTTGCAATTAACCGTGCACCACATGTTGGAGAATTTTCATCCATTCCACTCATCCATTAGATGTGTCACCATATTTTCACCTGGATCTTAAAAATCAATCTAACCCAAAACTTAGGTGGGCCACACCATAAAAACTCTAAATTCTAAATCTTAAAAATCAGTCCAATCTAAGACTTTGGTGGGCCACACCATATGAAACAATGTAAAATCATGCTCAAAAACTCTAAATTTAGTTCATCCTGGTCTGGTGCATTAGATGAGTGAATAAGACGCCATATAAACACTAATATAGTGGACCCCAAATGCAACTTACATTATTGCAATAGCAGGACTTCCATCTCAACTATCCCCCCATATTGTAGACAACCTACGTTTTAAATAGGCATGAATTTTTAGGTCCTAGTGGTGGATCTCATGTAGATGACGCATTCCATGCACGTCAGCAAATAGTCACACTCGCAAATAAGGTTAAAAGCACTTAGAATAGTATAAACATCTCCTAAAGAATTTGAGAATTTTGTAATGTGGTTTTAGAAAGAAAAGGTTGCGTAGAATGACTATAATATTCTTGACCATTCAATCAATGCCTCACATTATTAACCTGTAAGATGCTCCAAGAAAATGTGCATATGAACTGTTTCCATGACATGTGCTTAGAAGCCAGCAACCAAAAAGCCTAATTATAAAGTGTTGGACATTTTACGGGCCTGTTTGGATGCATGCCAAATTCATGAATTGCATGATTTTGGCAAATTTTTAACTGTCAAATCCTTGGATTTGGCAATTAATGTGTTTGGGTTGGTGTGACTTGATAACTTCACTAATTGCCAATTAGTAAAAGGACATAAATCATGCAATTAGCAATTAAAAAAAATAATAATCTAAAATTCCCCAATTCACGAAGTTGGCTATCTTGAGAATGTTTCCCCACCCTTGACAAAAGGTCCATTTTGTAACCATTAGTCCAATTGCTATAACCATGTGATCCAAATGATATTTGAGATAACTAGAAAAAACAAATCAAGCCCCACATGATGAACGGTCCAATCAATGAATCATATAGTATGAAGGAAAGAAGACTCATCAATTTAGCCAGCAAGGAGAGAAAGTGTGAGTGCTTGGAATGTCGCCCTTTCTTTGAATAATGGATGCATATTGCAAAATGCAATCTAAGAATGAGAAAGTTTTTTAGTTTCTCCGACAATGCATATGGGCACAGAAAACAAATGTGTATATTCTGATGGGGTGGACCAAGAAAACATACCCTATCATGGTATCAAAGAATCCACACAAATATTTTCTCAAATCCCCATACACCGTATTTTCGAAGATTAGCATTTGATCCTCCCTACTACCACTAGAATATATATACACCTGCACAATGATGAACAATCGTGGTGGCTAATCCCATCAATGGAACTTCATTATACAATGGTTTGAGAATTTTTTTTTTTTTTTTTAAAAAAACAGTCACCAAACTTTGGAAATTATATTAACTAATTTGCTACTCAGCCCATGTTTAGATATATGCTACATTCATTCTACAATAAATTAATGATTGATTATTTCGGTATTTTCCCACCAAGAAATGTTAGCTGCCTCTCTATATAAATGGCACTTCTTCTTCTTCTTCTTCTTCAAATTCAACTTGAAATGGAATTAGTCTGGAAGATGAGAAAAACTTGGATACTCTGGCAGTGTTATGGGTGAAACACAGGAACTTATAAATTACTTAGATATTGCACATGTGGCATAAGCACAACTTATGTTATCTAGTGTAGATGTGTCATAAACCAAAAATTAAGCTTGACTGATCATCTGGTGAAAGAAAAAAATAAAGAAAGAAGCATGTAGAATTCTCCTTTATAGTCAAAAGACCAACTCACTTGAAGCTTTGAAGCATTGTACATTGATATGGTGAAAGTCATGCTTACACGTCCAACTTCCTTTGTGATGTTTCTTGATAAAGGAAAGGAAAAAAGAAAAAAAGGGTGCAACGAAAGCATTAATACAAATGCATAACATGTGCATGTACAAGTGCATGAGCCCGTGCATGCCAACAAAAAAGAAAACATGTAGGATTCTATATGTCTATTCCCAGTAACCAACTGTTCTTGTTGTGGCAATTCTAATGTGTTGCTACAATCATGCAGTGAACACGCTACTATAGAGGGAAATATTGTGTGGCAGTGCATTTGGTCCACTTTTATCCCTTTAAGGATGTCTTTTGTGCATGTTTGTGTGTTGGGGCTTTAGTCCTTGAAACTGGGTTGTCTCCCAGTAATCCTAACCATCTAGACAATGAGTCTTGTTTTGTATAATGGATAGAAAACAATAAAAATCTTTTAGTTGGATTATCTTAACACTTCAAAATTCAGCTCTTTTGCTTTGAAAATGGATGTTTTCCATAACCTTTGTATAATCAAAAGATTGAATCATTCAATTTGAGAGATTTTTTCAGGACTTCATACTATAAGAAGGAGCACTTTGAAGCATTTAGTAAATCTTGATGTTCACCCCCACGTAATCTCATGTTTTTTTTTTTTTTAAAATAAATTTAAGAATGAAAATCTCAAACATAGAAGAATTGTTCTGCATGTATGACAACAACATATGCTTGAATCTGAAAAATGCAGTTAAAGAAAAATGTGGTTGTTGCAAAGTTTCAAAACTACATGTTTGAAACCAAAACTATGGAAATGAAGAAGAATATAACAGAAATGACAGTCGTCTTTCAAAAAATAAAAGACAGTAGCAAAAGGAAATGAAGAAGAAGAAAGGAAAAAGACCTTTTTACCCATGATTTATGCATCTTCTTTTGCAGCCTTTGAAGTCACTCTCTCTGCAAGCAATATTCCACTTAAACAATCAACAGTTCTTGCTTCTCCTTCCATCATCTTCTCTCTAAAAGGAAAAAATAGCCTAATTTATCATATTAATCCCACACATCCAAGTTTGCTCTGATTGATAATTGAATTTGAATTTGAATAGTATGTAGAATGATATTTGAATTGAATCACAGGAATTAAAGCTTAACAAAGAGGAATTGAAAAAAAAAAAAGAGACCGAAACTGCAAATTCAAATGATTTTGAGTCTGAATTAAAATATATGATATGCAATGCCAACCTCATTGAAATTAGAATAATGATACCTGATTCAAGATCGTTTTTTTTTTTTTTTTTTTTTTTTTTTCCATTTTTCTTTGTTTCCTTTAGTTCAATTCAACTGAGAATGCCTTGCATCCAAACATGCCTTACGTTTAATATAACAACGTCGCCAAAATCTGTGGCCCATAAGACATATGCATTGACATGTGGGTCCACTTTACATTTCTTTTTGTCAATGAAAGGCAGGCACTTAAAAAATTGCTAAAAAAATTACATACCTGGAATGCAAGTAATTAAGTTAAATTGTCCAAACCTGGAATGCACGTGGATGGTAGGGCTCACACGCATGTGGAATTAGCAAATCTCTTTCCAATTTTGGCAAACTTGGTTTCAAAGACCTGCTTTTGCATAGCATCAAGGTTGTCCATTAGTTTCAACCAAAAAAGGAATGGTAAATCAAACTTGCATAGAAGTATGAACTCAGATTGACATTCATAGAGATTCCAAAAGAAAAAAGAAAAGTGCAGATGAAACAACATTTTTTTCATCTGGCTGAAATAAAAGAATTAGTTCTTATGCCATTAGCCAGAGTAACAACATTTTTTTAAAAGAAAAAGATGTAAAAGAAACCTCTTTCAAAGCTACACCTGGAATTACAAAAAAATGAAACAAAAATAGATGTTTTTTTATGATTTGTTCTGGCTGAAAAAAAAATAAAAAAATAGTTCTCATGCCATTAGCCAAAACCTCTTTCAAAGCACCTTGATTCCTTGTACTTTGTACGAGTAAGGTAAGATAGAGTCAGTTTAAATTGCCAATGCTTTCTCAATGTATATAAACTCGTAAGATTGTTATTTGTTAATTCAAGTGAAGTATCAAGCAAGGAGATGGGCTGACTGTTTGGCATCCCATCATAAAAATACGTTGTGGGTGTGAGGAACCATATGGTGATATGCAAGTTTATACATGTATGAGCCCTGATTTAGGAATCCTGACCCTTGATCTAAAGGAATCTAGAATAGATGCGTGATTAGATGATTATAACACTTGGATTATTGGCCCATCCAAATGGTTTGAGAAAAAACATTTAGGGCCTGTTTGGCCGGGTGGATTGGAAGGGATTGAATGGTATTAGGGTGGATGGCATGGATTTCTAGGTAATGACGGTGTTGTCAGTGGATTATCTTGAGATCCATGGGATTGTTAAATCCCTGTATTGCTATATCCAGTCTGTTTGGCACGCCCGGCCAATCCCAGGATTAAACCTTCCCATCGCTTCCAATCCCTCAAACCAAACACATCCCAGGAAAATTTGAACGGATTAGGGTGGATTGGATGGGATTTAAATGTAATGATGGTGTAGTTAGTGGATTGTCTTAAGATCCATGGGATTGGGATCAGATCACCTACTCTGTTTGGCATGTCCGGCCAAACCCGGGATTTAACTTCCAATCCCTTCCAATACGATCCAGTCCCTTCCAATCCGACCGGCCAAACGGGCCCTTAGAATCCCATGAGGCTCTCAGTTAGATTGGTCTGGTTGGCTAGCAATGTACATAAATAGGGGCCCCACACATCAGGCCTCACTCACATCAAATCAAATAAAAATAAAAAAAGAATGGGAGAGAAGGAAGAAGGGAACAAGGGGAGTGGACTCATTTCAGCCAGTGGAAGGTTGGATGGCCGGATTGGCTGGCCTCTTCTCGTCGAGCTTCTCTCCACGTCTCTCCCTCTATCTGTATGAGAATGGAAGGAGAATGGAAGAAGGGGAGGAGGTAGGACGGTATGAGAGAGAGAGAGAGAGACGGAGAGAGATAGAGAGGAGAGTTAGGGCCGGCGCACGCCCTAGCTCATATGAGAGAGAAAAAAAAATAAGAAGGAGATTTTGGGTTTGGGTTTTGGGAGGTGGGGCGTGCGCGCGAGAGATAAAAGAGCGGATGGGATTTCATTTCGGGGTTGACGGACGACACTTTAAGTGCCTACTTTTAGCACTCGTGGGACCCACTGTGATGTATGTTATTTATCCACTCCGTCCATTCATTTTAACGGATCATTTTAACAGTTGATCCAAAAAGGGAGTCAGATCAAAGCTGTAAGCAGACTATATAACATATTAATGATAGAAATTTATTTTTTATTATTTCTTATGGTGTGGTCCACTTAGACCTTTAATCTACATAATTTTTTAGCTCATCTACTAAAATTATATAGCAAAATTTATGGGCGGTTTAGATCAAATGCATATAATCCAATGGGCCCCATGGAGCCCCTTAAGCACCATCAATATCTAATAAAGTTATTGTAAAGAGGTGGGTTTTAGGTGCAAAAAATTAGGCTTTAGCTACGGATTAAGTCTGTAGCAACTATAGCTAAGGTTTATATCCGTCGCAAAAAACAAACATGGTCTGTATCCTTTGTCCTTTTTTTTGGTAGTGGGA
The DNA here is from genome assembly GCA_037074715.1 of Magnolia kwangsiensis. NCBI lineage: Eukaryota > Viridiplantae > Streptophyta > Magnoliopsida > Magnoliales > Magnoliaceae > Magnolia > Magnolia kwangsiensis. Next base: position 15,410,006 of record CM073589.1, read on the forward strand.
TAAAAAAATAAAACCTAAAAATAGACAAAATGTAACGCCTTGAAAATTAGAGGTTGCGCATACGCTCGACTCCCGAGTTCCTGAGTGTCACTTATAACCGTTTTCATTATTATGCGTTCAATCTGGTTTAGTTTCACAAACTGGAAACTCCTGGAACATGAAGCATCAACACACAAGTCTACTGAAATGGAAGAGATATACGTATATACATGTCCAAAAGAATATGAACGGGTCACACGAAGCGTTGCCCGATAAAACATTAAAAAGAATACTTTGTCCAAAAAGAATAGAACTGAGCCCACTGCTCAGCGATCCAACGGCCCAGCTACTGATCCGATGAGGACCTGCCTATTAGCTAGAAGTAAGAGAACTCGTCCTCCTCCTTGAAGCTTGTCTCTCCAGGCTCCTCCTACCCTACGCCACCTGCATCTAAGATCAGGTCTGGTTGGTGTTTTAAAACACCGTCTAAGAGTGGGAGTGAGTGATCAACTCAGTGGGTGCTATTAGACCTAAGTTTTAACATGCAGTAGTTATAGCATGAATTTAATGAAAGGCAGATAATCACCAACACCTAGCAGCTCTTATTTAAAATGCATGCATGCGAGATAATATGATGCATGCCCACGCCACAACACTCCCTCGAGTGACTCCATCTAATGATCGTATATTTCAGTACTCCCTCAGAGTGACCTCGACTTCCGAGTCACCACCCTAACTAATGCGACGCAATGCGATCGTGTTAGCCGAGTTATTAATTAAGTTCATTCATCCAGTAGGTTTGGAAAACCAATACACCCCACATATCAATGCCCTAAACGGGTTGCGAGGCCAAGACCCCCCAATGCGTGAGACCGAGTCCTCACGGTCCGTGATCCCATCGGGTTCCTCATCCCCGACTAAGCACATGAGGAGTGCCGAGAGAAAAGGGATTGCTCGTGGTCACTACGGGGAGGCGTGACACCCCAGCGTAGGCCGACAGCTCAAAAACAGTGTCCCATTCCACCATGCCTGGCTCATGAGGCTGTAGACCAGTTTACAAGTAGATTATTGATAGGCTACAATGGTTGTAGGGAGCTTTAGGTTCCATACATATGTGAGCAACCAGGATTAACAAACAAGGTTGGTCAGACAGTAGGCTAGACCGCACGAGTCAGGCGAGTGTGAGACCAATGACATTGAGCGCAGAGGACCCATGTAGTCAAACTACAGCCACCCGAGTACACCCGGCCAAACCCACGGGTCTAGCCATAGCATAATCCAACCAACGGGACTAGCGCCTTTCCTTATGTTCCCGACCAACCCGAGGGTTCAATGTTGGTTCATAGCATGACAACCATCAAGATTATCAACTAGCAGAAAAATGTCATGTTCACATACATTGCAACCTATGATCCAATATTCCTAACAAGCATACTTCATGATTATGAACAAGGTGCGTGTGAGTGTGTAGGTTAGTGAGGAAGTTGAGCACTTTCAACACCTCAAGGAATCAAACACACGAGTCAAAATTTATATACACTATGAAGCAACGCATAAGAGTAAAATCAATCAAGCAACCATGAGCATGTAGTCATTTCTATGTAAAATTATGTGAGAGACAAATCAACATCGAATATAGACAATTCATGTAAAACCATACAATTTCAACAACATGCCCTTCCTAGGTTTTCTCTAATTTCTTCAACACAACAACTCAACAAACAAAATCATTAAACCCCTACTATAATTGGTGTTAGGCCACCTAAGGATAATAGTCCACACCTTCGGATCGTTAGAGGCTTGATAAATGATCTAGAAATGAGGATTTGGGGGGTTGGCCGGCCGGAATCCCTATAACAAGCGCTTGCATGTGAGAAATCCAAGCCAAACCGTTCTCAATGCATGAGTTTCAAGAAAAAGGGTGAAGGATCTTACCTAGATGCTTCACGGAATGATTATTGTAGTGGTGGTGTAGGATTTTCTTTGGAGAAAGGAGTAGGGAGTTACAATGCTTGATCTCCTCGGTCCCACCGCGTTCTAGGGTCCACCTTGGATCTCTTCTACACTCCCTTTCTTCTCTCCTCTTTGCTCCTTTGTTCTCTCTACTCCTTGGTGGTTGTTGGAGATATGAGGAGTTATGAGGGAGAATATGTTGTTGGAGGATGGAGGAAGAATGAAAGAGAGAGCTTGGTTGTTGAAAATTTGGAGAGTTGTGAGGGAGAATATGTTGTTGGAGGATGGAGGAAGAATGAAGGAGAGAACTTGGTTGTTAGAGATTTGGGGAGAAATGAGATAAGAGCTAGGGTTTATTTCCTAGAGTTGAGCCCCTTGGCCCTAAGTTTCCATAAATTCCCACCATAGCCCTCTAGGATACCCTTTTGACTTTGGGGCGGACCCCACACTCCCTAGGCCACCAAATTTGGTGTGTACATCTCTCATGGCCCATCAAGGGTTCATGTAAAGTTTGGGGACAACCGAATCAACGGTTAGGGAGGTTTGGTCATATGGTCATGGCCTTTAAGCGGCCCTGTAGGGCCCATCCTGGTTGTTGGGTAGTTCTGGTGGTCCCCTAGCCATGGAACTTATAGGGTAGGTGGTCCATGGCCCAATGGAGGGCCATACAAAGTTTGGGGACGATCGGATATGGGGTTTGCTCGTACGTGTCCGATTTATGATCGACGGTTGTCGTGCCATGATCGGGTTTCTAATTTTGTGGACAGGTGTAAAACACTACATTAGACCTTCACTATAAATTTAGAAGGAATCCGACCGATGGAAATTCGAGAGTCTTAGTTTCATTATCCCATGCCAGATTTCAACTTTGGCCTTAGGTGGGTTAACATGTGTTGTAGTAACGGCTCGAATAATTAAATTTTAGGTGTCCAATGAGTCATGGTGTGCGATGGATCACAAGCCCAGTGAGATATATGTTTCCTTAAATTTTTATAATTTTTCGACCTTTCTGCACCGCGGTATAGCTCGTATGGGCTGATGTTAAGTGTAAACGGTCATCTGGCTTGGCGGCCAGTATTAAGCCCTATCATGACCTGTCTGGTCTACTCTAATGGGTTAATCCTAGGTTAATTAACTTGTGATACCCCACCATGAGTGGCTTAAACAAATGGTCGTGTGGCAAATCCTACGTGGACGCCCCATGACACTGTGCTGGTTAGATGGGACGTTACAAGCATTGTTTGGTCTATTAATTAAGATCCGGACTTTATTTGACTCGGCTTCAGTTAGATTTTTAATTTAGTTATGCTCGTCTTGATTAGTTAGCGACGGGTCGGTTAGATTTGGGTTCTATATGAGTAAATCATGGGGCTACACCTGATGTTCAAGTGATCGGGTAGATTCGGCTGTTTTCCACGGTTGATTAATCAGACTTGTGTAGTTCTTTACCGGTACCACCCCTATATAGATTAACAATAAGTGTTAATGGTCATTTAAGTGATATTATAAGTTAATTTATAAAAAAAATAAAATATAAATTCAAGGATTTTTGGAAATTCAAAACAGTGAAAATCCAGGATGTTACAATCTACCCCCCTTAAAAACAATTTCGTCCCCGAAATTGCCTAAGGGTATTAAGTAAAGGTATTATTATTTCTTTTGTCTAAGTTTTTATTAATTTCAAGTTTATATGCATGGTAAGGGGTATACTATCTATATTGGTTTGACTCATTTTATTCTGCCCCCCTTAAAACTTTTTCACCCTAATGGTATACTACAATTTATTTAATTATCTATTTATTTTTAAAGGTTTGAATTTATGGGAACGATTTTCCTCTATCAAGAGTAAAAATATTTATTTTTTTAATGTTAAACCAATACGGAGAGACGGTCGTAGTGAGCTTGAACCCGATACGTCGATCATCTACCTGATTCTTCATCTTAGTGGATCCTGGTCTTCTGTTCGGTCAAAGCAGTGAGTCCATTAGTAGTCGCCCAAGATTGAGAATTGGGTTAGGCCGCGAATACTTCGCAAATGTATGGTTTCGTAATTCCGTAGTCCGATTTTTTTTTTTAACATTTGGAAGATATCAAAATTTATTTAAAAGTTTAAGTTTTTTATTTATAATATTTTAGTGGGTGGTAAGTCTCCCACAATGCCTATGATCAAATGACTATCCTAAAAAAGTTTTTAGAAACTTAAGGTTCCTTGCGACATTACCATTTTAATCCTATAGTTAGTGAGTTATGGACGAATCACGCTTTAGTTTCATAAATTCTAACAAGGAAGGAAGAATCGAAAGTTTTAAGGCATTCAGGTGGTTTAGAGTGCTAATAAGGCTAATATGGACACAGTAAGACAATTATTCATAAAAGCATTCACAAGACGACAAGAAAATTTCAAAACAATCGATACATTCATATTAAATTCAAAACGCCATTAGTATGGCCAGTTATATCCTACAGTATGGATTTACATGTATTATTAGATACTTTAAACATAAAGAAGAAAAAAGTAGACAAATCAAGCAGGAGTTTTAAGTATCTTCAATATATGGTAGTAGTCCTAACTAACTTAAAACAACTACTAATTTTGTAAGACCCGTATCTTGGTCCATACCGTTCCGTAGAATTCCACGGTCTTACCGGTCGAATTCCGACAACCTTCGATCCTTAACCGATATCGACGCACGACCTTAATTCATATGCCGTCAACCTGTATCGACTCAACCCAAGACCAATACCCTAGTGACCGTGCCGTCGCTGCGGTTCCGATACCGCGACTTGCGAGCGAGGCGATACCCTGGTCAAGAGATGTGGGCCAACGTTCGGTGCGAGGAAAACACCGCGCGTTGCAAAATTCAAGAGAATCTCTACGATGTGTCACATCAATCACATCAAACCATCAATCAATCAATCCATCACATGTCAAGTACATGTCAAGTACACATCACTTTCACCCCTTTTCCCAAGCAAGCCACAAAAGTCTTCCATGCCCATACCTCTCTTACACAAAAGGCCTCAAAAGTCATGTATTTCTTACACCTCCCATACCTCTCTTACTCAAAAGGCCACAAAAGTCAAGACTTTCTTACACAACTATCATTCATCCATCCATCTCTCTCTACAACACTCTCTCTCTTTCTCATTTTCTCATCTCATTCTCTCAAGCAAAAACCCCTTCTACGTATGAGCCTCTCCCTCTCTTCCTAAACTCTAAGTGTGGCCCACCTCTTCACCCCATGATCTCCCCATCCTAACCTTCCATTCCCCATCTCCTCCATTGAAATCCGAGCTAAGGTGCTAAGGAACCCCTAGGAGCAAGAAGATCGGACGGTGGGTGTTAATAGTGGTTATTTTTCCTGTTTTTAAGATGGGCCAAGTGAGGCCAACCGATCAATGGTTTGGATCTCACTTAGGACCCTAAGATGTGGCCGATGGCCCACTAGGATCATCACGATCATTCCATGATGGGGCCATTCTCCATAGACCCCACCATGATGCTTATTTCTTAGAAAAGGTCATCTTGACCGTCCATATTGGTGGGGAAAGGATCCCCACCGTTGATTCTAAATTTTGATGGTCCCATGTGTTAAAGGACCCACTTAATGTATGATTCATTGCAAGGGAGGGACCATAATGTCGGGGTCCCTCCATCTCAAGCGTGTCCCACCTTCAATTTCTCTATCTCTCTCTCCCTTTCTATTTCTTTTATTTAATATGGTTTTGTGGCCCACTTGGATGGACCCCGCTAGTATGCATGTATTGGATCCAATCCATTTTTAGATGGGGCCCACCTTGTATGGGGTAGCCATGTGATGGTCCACCTAATCAAGGCCCACCTCGTTTTTTTTCTTTTTTCTTTTTCTTTATCATTTTCCTACCATCCAGCGTCTGAGACGCTGGACGTCTCTGCCTATAAAAAAAAAAAAGAAGAAGAAGAAGAGGCCTTTGGGTGGGCCACTAATATAGGCCCCACCTTGATGTGTGTATTCAATCCATGCCGCCCATTCCTCTCACCAACTCATTTTTGGCGTTGAGCCGAGGAATGAGGTCCATCCGTTCATTAGGCGGGCCACACCACATGAAACAATGACTATTACCATTTAAATTAAATTTAATTTTTCTACAGGCCTAAATAGGTTCAATAGCGGACTCGATGAGCTTGTTTCGAGTCAGGGAAGTCAATGGACGGGGTGAATTTTCTTGTAGTGGGCCCCACACCTAAAAAACCCCAGAAAATTGAGTTTTCCTAATTTTTGCAAGAGGCGCTACCTCCTCTCTGACAGCAGAGCAGCAGCTGCACGTTGTTGCGTGCAGCGTCAGCTGGCGGGCAGTCAACTAGCCACCCACGGCTGCTGCCGTGGGCCCCACCATGATGTATATGTTAGATCCATGTCGTTCATGAGGTGGGTCCCCTCCTCAGTTGGGCCCCCTCCAAGTTTCAGCAGGATCCAGAACTCAGGTGGCCCACACCACACGAAAAAGTGAGATTTAACATCTGCCCTTGAAACCTTCCTTCCAGACCATAGAAGTTTTGGATCAAGATGAAATTGGCGTTTTCCCTTCATCCAGGTCTGAGTGACCTTATGAACGGCCTGGATGGCCTATAAACATAATGGTGGGCCCCACGTGGAGCCCACAGTGATGTATGCATTTTTATCTCCACCGTCCAGCGGATGGTGGAGCCCAGGGTGATATTTGTGCTTCATCTCCACCATCCAGCAGACGGTGGAGCCCACTGGTGTGCGCGTGTGCGTGTGGGTGTGCGTGAGTTGTGCAGTGTGTGTGTGTGTGTGTGTGTGTGTGTGTGTGTGTGTGTGTGTGTGTGTGTGTGTGTGTGTGTGTGTGTATATTATTGTATGTATATATATAATATTGTATATATATTATATATGTTATTTAAACATTATACAATATATAACATTCTGATGGTGGGCCTTCATGTGGGCCCCCACCATTGATGCAGGTGCTGCATCAAATCTGTCCACCCATTTTTAAAAATCATTTTTGTAGAATGAGTCTAAGAATGAGCCAAATCCACATTCCAAGTGGACCCCATCTTGGCATGATTGAGTCTCATCTTAATGTATTTGTGACAGTTTATTGGGGCCCACTTTGATGTGGATGTAAGGCCCATGGGATTGGACCATTTAATATATCCCAAGGCCCTTGGGACCAGACCCATTTGATTCATATAAGGCCTATGGATTTAGGCCCATTCGATATATAAGGCCTATGGATGTAGGCCTACTTGATAGATAAGGCTTATAGGATTGGGCCCATTTAATATGTATGAAACCCATGGAATGAGGCCCATTTAAGATACACAAGGCCCATGTGATTTGACCTATTATGATGTACTCCGAGGCTCATGGGTTATGACCCATTGCAATATACCTAAGGCCCATTGGTGTGGTCCATTTATGTGGCCCATTTGATGAATAAAAGGCCTATATGACATGGCCCATTTGATGTATTTAAGGCCCAATGGGAAGTACCTAAGGTCCATTGCAATGTGTGACGCCAATACCGATTATGAAACGATGTTTACGACAATCGTGCCTTGGGAGCAATGTTGGTTTGACGTCCACATTGCGAGTGTAATGCTGGTTGGATGTTCACATTACGACTCTCCTTAGGGCCCATTATTAGTCCCGTACTTATTATGTATAGGCTGTCCAGGCCCATCTGCATTGTGAGGATAGTTCATTTTATTATAACATGTTTAGTATGGTTCCACGACTCATGATCATACGTATCATATGTGTGCTTAATATGAGAAGTGACTGATCATAGCATATGCCTTCGGGCAGGTTTTTTATGGGCTCCCGGTTAGGCGGTGTTGCCCTACACGAGCGCACGATATGCGTAGGATTTGTTGCATGACTGGATAGCGTGATTCATGCATTTCGCATTTGTGTGACATGGTTATTTTACACCCTAGCGACATCAGGGCGTAGCCTCCACAGACGCATCGTGGTTGGTAGGATTGGATACCGAAAATTTTATTCTACATGGGGTGCTATAGATATCCCTGGGTGAAAGTCTCCAAACCCTTATGGTAACAAGAGGTTGCTCCAACGTCTAGACCGAGTTGGTAGATGAGCGTTGAGTGTCGATTACCAGACGGTTGCGCTCTCTACTGTGTCGTGGTCGGTTGGAAGGGGGGGCGGCCTTACCCGCCCGAGAGTAGGGGGCAATGCTAGGCTAAGTTTGACCAGCTCGAGGAATGGGTCCACTATTGACGAGTCACGCCCGATATTGGTAGACGGATAGTGAGGTCTCTTCCACTTACCTTATTGCTCGTGATGTGGCGGCAATCTGGTTTAGAGTGTACTAGACCCCGGTGATATCTCATATTTGAGCTGTATTGATGTGTGGACATAGATGAGGATCTGTATGCTTGAGTTGCATTGCACATCGCATGGCCTTGGGATGACCGATACCATTCATGTCTTGTATTGCATAGCCTTGGTATGGCTCATGATATTATGGATCCATCTGCATATTCTGCATTACTCTGTCATTGCATGTTCATATTACTACCTTACGCACACACTTTCACCACCCTCTAAGATTTTTATAAGCTTATGCACGACTGTTGTGTGTAGGTGACGTTGGTTCGCAGCAGCGCTGAGGCAGGAGTACATTGCAGATCGTTTTGGAGTTTTTATTCTTTACCATTGTATTTTCCTTTATGCTCATTGTACTTGTAAAGTTTTTTATCATAGTGAAAATGTAATGGAGTTCTTGTTTGTTGTTTGTGGGTTATGCCTTTGGTTATGCTTATTACGAATCAAACTGACGTTGAAAATCCTCCTCGTAGCATCCCAGGATCGGAACCTGACGAATGGGCGCTAGGAGCCGAGAATGGGGTTCTACGGAGGCTGTCGGCGCCGGATTCGGCGATTGAGAATTTTGTGAGCTCGGTTTCTGAGTTTGGGGCGTGACAAATTTTCATAAAGTTAAGCTATTATTCTTCTGGGTCGGACGGGGTGCCTCCTCTCCTTTGTCGCAGCAAATCAAGGTTCAGGAAGTGATGAGGGTGATTTAGAGAGAGTTAATAGAGTCAATCAAGACTCGACTTCTGCTACAGCTCCAACAAGACAACAAGGGCAACTTATCACATGGAATACCTAGCCCAAGCTATTAAAGGGTCAGATCACACCATCCAGGTCGATGTTTTGGATCCTAGAGGAAATTTAAATCCCATTGATGATGTGATCTACATAACATCTTTAGCAGCTTTCTTTATCTAGAAGGCTTTGGAGAATGGAAAGAAATTAAGATCTGTGCTTGTGTGGTGGCAACAACCCTAATTGGCCTATGAAAGGATGGGAATGGAAAAGATTAATAATTGAGTTAAAATGAAGTTAAAAATGGTTAGTAAATTGTTGCCTCTTAATTATTATCAAACCTTATATAAAAATTTTCAATTGCAACAATCTAATGATCAATCTATGCTAAAGTATATAAAATTAATTTTTTTTAATACAAATCGTTGGGTTTTGTGAATGAGCTTATGGAAGTGAATGAGTGGGTGATTTTGAATGAGTTTTGTTGAAGGGGAATGTGATGAGAATGGGTCTGGTGAATGGGTTTGAGATGGTGTTGTAAATGGATTTGGTGACGGGTTCGTGAAGGAAGAGAAGATAGGTCTGGAGATGTTAAGTGAGATGAATTTGGAGATGAGTTTAAGAAAATGGATTTGAGGGATGGAAGTTGAGAAGTGATTGGGAATGAGTTGAAGAAATGATATTGAGAAAAGTTTGAAAAGAGCTTGAAAGAATGAGGATTGAGATGGGTTAGAGTGAAGAAGAAGATGGTGAGTTTAGGAATTGAGAGAAGGAGAGTTTTCTCTAGAGTTTAGGAGGGATGGTGGAGGCTAGTGGGAGTAGTAGAGATAGGTTTTATGGACTCTAGATAGTCCTACATAGTAAGGGAAATGGGCACCACTCAAGTAACGCCCTTGGATGGATTAAGTACTAGAACATTGGTCATACCAAGGTCATGCATACATATACACGATTCATATACATTCTATTTGTAGACAGAAGCAACTATACATACATGCATTCTCATGATGACAAGAAATTTGCAAAGCCACCCATACATTCACATTAATTTCAAAATGCCATGAGTATGGCCAGTTACATGTTACAGCATGGATTTCAAGCCTGACTAGATATGCTAAGTGGAAAGAAAATACAAACTAATAGAGCAAAAGTCTTAAGCATCCTTCATTACATGGAATTAGACCTAAACAACCCTAAGCTGGTATCAGTTATCAGTAAATCAACTACTAGTCATCTGTAAGGTTTGTGGTGCTACTCGTCTGATTCGGGCGAAAGTGGAGGTGCTTCTTCACCCTTACTGTAGCAGAATAGGGCCTTTATGGCCCTGTGTATCTTCTTGTTCCACTTCTGCTACTCAGCATGGTGCCTTGCTTAGGTTTCCTCCATTCTAGTCAGTCTAGCGTCGAACACACCCTAGTGCTCGCGCATGTCTGAAGCGGCAGGTGGCTCCCTGCCAACTTCTTGGATCTCCTCAGTTTGTTCAGCCATTTTCGCATTTCCGGTTCCTTCCTCCTTGTCATCGCTCTCATTGCCTTCATCGTCTTCGCCGCATTCCTCTTCTCCCTCATCGGCATCCCCATACGTGCACTCAGTACGGTTCTTTAACCTCGGGCATATATTGTGGGTGGCAATGCGGTGGAGTACCTGATATTTGGGGAACATGGCTGTTGCGTACGGGCTGACATCCCTATTCCAAGGGACAGCTTGGACACACAGGAAACGAGTCCGGGCTTCTCTCGATTCGAGGTTCGTTTCATCAATCTGCACCTCCCCTAGTGGCACTCCCAGTATTTCGGTGAAGTCCTCAACTCCCAAGTGGATTTTCTCGCCATGCACCATAATATCAAATCCAAGGGGCTCGAATTGAGGATTTCTAATCCGAGTGTAGAACATCCTAGCCTGCCTCACATCGACCTGCTCGCTTACATAAAACATGGGACCCCAATCCTTCTGCATAAGTCGGTTGAGTAGAGAGTTATTACCTAGCAGATATTCTTCCACTGAGGCCTCAAAGGCGACTTGGCGTACACGGAAGTTTCCCAAGTCTTCAACGAGCATCTCATCTAAATCATTTCGCCTCTTAGATCAAGCCTCCGAGTCAGTTTTCGTCCTCGGATTGGCCTTTTTCTTACTACGTCGCACTTGCCTCGACTCCGCTTTCTCAGGAGCCGCTCTTTTCTTTCCCATAAGGAAAAAGATCATCGGAATAGTGAAGAATGAGGCGATGGTGGCAATGAATGCCATCACCCTCGGTTGAAGGGAAGTAGGTCTTTAGAAAGGGGTTTGTAGCTTTGGGTTTTAGGAATGACTTTGTGAAAGGATGGGAAATGTGAGTTGGGTATAGATTTGAAATGGGATTTCGAGAACGGCTTGAAAATGGGCCATGGATGTGAAGATTTAGAAGTGGAGCTTGAGAAAGAGAGGGTTTTGAAGGTAAACTTGAGAATGGGGTGGATTTTGGGAATGAGGATGAAATGGGTTTGATGGGGTTTGAAGTTTGTATGGGAATGGTTTTAAGAAGATGGGTTGGAGAATGAGTGGTTGAAATGGGTTTGTGTGAAGGAAATGGATTTGGGAAGTGAGAGTGATAAGCGGGAATGAAAAAGATGTGAGAAAAAAGAGAAATGGAAAATGTGGAAGAGAGGAGGTGGGTTTTTCCTTGAGGAAAGGGGAAATGGGATGAAGGTTGGTGGATGGCTTTGGATTGAGGTTTTAAAAAGGGTTGTAAATGGGTTATGGGATGAGAGGATTTGAATTTTTATTTTTTTTTTTGAGTTTGTAACGACCCAGAAAATTCCGTACCAAGACCCAAGTCTACCTCGATCAGAAATCACTTAGGATTAATTCTTTTAGAAATTTAACCTAAGTTACCTAGTGCTAAGTTATGTATATTGCCCTGTGCAGAGCACGCATCATTTGGATATTTATTTTGAATTATGTATGTATTTAAGTCTTCCGCTTGCTTTACCTTAATATCCCTAAATTATGTCTGTTAATCTAGCTTGATCTATATAATGATTTATGCATTAATACAGACAACATACAATCAGCATCAAATATGTTGCATAAGTGATATTTTGGAACTCGGGAGATGAGTTATACTCGACCCCCGAATTTTAGGGCGTTACAGAGTTTGAGAGGGAAGGTGGATAAAGGGAAGAAGAAGAACTTGTTGAAGAATGGGTTGACGAGAATGAGAGGATGTTGGGGGTGAGGGGAGGAAGTTTTCTCTCTTGAGTTGCCTAGTAGGGGAGTGTAATGAGTGATAGGAGAGGTGGGGAGGTAGATTTTTAAGTGCGCAAACAAGTGGGGCCCACATAAATCTTGAATTTTTTTGCAAGGGGGCAGTAGGGTGGTTAGGTGGGGTGACCACACAGGCGGCAGGGTGACCACCTGGGTTCGGCGGGGGCAATGCGCCCCACTAGACCTTCGGGGGACATAATCCTACCAACGGGACTAGCGCCTCTCCTTGTGTTCCCGACCAACCCGAGGGTTCCATGTTAGTTCATAGCATGACAACCATCAAGATTATCAACAAGTACAAAAATGTCATGTTCACATACATTGCAACCTATGATCCAATATTCCTAGCAAGCATACTTCATGATTATGAACAAGGTGCGTGTGAGTGTGTGGGTTAGTGAGGAAGTTGAGCACTTCCAACACCTCAAGGAATCAAACACACAAGAGTTAAAATATATATACACTATGAGGCAACCCATAAGAGTAAAATCAATCAAACAACCATGAGCATGTAGTCATTTCTATGCTAAATCATGTGAGAGACAAATCAACATCGAATATAGACAACTCATGTAAAATCATGCAATTCCAACAACATGCCCTTCCTAGGTTTTCTCTAATTTCTTCAACACAACTTAACAAACAAAATCATTAAACCCCTACTATAATTGATGCTAGGCCACTTAAGGATAATAGTCCGCACCTTCGGATCGTTGGAAGCTTGATAGACGACCTAGAAATGAGGGTTTTGGGGGTTGGCCAGCCAGAATCCCTATAACAAGCACTTGCATGTGAGAAATCCAAGCCAAACCCTTCCCAATGCATGGGTTTCAAGAAAAAGAGTGAAGGATCTTACCTAGATGTTTCACGGAATGATTATTGTGGTGGTGGTGTAGGATTTTCTTTGGAGAAAGGAGTAGGGAGTTACAATGATTGATCTCCTTGGCCCCATCGCGATTTAGGGTCCACCTTGGATCTCTTCTACACTCTCTTTCTTCTCTCCTCTTTGCTCTTTTGTTCTCTTTACTCCTTAGTGGTTGTTGGAGATTTGGGGAGTTATGAGGGAGAATATGTTGTTGGAGGATGGAGGAAGAATGAAAGAGAGAGCTTGGTTGTTGGAGATTTGGAAAGTTGTGAGGGAGAATATGTTGTTGGAGGATGGAGGAAGAATGAAGGAGAGAACTTGGTTGTTGGAGATTTGGGGAGAAATGAGATAAGAGCTAGGGTTTATTTCCTAGAGTTGAGCCCCTTGGCCCTAAGTTTCCATAAATTCCCACCATGGCTCTCTAGGATACCCTTTTGGCTTTGGGGTGGACCCCACACTCCCTAGGCCACCAAATTTGGTGTGTATATCTCTCATGGTCCATCAAGGGTTCATGTAAAGTTTGGGGACAACCGAATCAACGGTTAGGGGGAGTTTGTTCATACGGTCATGGCCTTTAAGTGGCCTTATAGGGCCCATCCTGGTTGTTGGGTAGTTCTGGTGGTCCCCTGGCCATGAAACTTATAAGGTAGGTGGTCCATGGCCCGATGGAGGGTCATGTAAAATTTAGGGACGATCGGATATGGGGTTTTTTCGTATGGGTCTGATTTATGATCAACGGTCGTCATACCATGATCAGGTTTCAGATTTTATGGACGGATGTAGGACACTACATTAGACATTCACCATAAATTTGGAAGGAATCCGACGGCTAGAAAGCCCGGAGTCCTAGTTTCATTATCTCGTGCCAGATTTCAACTTTGGCCTTGGGTGGGTTGACATATGCTGTAGTAACAGCTCGAATATTAAATTTTAGGTGTCCAATGAGTCATGGTCTACGATGGATCACAAGTCCAGTGAGAAATATGTTTCCGTAAATTTTTATAATTTTTTGACCTTTCTGCACCGTGGTATAGCCCGTACGGGGTGATGCTAAGTGTAAAGGTCATCTGGCTTGGCGGCCCGCACTAGGGCCTATCATGACCTATCTGGTCTACTCTAATGGGCTAATCCTAGGTTAATTAACTTGTGGTACCCCACCACGAGTGGCTTAAAAAAATGATCGTGTGACAAATCTTTCATGGACGCCCCAGGATACTGTGATGGTTGGACAGGACGTTACAAGGGTTGATTTGGTCTATTAGTTAAGATCTGGGCCTTATCTGACTCGGCTTCAGTTAGATTTTTAATTTAGTTATGCTCATCTTGATTAGTTAATGACGGGTCGGTTAGATTTGGATCCTATGTGAGTGAATCATGGGGCTACACCTAATGTTCAAGTGATCGGGTAGATTCGACTGTTTTTCATGATTGATTAATCAGACTTGTGTAGTTCTTTACTGGTACCACTCCTGTATAGATTAACATTGAGTGTTAATGGTCATTTAAGTGATATTATAAATTAATTTATAAAAAAATAAAAAATAAATTCAAGAATTTTTGGGAATCCAAAACATTGAAAATTTAGGATGTTACACAACATGTATACACTATTCTTCTCATCATTAAAATAATCAATCATCATAATCTTAAAGAACTATTAAACTCATGTACGTCCCTTCTAGCTTGGGCTAGAAGGAACTTAGAAAAACATAATAAAATTGCAGAAATAAAAAGTAACAAGAAAGAAAAAAATGCAAATAGAAAAGATCTAAAATAAAAAGAACAACTTATAAAGCTTTAATAAAACTAAAAACTCTTTAAAAACTCTAAATTTTTTTTTGGAATGCCTTGAATGATGTTTAAGAATGCCCTTGGAAGCCCTATTTATAAATAGAGAACTCTAATTTTCGTACAAAGTTGAAAATCCTAAAAACCACCTCAAATATACATATTTTTTCAAAATAGACTTCTCACTGCTTAGTTTGTTTAAAACAGACTTCCTGCTGTACAGTTTTCCAAAATAAACTTTACAACTTCAAAATACACTTTTCAAGACGATTTCAGGATTCTTCACTTCAAATCGTCGATTCTCTTCATTTGTCACTTGATTTTCTTAAATCTTTGGCATGCGAATGCTTCAATCTTGGTCTTCTAAGATCCATCCTTTTTCTTGGTAAATCTTGAGCATCAAATACATGCTTTTTAGCACCCTTTTTCAATCTAAGCACTTACATTCACATTACAACACATGCATGAGTAAAATAAATTATTAAGATGATTTATGTTCATATAACCAAGAGATAAATGGAAAAAATTATACAATATTTGAGTCTCGACAGTGGGCCCACATAGCACCGAGTGGCAGGATACTATCCAGTCTGTTTTCAATGAAAACCGTGGACGCGGATTCACCGGGGAAAGCCTTTTGCATAAAGTTCCAGCGCTGGGACGTATGGTGGGGTCCACCATGATGTTTATAAGAATTCCAATCCATTCATCCATTTTTAGAGCTCATTTTAAGACATGTAACAAAAAATTTGGATGATCAAAAACTCAACTAGGCCGTACAAGATGAAACAGTGGATAAAGAAATTCCTACAATTGAAACCTTCCTAGTCGTCTTGATGTTTATATGCCATCCAAACTGTTTATAAGGTCATTTTTACTAGGATGAAGTGAAAACACCAAAATATTAGACCGATGCAAAACTTTTGTGGCCATATAAATATTTCAACGGTGGACACTAAATCCCCACTGTTTCTTCTCGTGTGGCCCATTTGAGTTTTGTATACACCTTAGTTGTGGTATTATGCTCTAAAATGATATCTAAAAATGGATGAACAGGTTGAATTTATCACAAACATCGCAGTGGGCCCATCTAGAATCCTTGTGCACAATCTTCCTGCAAAAGGCTTTGGTAGGAAATCCACGTCCCCGTTAGACACGTGAAATCGGATTGCATATCGAGTCTTATTGTACTGAGTAAACTCTGTTGGGCACTGTGAATTCATGTGGTTTATCCACGCCGTCCATCCATTTTTTTAGATCATTTTAGGGGTTGAGCCCAAAACTGAAGTATATCAAAAGCTCAAGTAGACCATACCAAAGGAAAGAGTGAAAGTATTGATTTTCACCATTGAAATGTTTCTAAGCTCCTAATGATGTTTGTTTTTCATCCAAACTGTTCATAAGATCACAAAGACATGGATGAATGGAAAAAACAAATATCATCTTGATATAAAACTTTTGTGGCCCCCAACAACTTTTCAACGGTAGAATTCAATCCACGCTGTTTCAGGTAGTGTGGTCCACTTGATATTTGGATGTGATTAATTTTTGTTGTAAAACCCTAAAATTAGATGATAAAAGAGATGGATGGAGTTGATACAATGCACGAATGAATGGCAGCGGGCTCCACAGACTTTACTCGGTATGCTTGCCGTACTGATTTAATCAACACGCAAACTGCTTCCGTTTAACGTCTTCGTTATACTTCTTATTAAATGTATTTTTTTAATATATTTAAAAAAATCTGATGATGTGGCACTTATAGTGACGTTGACCAATGAAAATGCTGGAGGCAGGGAGCTCCTACCTCCGGGAGGCAGAGGATCCACACTCTTTAATATTTTATTTTGATTCTTGTTACTGTAGTAAATACCATGCCCCTATAGTGTAATTTAAAAGGGCATTTGTGTCTTTTCACATTGGTGGGAAAAGTCTATATGAGGGAGCTCTTAGAGTCCGTTTGTAAGCAAGTCAGAGAGCTTGTAAGCAATAGTAAAAAGTAACAAAGTTTCTTCTTCTTTCACGTGTCCAGTGAGTTAGATTCTTAGGCTTTGTAAAGCCAAGTAAAGTTCTGGCGAATACAGCCATCAAATTGGTATCAGAGTTGACACTAGTTGCATGTAACTGTAGCTTTCCCTATCCCCAAGGATGGTTTGCTGCACCCACCGGGGCCTGCACCGTCATTCTATCACCAAAAGATTCAAAACACATTCTTCACCCAGTTTCTCCTGCCAAGATACAACTTCCTGCATTACAGTGATTGTAGTGACTTTGTTTGTATCCTCCATTCTTGACTTAACCTCGTTTCTTCTAGTATTGATAGTCCTAGCCATCGTCCCTAACACAACTAGTGTTGCCGCTGCTCTTACTTTCAGACGCAGCGTCAACTGACAGCCTTGCACCAACCACACCACCAAAAAAATCAAATTCCAGCAGTTTTGTTTTTCAACAATTTTTTTTTAAAAAAATTCAGATTTCTGCAGTTTTTTTTCCAGCCAAATTTGTTCGAAAAAAAAATCTGTTTAAAAAAAATCAATTTTAAAAAAAAAAATCTATTTTTTTTTAAAAAAATCTATTTTAAAAAAAATCAGATCATCCTTCCTTCTCTCCCTTCATTAAAAAATCAGTCATTCCTTCTTTAAAAATAGAAAAAATGGCGAGCACAATCCAGCCATAGGTTTTTAAGTTGTCTAAGGACAACTATGAAAGGTGGTGCATCCAAATGAAGACATTGTTCGGGTCACAAGAACAATGGGAGATCGTCACCGATGGGTGTGTAAAACCCACAATGGAGGAAGAAGTTGCCTTCACCAATAAAGAAAAGACTGCTCTCAAAAATCAAAGGAAGAAAGACAACAAGGCTTTGTTTCTCCTCTATCAAGGGTTGGATGAATCAACCTTTGAAAAGATTGTCGAAACAATATCAAGTAAGCAAGCTTGGGGTACCCTTGACACCATCTTCAAGGGTGTTGATCGAGTGAAGTGGGTTCGCCTTCAAACACTAAGAGCCAAGTTTGAAGCGGTGCACATGAAGGAATGTGAAAGCATCACTGATTACTTCTCACGTCTAATTGTTATTATTAACAATTTAAAAAGAAATGGTGAAAAAGTTGAAGACATACGTGTCATTAAAAAGGCACTGCGATCTCTCACACCAAGTTTGAGCACATAGTTGTGGCGATCGAAGAATCAAAGGACTTGAAATAATTGTCCATTGAAGAACTGATGGAATCGTTGCAAGTGCATGAGCAACGAATGCAAAAGAATGCTGGTTCAACGCTTGAACATGCCTTAGAGTCTAAGTTGACTCTAAAAGAACAAAAGAATGGCCATACACAAGAGGGGGTCGTGGCACTAGCAATCATGGAAGAGGCAGAGGGCGTGGATATCATCCAAGCCATCAACAAAATCAACAAAAGTCTACCAGTTTCTGTGGAAGAGGAAACGGTAGAGGCCAGTTCATATGTGGTCGAGGAAACACAAAGAACATTCAATGACGCAATTGCAAAAAATTCGGCCATTATGCCTCTGAGTGTTGGAGTAAAGTGGATCAAGATGAACGATCCAACTACGTTGAAGCATCACACCATGAACAAGATGACTCCACACTCCTCGCACAAGAAAAAGCATGCGAACGGCCAGATGTGTGGTATCTCAACACTGGTGCAAGCAACCACATAATTGGTAATAAAGAACTATTTGTGGAACTCACAGAAGGAGTTCATGGTGATGTGAGTTTTGAAGACTCATCAACGGTACCCCTGATAGGCAAAGGAAAAGTTAAAATCTATCAGAAGAATAGTGAGCCAAATTACATCTCTAATGTGTATTATGTACTAAACATGAAAAATAACATCCTCAATATCGGTCAACTCCTTGAGAAGGGATATGTCATACACATGGAGAACTATTCTCTCTCTATAAGAGATGCTCACAGGAGACTTGTGGCTCAAGTCCAAATGGCGAAGAATCACATGTTTTCGTTCAATATTAACACAAAGGCTGAAAAGTGTTTCTACAGACTCGTGAAGAATGATTCATAGAGATGACATCTTCGTTTTGGGCATCTCCATTTTAGTAGCCTCAAACTCTTATCCTCATCAAGCATGGTGCATAGCTTGTCGACTATTGAAGCTCCAGAATATGTGTGTGAGGCGTGCACACTCGACAAGCAACAAATGAATTCCTTTCCAAGTGGAGTGTCTAGAAGAGCAAATGAATCACTTCAGTTAGTTCACACTAATATTTACAAACTACTTGAAACACCCTCTCTTGGAGGTAATAAATACTTTATTACCTTTATTGATAATTTCAACATAAAATTTTGGGTGTATTGCATCAAAGAAAAATCGTCCGTTTTAATTATCTTTAAAATTTTCAAAGCTCGTGTTGAAGTTGAAGGTAGTCACAAAATTAAAGTACTCAAATCTGACAGAGGTGGAGAGTACACATCAAATGCATTTCAATATTTTTGCAAGGAATAAGGCATCAAGTAACAATACACTGCAGCTTACACGCCACAACAGAATGGCATTGCGTAACGAAAGAACCACCCCATCCTCAACATGACGAGGACCATGCTGAAGGAGAAAGGCTTGCCAAAGGGCTTCTAGGTAGAGGTAGTTGCATGCACTGTCTACCTGCTCAATTGGTGTCCAACCAAGAGCACCAAAACATAACACCACAGGAGGTATGGAGTGGCTACAAACTAAGCGTAGCGCACCTAAGGATCTTTGGGTGTGTCTCCTACGCTCAAGTTCCAGAAGCAAGAAGAAGGAAGCTTAATGATCGTGGTGAAAATGCATCTTCTTCGGCTACAATGAAGGATCTAAATCCTACAAGCTCTACAATCCACTAACTAATAAAGTAGTGGTGAGTAGATATGTGGTCTTTAGTGAGGAAGAATCTTAAAAATGGAACGATGAAGAATCGACTAAAGATATTAAAGTCGAAACAAAAGAACCTGAAGAAAGGTATGACCGTCAAGAGAAAACGCCCACAACACCTTCTACGGCCACATCATCAGTACACAGAAGTTCAGGAGTACATTTCATCACTCCTGAAAGTACTCCATCAATTCAAAATTCGGCTAGCTCGTCCTCACCCATGGCACCTATAAAAATGAAAAACTTAAGCGACATTTATGAGAAAACTAAAGATCGAGGTCAATCTTTTCTGCCTGTATGCAGATCATGAGCCTCTGATGTTTCAGGAGGCCATAAAAGAAGAATGTTGGAGATTCGTTATGAAAGAAGAAATTCATGATATTGAGAGAAATGACACATGGGAGCTGACTACGCTTCCTAATGGGCAGAAAACTATTGGTGTCAAATTGGTGTACAAGATCAAGCGAAATGCTGATGGTGAGATCGATCACTATAAGGCAAGGCTCGTAGTAAAGGACTACAAATAGAAGTACGGGGTGGACTATGAAAAAGTCTTCACTCCTATTGCTTGCCTTAATACTGTGAGGATAATTATCTCCCTTGCAGCCCATCACAGTTCGATGATCTACCAACTAGATGTGAAATCTTCATTCCTGAATGAAATTTTGGAAGAAGAGGTCTATGTTGACCAGCCTGAAGGCTTTGTTATGCAAGGGGAGGAATACAAGGTGTATCGACTGAAGAAAGCCCTTTATGGGTTGAAGCAAGCTCCACGTGCTTGGAATGCACACATCGACAACTATCTTTAAGAGAACAGCTTCGCCCAATGTCCATATGAGCATACAGTTTATATCAAGAAGAATGCTTATGGCGATATGCTTATAGCATGTCTGTATGTTGATGATTTGCTATTTACAGGAAACAGTCGACCGATGTTCGATGATTTCAAGAAGGTTATGTTTAAGGAGTTTGAGATGACCGACGGAGGTCTCATGTCTTTTTTCCTAGGCATTGAAGTGAAGCAACAACATGGTGACATCTATATATCTTAGAAGAAGTATGCTAAGGAATTACTTGAAAAGTTCAAGTGGTCAATTGCAATGTCGTAAGCACGTTTGTAGTAACAGGCTTAAAACTGACAAAGGACG
Source organism: Magnolia kwangsiensis (assembly GCA_037074715.1). Lineage (NCBI taxonomy): Eukaryota > Viridiplantae > Streptophyta > Magnoliopsida > Magnoliales > Magnoliaceae > Magnolia > Magnolia kwangsiensis. The sequence goes on from CM073589.1 coordinate 15,430,947, forward strand.
GAAAAGGAAAAAGCATTGACTCGACTATATTCAAGAGTCTGATTGGAAGCCTAATGTACCTCACTATCACAAGGCCGGATATCGTCTACAGTGTTGGACTTCTAAGTAGGTACATGGAAGCACCAAAAGAATCACATTGGCTAGCCGCAAAAAGAATCCTCAGGTACATCAAAGGAACGATGAAATTCGGTCTTTTCTATCCATACGATGATGAAGCAATATTATATGGATATTTGGACAGTGATTGGGGAGGTGACCAAGATGAAAGAAAGAGCACCATTAGCTATGTATTCTATCTCGAAAAGACTACTTTTACATGAAATTCAAAGAAGCAAAGTGTGGTCGCCCTGTCCACATGTGAAGCAGAGTACGTGGCAGCATCGTCCACTGTCTGTGAGGGAATTTGGTTGAGAAACCTGATAAAGGAGATAAAGCATCCATAGGAAAGATCAACAGTCATATATGTGGATAACAAGTCAGCAATCAAACTAGCCAAAAATTCGGTGCAGCATGGAAGAAGCAAACACATTGATACCCGATATCATTTTCTTAGGGATTGCGTGAAGCAGAAAATGATAAAATTAGAGTATTGTCATATTACGGAATAAGTGGTGGATATTTTCACAAAGGTATTATCGACAGATCCATTCAAACAACTAAGAATGATACTCAGAATGAAACTAGTTTTGGCTTGAAGGGGAGTGTTGGAAGTCCAAACTAAACCATTCGATTCTCAAGGGCAGTAATTGCTGGAGGAAGCTTCCAGCAACCTGTTGCTTTCCTCCATGCGACTGTTCGGTTCCTGATGCAAGATATTTTAATATTTTATTTTAGTTCTTGTTAGCGTAGTAAATACCATGCCCCTGTAGTGTAATTTAAAAGGGCATTTATGACTTTTCACATTGGTGGGAAAAGTCTATATAAGGGATCTCTTAGAGTCCATTTGTAACCAAGTCAGAGAGCTTGTAAGCAATAGTAAAAAGTAACAAAGTTTCTTCTTCTTTCACGTGTCTAGTGAGTTAGATTCTTAGGCTTTGTAAAGCTAAGTAAAGTTCTGGCTAATACAGCCATCAAGTCAATCCTATTCCAGCCCTTTCTCAGAAAAATCCAGAATAGAGTTGCTGGGTGGCAAGGCAGGCTCCTAAACCAAGCAGGAAGGCTGGTCCTCATGAACCATGTGCTCTAAAGTATTCCTATTTATACACTTACAGCAGGTTAAGTCGCGGTGCAGATAATTGAAGGCCTAGAAAAATGCTTCTCAGACTTTATTTGGAGATGGGATGCTGGAAAGAAAAAAGCTCATTGGGTGAGTTTATTGGAAGTCCAAACCAAACCGTCTGTTAGATTCTCAAGGACAGTAAATGTTGGAAGAAGCTTCCAGCAACCAGGGCGTTTCTCCATGTGGCTGTTTAGTTTCTCCATGCAGAACTTTTAATATTTTATTTTGGTGTTTGTTACAACAGTTAATACCATGCCCCTATATAGTGTAATTTAAAAGGGCATTTGTGTCTTTTCACCTCGATGAAAAATGTCTATATAAGGAAGCTCTTCCAATCCGTTTGTAATCAAGTCAGCAAGTCAGCAAGCTTGTAAGCAACAGAAAAAAATAGCAAAGTTTCTCTTCTCATTTCTTACGTGTCCAGTGAGTTCAAATTTAAGGCTTTGTAAAGCCAAGAAAATCTCTGGCTTATACAGCCATCAAACTCATATCAGAGTTATCCTCTAACAACATCCTTTTCTTTCTTTTTCTTAGCTTGGCTCTATCATGAACATGTGTCACGCCCCAAATTTGAAAATCGGATTCACAGGAATCCTGATCGCCAAACCTGATACCGACAGCCTCCGTAGTACCCCATTCTTGACTTTCAGCATCCATACGCCAGGTTCCGATCCTAGAATTCTATAAGGAGAATTTTTTCAATGTACATTTGTCTCATAAGAAGCATAACCACAAGTATACCTAAATCATAAAGGCAACATCATCATCACATATCCACTAATATAATCATTTGAATACAATGTTGAAAGGGAAATACATATATTGAAATCAAAGCTCCAGAAGACAGCTACACTCTCCAAGCTCAACATTGCTGCAACCTAACGCCACCTGCATGCATCTATCTTGCATAAGCTTATAGAAAGCTTAGAGGGTGGTGAAAGTGTGTGTAAGGTAAGTGTCAAGTATGCAATAAAGCCCATAAATCATACATCATCAGGATAAGCAAAAATACTGACAAGATCATGAATCATACGATATCAAAGTAAATGAAAATATACTAGTAAGTCCATGAGTCATATAATAACAGAATACACAATAAAGATCAGCTATGTAAATGAGGAGTCATAAAGAGTCAAATATCAGATGTCGAGGGTACAATGCAATATGTAAATCCTGCTAAGTCCATTTACGCCATATAAGTAAAGAAAACATAACGACCCAAAATGTCATATGAATGCGAATGCAATATATGATATGAATGAAATAACCAAGCTGGAGTGTGAGGTCGGGATGATAGTACGCAGTATCGCAGGCTACAGGGTCCATCACAAGGGACTTCTATCCAAACCAGTCCTATACATAAATTTGGATAACTAGACTCAATGTGGTAAACTCCAGATCTCAGGTTAGTCGCATGCTCAACCGAAATCCTGGCCATGCGAAGGTACATGTAACAAATAGTTACACACCACCAACCTGAGTGAATAGTGAATGAATGAATGAATGAATATGTAATTTCTTCCCAATAAGTCCACATATCAGTACGGTTACTCTTTAGGATCATCACCGGGGTCTAGTACACTCCACACCACCTGCCGTCCAATCAAGCGTACAACTAGGTAAGTGGAAGAGACCTCACTATCCACCTAACCAGTAGTTTGCCAATACCTATCCGGCTCGTCGATAGTGGACCCATTCCTCGAATTGGTCAAACTCAGTCAAGTTATGCCTACTTCCTCGAGCAGGTAAGGTCACACCCCCTCCCAACCAATTACGGCACAGTGGGATACGCGACTTCTTGGTATTCGGCACTCGGGCGCTCATGTATATTCACTCGGTCTCGACTTTCGAGCGTCCTCTAGTACCAAGAGGGTTTTAGGAATTTTCACTCAGGGCCATCTATAGCAGCCCGATGCTCAAACTAAACATTTCTAGTGTCCCATCTAGCCATCCATGATATGCCTGTGGAGGCTACGGCCCTGATGTGGCAAGGGCGTACAGTAATCACAACACACAATGTAAGACGCATGAGTCATACAATCCAGTCATGCATCAATCCTGTGCATATCATGAGCTCATGTGAGATAACCTCCGACCATCAGGGAGTTTCATAACAACCTGCCCAATGACATATGCAATGGTCAACCACATCTCATATCAAACATGCAAATGATGTGTATGGGCATGTATCATGATGCTATGTTGTTATATACTCATAATCAGTATCAATAACCGACATCGACAATCAGCCTCGATAATGTAAACATTTAACCAACATTGCCCCCAAGAAATGACCCATATAGAGCCTAATATGCAATGGACTCATGGCCTCACACAAGGGTCAAATATACAACACTATGGGCCTCACTCAAGAGCGTAATACACATCATGATAAGCCTCACTCATGGGCTACATATACATCAAGTGGTCGCATCTCACGGGTCTAATGTACATCGCAATGAATCGCTCCCACGGCCTAATATACATCAAGTCGGGCCTCATCATATGGGCCAAAAATATATCACAATGAGCCACGTCACATGGGCCTCGAATACATCATAATGGGCCTCGACAATTGGAATCGACCTCAACAATCGGCCTCGACAATCGGCACCGATAATCGACACTGACAATCAGCATATAAACAAGGCGGGGTCCATAGATGGACAGCTGATCAACTATAATATAAATATTGACCCACGACCATGGTTATATCAAATCTAATGGCACGGAGCCATCCGTCTATGGCAAATAAGGCCCACTTATTTGGGTTAACCCACTTAGAGAATGGTGTGAATGGGCCTAACAAAGCCTACGAGAAGGTCACAATGTGGACATTAAACCGTCATTGCCCAACAATATGGCCATTTAACCAACATTGCTCCCAATGAGTGGCCCATATAAGGAATTCATACACAACTTAACGGGTCATACATACATCGCATTGCTCCTCAACCATGGGCCTTTAATACATCACAATGGGCCTCAACCCATGTGCCATAATACATCACAATGGGCCTCAACCCATGGGCTCCAAATATATCACAATGGGCCTCAACCCACGGGCCCTAATACATCACAATGAGCCTCAACCCATGGGCCTTAAATACATCACAATGGGCCTTACCAAATGGGCAAAAAATATATCACAATGGGCCTTAAATATATCACGATGGGCCTCAAACCAAGGGCCTTAAATACATTACATCGGGCCTCATCAAATGGGCCTTATATATATCAAGGTGAGCCTCAACGGACAGGCCACAAATACATTAAGATGGGCCTCATAAGGCAACTGATGTTTTAATTTAAACCAATCTGATTTAAATGATTTTAACTCGCAAGTATACGAATCAGATGTAAATATGGTACGTATTACAAGATCATTCCCACGAGGACTGCTTGTCACAATTTAAAATTTAAGACTCTTCTTAACTAATCCAATAAATATTTTAACAAACTATTAAGTAAATTAGCATAAATCTATGAAAAATAACTGAGAACAATGATGAGAAAAATTTAATCAACGAGGAGACTAGGACTCTCGAATCCACCCCTAATTATCCTAACCCTTGTTTTACCTGTTGATTCACCCTAATTCAGATTGATATAAATTTAATAAACAAAGCACACCCTATGTCCTTGGTCGGCCACACAGAATGTATAATCTTTTAAAGCATATGGATCACATCTTTCCATCTATGGTCAGGCATGGAGAGATGTAAATCCTGTCTCTTCCTCTATAGGAAACCTATTCATGGTCAGACACAAGCACCTAGTATAATATTTCAAACAACATCCATATCTAGACTTTGGTCGAGCTCATAGAATGGAGAAGTACAGAAATCTAAGGAAAGCACACTAGCGAAAGAAACAAATCAATCAAATTAAAATAAATTCAACAGTAAACAAGAATTATTCAAATTAGGGGCTTCATCTTAGCCCTAGCTAAGAAGTCTAGCAATGCATAAAATTAATTAAGAAAAAGAAAATATAAAATTTAAACAATATAATCATCTCCCTTATCTCTCTTCTTCCTTCTTCTCTCTCTCTTTTCTTTCTTCACCTTGGCTCTGGATCTTCCTCTCTGGCTGACTCCTTGCTCCCCACGTCCAAAACCTCCTTAAATGGCTGCTGGAGTGGTGAAAATCGGATTTGAATCGGATTTGGAAAGCTATCGCATGCGCAGCGAAAGCCTTTTCGCAGCCAAGTTCGGTGCCTCAAAAATCGTCACTTTTCTCGCTTAATTTTCAAAGAAACATCGTCTCTTAGGACGTTTTTGGGTCCTCTATATGATAGATGGTTCAGATCTGCCATATGATCAAAGATGGTGGACCACAACCGCCTAGAAAAGTCAGTTTTCACGGAAGTGCAAAACCTTTCGCACTCTTTCACTGTCGTGATCCGTGGGCCCCATAGAAGTATTTTCTAGAAAATCCATCTCATCCATTGGATTCAAGATGAAATTTCTGTCAAAAATGGATGGCTTTTAATGTCCATTGGCATATCTCAGAGAAGAAATAACTAAAAGATCAGATTTGAACACTACAGGGTAGCCCTTTTGTGGCCCCTGTATCGCACACATGTACACGCATGGATGCAAAAGGTCAAAATGATTTTGTAGCTCTCGAAGCCCTATACACGGTGGATGGATCAGATCGGCCGTACGAGCAATGGGTGGGGCCCACTACCGTCCGCAAAACGGACGTCGTCCGTCCGTTACGCGTTGATAAACTTTTTTATCATATTATTTCAACCATCAATACTAAAATTGATGTATATCTAGATATCCAGTGGGCCCCACTTAATGAATTAATGGGCTGATCTGTCTGTTAACCCACTTCCCAAGATCTTTAATGGCTGAAATTTAATATGTACGGTTAATTTATGGCCCACATCGCATGTATGAAGTTTCGAGTCAATCGGATGGCTGGAACCATGTGATCTTACATTCTGGACCATTTTTGAGCCTTTTTAAACGTGAACGGCTTGATTTCCTTGGATCCCTAGCATGTAAATTCTTCAATATTGGTCGTCTAGAGTCCATCCCATGCTTCTGTTACTTCAGATCTTCAAATCCACACTTTTAATATCTTTTTTCAATCAGCGCTCCTGATTTCATCCTGTAATAAAAACACAATTAAAATATGGCAATAAGCATTATTATGTACATAAAATTTGGTAATAGGCGGGGTCTAATATACAATATTTAACCCTCATCAGCAACCCTTGATTTGATAAAAATAGATGGACAGTGGGTCAAACACATACATCATGGTTGGTCTCACATGTTATGGCGGACGGCGTGGGTAGAACATACATCATGAGGGGTCCACAACTGCCAGACTTGTGGATATATACCACAAAAATCAATGTAAGCTCCATAAACCTTAGCAACCATCCGTGGGCCGTTGTAGGTGCATGATCATGGTCGGATGGGTGATCTGAACCATTTAAACTCTTCCCCTGGGGCCCACAACCCTTACCATGGAGTCAGATTCCAGTCTTGGGATAATCTGACGTCCCAAATCACTTCTAAACACGGCTACCTCTGTTGTCGCTGCGCACTCTGTTGCGAAACAGAGTTGGTCCGATTCTAGCCACCGTCCTTCCTCCAGTCTATAAAAGAGAGAGAAGAGAATGTAAAGGGGCATCATCAGATCAATCATCTTGGATGTGAAGAGAGAAAGAGAGAGAGATCATGGCCAACCACTCCTTCCTTCTTCTTCGGGTTTTCTTTTCATTTTATGTTATTTTTCAGAGATTTTAGCCTCACCATGTTGATGATGGGCTAAACCTCTTAGCTAGGACTAAGAGGTGAAGCTTGTAATGTGATGGGAGACTTTTTGTTTATGCCCTTTAATTCATGTTTAAACTGAAATGATTTTTATTCTAGTTTGATTATAAGGAATGCCTTTAGTTTTTAATGGTTCGTTGTGACTTAAATTACAATGGATCTGTGATATCTTTAAGCATATTCTTTTCTTTATTATGATTATGAAATTAGGAACCCTGTTGTTCACCATCGTCCCTTGGACATGGTTGGATGATTGAATCCTTCCTAACATTCATACATCTCTCAGATTAGTTGTGGATTGGTTAAATTCTGTTGTTTACTTTGTCTCATGGGCATGGCCTTGTGATGGAATCCATTCTAATTCACATCCTTCTCATCTCTTGAAAACTAGATCAAAGGAAGTTCAGATTTGATTTTTTATGTCATATCCTCCAACTAGATGAAGATGAGACTCTAAATCCAATTGCGTTCGTGAATCAAGCATAGATCTCCCTAATCTCTACAAGTGAATCCTTGGCACCCTAGTTTCTCCTTTGAATTTTATAAGTTTTAATAAAAGTGATTCACCATTATTCTCTCAAATTTTTCTGATTTACATTACATCTTCTTCTAGTTCTAGTTGAAGTTACTTTCAGATTATGTACAAGGTTCAGTCCCTTTAGATTCGACCTTAGTCTTACTGAGATTATTACTACATTGCGACCTTATACTTGGGGTGGTGAACAGTCAGGTAATTTTGAGCACGTTCTTAGGGAAGGGAATGCACCGGCTAATGGGATAGTCCGTTTGGGAAGCGAACACCAGGGCTCCTCCTTGATCCGTCATTTCTCAAAGCTCCCTTCTCAAGTTAGAGGTCTCCTTTTCCTGGATAGAGTGGGTCTGACGGCCATCAGGCTTTCCTTCAGGAAAGCCTTCTAATGAGCCTCGCTGAAGTGTTGTGTAGCTACTTCTGTTTTCCTATAGTTTTAGTTTCCTTTTTATGGTTTGTTACTGTAGGCTTCACCTAGGTCATTTTTCTTTTGGACGAGCCCGAAAGTCTCCTACAATGTAAATTCTGCTTCATTAAATGAATTTTCAGTTTTCTTTAAAAAAAGAGAGCCCTTTTTGTTTTCCATTCCAAGTTAAGAGTGCTTTCTTGTTGCACTTATTCCATGCTTCTTGCTTCCTGTTGATGCTTGTAAATAGGCATGCTTGTAATTTTTGGCAACAAAAGTGTGAGTTATATGCTTGGTCTGAGGTGGCAGATGGCTAGTTAGGTTATACATCGAGTAGAGTTGAGTCAAGGTGGGCTAAGATTAGCTTGACTTGTCCGTGCTCTCCTCGAGTTCAAGCTCGAGCTCGACCTTACCATTGGAGCTTGGCTTATTTGTCAAAGCTTTTGAGTTGAGCTCAAGGCGAGGTAATGGATCAAGTCAAGGTGAGATAACATTGAATCGAGTTAAGCCTGCACTCAACTGACCCAACCCGCACCTGACCCAACTTCCAAATCAAATATTCAATTAATAATATATATATAATAGATAAATCCATAGAGGTACTTTGTGTGTGTGTGTGTGTGTGTGTGTGTGTGTGTGTGTGTGTGTGTGTGTGTGTGTGTGAGAGAGAGAGAGAGAGAGAGAGGAGCTCGGGCATGGCGAGTTGGGTAAGAAATGAAAATGGTAAGAAAGAGATAAAGGTTAGGGTTTAAGTTTTAACTTTGTGTGTATGTGTGTGTGTGTGTGTGTGTGTATGTGTGTGTGTGTGTGTGTGTATTTAAGTTAACTCAAGTCAAGATCCACTATGATCGAACTCGGCTTATTTTTGAAGCGAGTTAGGTTATATGAAGCTTAGCTTGCCTCAAGTCATCGTTCAAGCCGAGTCAAGCCAAGCTAGATCGAGCCGAGCCGAGCAAGCTTTTCGAGCTAGCTTAACTCGTGAACAACCCTATGGCTAGTGCATTTGCTTAGTGGATATGGATGTTTGCACCTATGGCTAGTTGTTGGGGTGGAGTATGGTAATTAAATGCTTGACAAAATCTTATTTTGATGGTTTCACAGTTTGAATATTGAATATATTGGAGTTGTATGTTTTGTGATCTCCTAATGAGGATTTTTTTTTCTCTAGGACTTGTTGTTTATAGGGGAATGGTTCTTAAGGAGTTCCTATTCCCAGGTGAAGAATGTGAAGAGGCCCGATTTTGCTAAGCAATTTGTTCGATGTTGTCCTGTTGCAGATTTTGATGCTAGAATGAAAGTGATAAGGTCGATCACCGTCTTTCACAAGGATAACTACTCTGAATCCACAGAGCTTCTCTGGACTTCTCATAGAGACTTCTCGAATCCATGAGAGAAAAAGTAAGAAAATAGAAATAATATTCATGAAAATTCATAAATTGATTGATAAATTGAAATAAACAAGTCTACAATCCTTTAAATAAGGATATCAAGACTTGGAATAAGTTTCAGAATAAAACTACAACTAAAACTTTCTAAAATTCATAACTTACTATAAATAGTAAATTTACTACTATTTATAGTAAGTGTCATATGTGGCTTAACTACGTTATTCTCGTAATTTTTCTAAACACTTTTCATGTTGGACACAACTCCTAAAGCTCAAAAGATGAAGATTTATAATCAAAATAAAACTTACTAAAATTAGTAAAAATGGAAATAAACATGGAATTCGACCGTCAATCTAATGGAATCTCAAAATTTTGGAGTGGATAACCCAACATATCCGAGTTGGTTAGCTAAAGTAGCTTCTCCTACCCAAAATCACATATGGTACGTCAAGTAACTCGTTCCGATTTGTGAGATATGCATGTTTTAAGGTTTTGACGGTCTTGATGACTTTTACCTTTGACCGGGCCTTATTTAGTCCACTTGGACATGAAAGTGTCCATACCCACTCTACGTCAGTTCCCTCCACTTCAAAAGAACTCGTCCTATTTCAGTTCATGATACTAGGTTAGGTGCACCCTGTAATGAAACCAGGATCAAAAGTTATGATTAATTTATGGTCCACCTTTTGGTCCATCCATGCTAGGAATGTATTTGTGTCGCATCCTACATCAGATCACTCCATTTGAAATAAAAAAAACTCGTCCTTGAGTTACCTAAGGGACTTTACTCATGATTCTCAGATAACTTCTGACATTGATGTTTATTAGCCCATAAGGACGAGTCCAACCTTTCTACCATCTTTAATAAATATAAATATGTTATCCCGACTTGTATGTGTAACATTAATATTATTTTGTCATAGTCGACCAAGTAATATATGATAAGCTTCCATGTCGACAATGTCGCAAAGTACGTTTTCCTTACAATTTTAACCAATTGATAATGAGACAGTGCATTCTTTGGTTACTTCTATTTTATCGACCCCCTTAATCCATCCAATCATGTAAGGAGATGAGTGTCTTTCTGTTTTTAGTTACATTTTTTCCACCATTGTGATCACATTGCAAAATTTTTAGTTTATAGTGCACCTTATTCGAAAGATGTTGTGCCATTGTAAATTTATTTCTACCTTTTACATGTATAACGGCTTCTTCACAATCAAAGTGGTGGCCTGCGATTCACTATCATTGAGTAGTGTTTTATAAAAATTGGTATTGTGTTATAAAACGACCACGGACGGTTGAGCATCGCTTTGGGCTTTGGCCAGAATTATCGCATCCGAAATACGGTTGAGGTTTATCTACAAGCCTTGCATGGTCAACTGACTCTTTCGGTAGAAAGCTTCTATTCTTTCCAAAAGATTAAACATTCTTCAATCACCTTTGTTATTTTCCATTGGTCCAAGGAAGTCCTGGTTCTAATACCAATTGATGTAGTGATGAGCATGATTAAGTCGATCACCGTTTTCCTCACGGATAACTATTCCAAATCCATGGAGCTTCTCTGGACTCCTCATAGAGACTTCTCAAATCCACGAGATAAAGGAAGAAAATAGAAATAATATTCATGAAAATTCATAAGTTGATTAATAGATTCAAATAAATGAGTCTACGATCATTTAAATAGGGATATCAAGACTTGGAATAAGTTTCGGAATTAAACTACAACTAAAACTCCCTAAAATTTATAACTTACTGTAAATAGTAAATTTAATAGTATTTATCGTAAGTGTCCTATGTGGCTTAATCATGTTATTCTCTTAATTTTTCTAAACACTTTTCATGTTAGACACAACTTCCAAAGCTCAAAGGATGAAGAGTTATAATTAAACTAAAACTTACTAAAAATAGTAAAAATAGAAATAAATATGGAATTTGACTGTCCATCTAATGAAATCTCGCAAGTTCGGCATGGACGACCTGGCATAGCCGGGTTGGTTGGCTCAAGTAGCTTCTCCTACCCAAAATCATATATGGTACATCAAGTAATTTATTTTGATTTGCGAGATATGCATGTTTTAAGGTTTTGACAGTCTCAATAACTTCCACTTCTAATCGGACCTTCTTTGGTCCATCTTGGACATGAAAGCATCCACGACCGGCTCTACATCAGATTTTGATTGTGAGGGTACTGGTTGGTGAGTCTATTTTGTTCTATTTTGTTCTCTCTTTGTCTGGTTGAATTGGGTTGCTTTGTTGAGGAGTTTCCTGTGCTGGGTTTTTCCGTGGGCGTGGATAATGGGTGGTTTTGGTGTTGCTTGGAGATGTGGATCCACTTGTGCATCACTGGCTGAGTTTGAGGATCAGTGGTTGAATTTATGGCCCACTTTGGGGTGATCCCCTGTGCCACCAAAGTTCTTAATCAGTTTTTGTTTATTTATTTATTATTATACTATCAGGAGGATGGATGCTAGCTTTTTTTCCGTCGTTTGTTTGCTACCTGTAATAGGTGTGGCTCTTTTGTATTTTTGTTAGAGCCTGACTGGAAAGAATATATAGCCTTTTTCAAATTAATACATTTGCACGTGATATGCTCCCACCTTTATATATATATATATATATATATATATATATATAAAGATTGGATAAACATTTTAGATGAATCATCTATAAAGCTACATTGATCCACGAATCATAACCATGGACCTATTTGGTATACCGTATTAGGTAGGATTAGCTGATATAGAATTGCATTTGGAAACAATGAAAAGGATTAGATCAATCTCGATATATCCGTTCATCATATGCCAATAATAGTCACTGCAGGATTCTCAATGGCTCCATCCATGTAAGGCTTTTTGTAGGCAAGATTCAAGTTGCATATGTATACACGTGGCTAACATCAGTTTTGAAATCTGACCCATTAATTGTAATTCCATGATCTACCAAATACAAGCTTCACTTAATATAATATTTTTCTAAAAAAAATTTGATCCCAAATATAAGATTGGACAATCAAAATAATATGATATTTCCAAACTTGCAATCATTGTGCAATAAATTGTGTTAATTTCATCTGTTAGAATTTCATATCATTTAAATTAATCCTGGTACCGAACTGAGCCATTTATTTCTACCAAATGGGCGGTTAAAAATAAAATAAGGAGTTGTCCAAGTTCCGAGGAAAAATCAGGTAGTTGCTATAAATTCTTGGTCATGTTCCATCCACGATTACATCAGAGATTTGGATTGTTGTGCAATTATTATTGTATACTAAATCAAATAAAAGTTGTAAAGTGGTGTCGAATCATGGCGGTGCTGACTCTTTTCTTCTTCTCTTTTTTTCATCATATATCTGGCGAAGAAATTAAAAAGTCTGGATAGGCACGGACCCAACAGCCCTCTCCAACAACCAGCGGGAATAGCATGCAACATCGGTTCTATGGTGCATTATGTTGTATATGTAAATGTCCCGTCGGTCCATCATGTGAGAAGCGTTACATGAATTGTAGATGCAAAAGATAAGCCTGATAAAAAATTAAAGTGGGTCACATCAGTACGAATAATGTAAAATTGTGTGGCTCTCATGAGTTTTGAATCAAGCTGATTTTTTCTCCTCTTCATTGTAGTGAGTTCCACCTGGTTAACAGGTTTGATAAAAGATACATGCACGTACACCATGGTGTCCCCACGCATCCCCACTGTTCCCTATGGTGGGGCCCACTTGAGTTGTATATATAGCTGATTTTTGGACCGGCCTGGCATTAAGGATTTCACATGATGGACGGAGTAGATTTTTCACAATTAACACGGTGGGCTCCACAAAAGCATTATAAGGAAAAAAAATCAATATACACACGTGCCACTGAGGCATTTGATCTCTTTTTTACCGTTATTCATCGTGACCATTTGACGTATGGCTATTAAAGGCTTGCCAGAAGAGGTGTGGTACCGGTACCACCCTAAGCTTACGTTGATATATATAGGGCAGAAGTGGAGCCCAGTACCTGTCCATCAAATCTGCCACACCAGAAAATCCTCCCGATCGTCCAAAAACCGGTTGGATCAAAAACCCAGGTGGGACATAACATGGGGAACAAGTTGAGAATGGGACGCCCACCCTTGATTTTGATAGGGGTCCACCTGAGATGTGAAACCTCCTAATTTCTGGCATAACCCTTCATCCAGACTAGATGAAGAGTCTGAACGGTTAGATTTCATATAAACAATACAGTGAGCCCCAGAAACAATGTGCATCTCCTCTCATCTTGTTCCCTATTCAGTGGCCCACCTGAGTTTTTTGATCGAACTACTGTTTGGGCCACGAGGATTTTGAGGTGACGCATGTTACGTACAGGTTGGAGCATGTCTCTCATCTCAATGTATTGTGGGGAATTTTTATCCTTTGGATCTGCGGTCATCTTGCTATGGTCCAAACTGGTTATTTGATGAGCATCAATTTCGATGGGATTGCCCCAAATAAAAACTCTAAGATTGAAACATTTCAACCCTTTGAATCATTTCGCTCTTTTTCTTTGATCATGGACGGTCTCCTCAGCTTTTGAATGATCAAACCGTTAAAATATTTCAATCTAAGAATTTCTTCTTCTTCTTCTCTTTTTTTTTTTTAAAAAAAATCCCGTCCATGATGAGACCCTTCGTTTAAACAGTTTAGGTCATTGAGAACAAATACAGATAGGACCGTCAATGGGCCAGGCTAGGGGTAAGTCTTCGCCTGAATTTTAAACTGTTTCGGGCTGGGTCATCGGGATGGACATATTCAAAATTATGATTTTCAGGCCCACCCATTAACACCCTAAACGCTTGGGCTGAAAGTTGGGCAGGTTGGTGCTCAACCCTAGCCCAACCTAAGGTTCCTATACCTCAACCCTAACCCAATTTCTCAACCCAAGCCTAACCCAAGCAGGCTCGGTTGGGTTGGTAGGGTGGATACATTCTAATACTTTTGTTATTACATTAGTTTATTATATTTCAATAATTGCTTTAATTTTTGTACTAATAATTTTATTAATTATGTATGTAGTTATTTTTCGTAAAGAACTTCAATTTTTCTAAACAAATAAGCTAGAATATACATTTGGGAGAGAGAAATCTAGCGCTTATTGTTAGCTTGAGCCATCAGAGACGGCGTGGACCAATGAGACCCAACGGCATTAGAATTTCCTATGCATTCAATACAAACGATCCACACTCAATTATAATTTATAACTTATATATCCAATAGATTCGGGTTTGGTCAAGCAACCCGTAACCTTAACACAAGCCCGACCAAACCTTTATCGGTTTGGTGTTTATATAACCCAAGCTTGACACCTAACCTGATACATCTTGCCCGAGCCCAACCCACCATCGGGTCGGTCATGGGTGTTGATGGGTTGAACCCGCCGGACTTTCGGCCCCACTAAACGCGGATCCAACTGCTAACGGCCCGATGAAGAATCCAATCGCGGAGACTACTTCCTTATTTATTTATTTATTTTAAACACGGAGACTACTACGAACAAAGGAATCTTTGTCCGGAGATAGGGAAACTATCCGGGATGTGCGCTCCAGTGGTACCGGTAGTCTATGGTGGTTCCATGTATGCACGATATCTAACCTGTCCATCAGATGCATCCCCCCACTTTTAACTAATGGTCCAAAAATCAGGCCCAAAGAAAAGCCATGTGGACCACACCACCAGAGGGAGGCCATCCACTGCAGCTTGCTTTATTTCACCCATGTGGGTGGTCCATATTATTGATCTGGACCATCTATTTAATCCTGTCCAATGTTTACATGCCACCTGTGAAACCTAACCAATCAGATAATTGTCTGATGAACAGCATACGAAAATAGATGGTCAGGATTGATAATGGAGACATGAACAGGAACCAATCTAAATCATCCATTCGGTTGACCCCCCTCTGATTTCCTATGGTTCTAAAGATCTATTTAGATCTTGCCAACCATCCCATAAATGATCTGCAAAACAGCATGGTAAGACAAAAGCGAGCCAAAAAAACAGGCGGTTAGGATCACCCAATCAGTTTGGTTTTTGCTAGGTAGCCAGAGAAAAAGTAGGTCATAGAGGCATCCAAAAGCAACAAAATGCACCACAGCTGGTCCACTAGATAATTTCCCTCCTGCATAAGCAATTCAATACGTACAACGTCCCAACGTTACACTAGCCTTAAAGGAAAAAAAAAAAAAAAAAAACCCTTAAAGAAGAATGACATGAAATTACACCTATCACTCAAACATGCACATCAACTGCATTCCCAAGTGCAGAAGCTATTCAAGGCTTATTCAAGAGCACCAAACAGGACATAGAAAAGAAGTAATACAGAAGGCAAGAAGACAGTGGCTAGTTGCATTGGAAACCAGTTGGTACATTTCTCCCACATACATTCAGCAACAAGCTTAGGGAGATTGGGATGTTGAGATTTATACCCAAGATATTGGCTCTGATGGCAGTGCAAAGGCAGACCGCTGCTTCGAGATTGGCAAGGCCTTGGAGTAGAGTACAACAAGGGAGGGTTGGTGGTGAGCCCACCACCACATTCACCAACCCTAGTAAGTTGGCACATACACCAAGCTTCAGTGCATCTCTAGGACAAGTTCCCCTTGAAGAGGGTGTTGGGGTGGGGGTAGGGTTAGGGTTAGGGTTAGGGTTATTGCAGCATGGTGTGTAATTGGCTGAGACAAGGGCAAAGAAGAGAAGGTTGAGGGAGAGGAAGAGAGCAAGAGATGCTGAGCTCTTTGAGGCCATCTTCAAACACTTGTTGTAGTGAGCCTTTTAATGGAGGGATTGGTGATGGGTGGTGGGTATTTATAGAGGTTTGGACTAGTTGTTTGGAATAACAAAAAACGAAAGAGCAAGTTGTCCTAGCAATGAAAGCTATGATGGATATATGTAAATGGTTGGAGGTTTGTGCGGTGGGGATTTGACAAATCACCATCTAATTCTTGCCAGCAATAGCTTTCTGTTATTGCTCCGTATTTACGTATGCAAGTTTTTGAAGTTGTGGTTTAACTCTTTTTAAAATAGAGGCATTGTGAAGTCCTCGTTCATCAAAAGGTGAACGGTATCATGCTGTGTCCAGTTTCGAGGGAAGCTAATTGGGGCCGACCATAAAGCTTGTGAGAAATCCATCATGTTCATCCGTTTTGCCGGATCATGTTAAGACATGGCTAAAAAATAAATAAAATAAAATAAAACGTTAAGACATGGCTCAAAAAATGAGGCAGATCCAAAACTCAAGTGGGCTGCATGATAGGACATAGTGAATATTGAATGTCCACGGTTGATATATTCATGGGCTACAAAAGTTTTGGATCTGCTTCATTTTTGGAGCCATGTCATAACATGAAATGAACAGAGTGAATTTATCTCTAGCATCATGGTGGCCCCCTAAGCTTCCTGTGAAAGGCATTCTGCCTGGGGCTGGTGGTTGGCTGATCCAAACCATTGATACGTTAGGTCCTATCCTGGATTGTGATGCTGAAAAAATCTTATTAGTCACAAAATTTCCCACACACTTTTCAATACATAGATTGTTAAGAAAAGGAGTTCTACGGAATGCGGGGTCTACAGGACAACCCCATGCAGTTCCCAGTGCTGGGCAGCACAGTACATGTCAGTGAGGCAAGCCATTCTTTCAGGCCATTCATTTGGTAGTGCGCACTTTGAAACATGCACATCGGAAAAAGTAATGGTAGTACACCATCAAGTGAGCTGTATTTGGACTGTACGCTGCTTTCCTATTGGCTCATTTTTCTCATATATGTTTCACGTGATTGAATAGTGGACCAATCATTTTTATTTTTTTTCGGAAAATGCCCACAAAGTATAAATTATTGTAATCGAAGAGTTAAATCCACAACATAAATGATCAAGGGACACAGTAACATAACAAAATTAAATTAGAGAGCCAAAATAAAGAAACCATCCACGCACGCAAATCAAACACTCAATTCAGGATGAGAAGCCTCTTCATTACCTCATCCAAGTACACAAATCAAACACTCATGGCCAGATGAGAAGCCTCTTCATTACCTGATTTCCATGTACAGTGAAGGTTTATCGTGGCTGCCTGTGATAAAAACACCGCTAATACATGTATTTTTTGTAGTGTAAATACTCTCGGATGGCCCCCACCTCTTCTTTTCTTCTCTTTTTCTCTCGTTTTTTTTCCTTTCTTTTTCCTTCCCCCCTCTCTCTCTCTCTCTCTCTCTCTCTCTCTCTCTCTCTCTCTCTCTCTCTCTCTCTCTCTCTCTCTCTCTCTCTCTCTCTCTCTCTCTCTCTCTCTCTATATATATATATATATATATATATATATATAGTGCAAGGATGAGGGAGAGAAGGATACATACGTAGAAGAAGAGAGGGTAGTTGATGATGATCATCCATACCATTGCAATGACACGTACGCGCAACCCTCAATGATGGTTGTGGTCATTGGTGGAAAAATCGACAATGAAGATTGCTAATGGATAGATGATCCCTTCAATTTGGTGATAAATCAACAACGATCGTGAAACAAAAGACTATGACTGACATTGATATTCTTAGAATATGGTTGCCAATGATGGTCATTGATGTTCAGCACAAATATTTTTATCATTTGGAGTCATTGATATTCTTTTAAATACATCGTTTTCGAGAACAATACTTTAAATAATTAAATAATTAAAGACAAAATAATAAAAGTAATTTTCATAAAAACAATTGGATTGATTTGGGTGTGGGTTGGGTCGAGTTGCTCCGTTGAGTTGGGCGGGTTCACTAGGAAATTTTCAATGGTGGGCATTCAATCCCCACTTTTTCTATCATGAGGTCCACTTGAACTTTGGTTATACACCATTTTTGGGCTCACGCTAACATGACCTGTCCCATGGAGCTTGGGCCACGCCGTAAGATAGGGACATGGTTGGGGCGGGTGCTACAGGCGCAGTGAGTAGATTTTTCGTGGGAAGCTAGATGGGGCCACTGTGATTTTTTGAAAAACCCACTCCGTTCATCCATTTTTTTATTTCATTTTAGTATGTGCAACCAAAAAATCAGGTGGATCCAAAACTCAACGAGGCCGTGTTAAAGGGAAAATTGTAGAAAGAAATGTTTACCATTGAAATCTTCTTGCACTCCATCTTGATGTGTATATGTCATCCAAACCTTTTATAAGGTCATTTCCACTGGTATGAACTGAAAAAAGAAAAAAAATAATAAAAATAAATAAATAAATACCTTAGCATGATACAAAACTTTTGTGGTCATAGGAATGTTTCAATAGTGGATGTCTCATCTCTAGTATTTCTTCTATCTCTATCCCACCTTATATTTTGATCCGCCTGATTTTTTTTTTCATGTCCTAAAATGAGCTCTCAGAATGTATGGACAAGGTGAATTTCTTACCAACGTCATGGTGGGCCCCACTTAGCTTCCTAGGGCAGACACTTCCTAAGAAAGTCTTTGCAGGAAATCCATGTCCACCACCGGCGGACTGAGATTCCGTAGTGACACCTCCAGTATTGTGGTCGGTGCTAGAACACCTATTCACACATCCATCTATTTTGCTAACTCATTTTAGAGCATGATAGAATGGTGGTGATTGGCCACAAAAGTTTTGAATCAGTTGATATTCATGTTTTTTGTTCGTTCAGTTCTACATGATCTAATCAATAGATTAGATGGCAAATAAACATTCGTTGGCCGTATAAACTTTTCAACATTTGGTGTTCAATTCCACTATTTATGTGGCGTGGACGAGCTCAGAGTTGGATCTGCCCCATCTTTGGTCTCATCCCCTAAAATAAGTACTAAAAATGAATGGATAGCTTGGATAAAACACATGCAAAATAATGGCTCCATAGAGAACCAACCAGTATAGATCATCACTGAATCCCACTCCATCACAGCAATAAAGATTCTCTCTTTAAAATTAGAAAAACTTTAATACTTTGTAAAAGCATGACATGCAGTCACTTAAAAATTACAAACATGACATATAAGTAGTCGAATTAAACCGTTCATATCATGGTACCCAGTGTAAATGGATCATGAATCCAAAATTATTGTTATTCCATCATCTAAATAGCAGATTTGTGAACATTTATTGGACTGTTAAATGAAATATATTCTAAGGTTCTTTTACCATATACAAGCATCCATGGATGAGAGACTACAATTGTCCAACCAATCTATCATATTGGGACTGTGACTTGTCTACAAAGGGTTCAATTATTTGAATTATTATGTCCCACATGTACAATTTATGAATACCTGCTTGTTGATTGGCATACGGCCTAAGTATCATTAAGCTCTTTTAAAAATTATTAAGGGATTTTCAATAAAGTAGCATTGTGGTATTGCCAAATAACCCAAAAATTGAAGGGTTTAAACAAATGCTTTAGCTGGCATTGACACATAAAAAAATAAAAAAATTAGGACGAAATTGGCTGAGCTTCGAAGCTAATGTTCGTATGGATTTTCTCTTTCATCCTTTGTTGTTTTCCCAAGACTTTTTTTTTCTCCTTTTCAAGCAAGTCTTTTGGAGACTGATCACCACCTACTCTGACTGCATTTTTTGACTTGCAGTCACTGTATCAACTTTTTCGATGTATGGGTTGCTGGCTATACAAACCAAATTTATTGGCTTTACAAAGCCTCAAGACAACTTAGAAAAACTAATTTTATAGAAGGAAGAGATATAGCAAAACAAATAGAAATTTAGAAATTCAAATATTGAAACTATTTCACTGCTGCACACTTGCTGTAATTGGATACACAACTCCTTTATATAAGCATTTGCACCAATTGTAAAATGACTACAATACTCCTACTAGATTCTTCTATAATTTAATGTTCTTAGAAACCTACAAAGGTTTTTCATCTTCCAAAAAATCTCCTTTAGAGCTGCAATTGTTATGCATGGGGAGTTCAATAGTCACCGGCTGTTGCTGGAAAATGCCAGTTTTAGTTTGAAACTCCAATACTCCCTTTTAAATCAAAATAGGCTTCATTCCATGCATCGATCTAAGTTTCTTGAATGTATCAGTCGGCAATGCTCGGCAATGCTTTGGTGAAAATATCTGTCACTTGTTCAGTGGCATATATGACAATACTCTAGCTTTCCTGATTTCTGCTTCACTTGATCTCTTAGGAAATGATACCTTGTATCAATCTGCTTGCTCCTCCCATGTTGTACTGGATTTTCGACAAGTTCAATTGTCAACTTATTATCCACGTATATAACAGTGGATTCCTCCTATGAATGTTTCAGCTTCTTTAGCAGGATCTTCAACCATACTGCTTCACAGACAGTGGATGATGCTACCACATACTCTACTTCACATGTGGACAAAGCAATCACACTTTGCTTCTTTGAGTTCCATGTGAAGACAGTTGACCCCGAGATATAATATATAGTCAGTGGTGTTTTTCCTTTCATCTTAGTCACCTCCTAAATCACTATCGGAGTATCCATACAGAATTGCATCATCATCGTATAGATAAAAGATACTGAATTCAATAGTCCCTTTGATATACCTCAGAATTCTTTTCGCAATTAGCTAATGTGAGTCTTCTAGCGTTTCCATATACCGGCTTAGAAGCCCAACACTATAGATTATATCTGGCCTAGTGATTGTAACGTATCTGAGACTTTCAATCAAACTCTTGCATAAAGTCAAGTTAACATTTATTCTTTCGCCGTCTTTTTGTGAGCTTCAGGCCCATTACTGTTCACTCCCCAAGTATAGGATTGTGATATAGTAATAAACTCGGTGAGACCGAGGTCGAATCCCAAGGGACTGAAACCTAGACGTAATCTGAAACTAAGTAGAACTAGATCTAGACTAAGATGAAATCAAAATCGAATGAATTTGAGAGAATAATGATGAAATATTAATTTAAAACTTAAAGAATTCAGAAGTAGGAAACTAAAGATTTAGAGGATCCACTTATAGAGATCAGAGAGATCTTATGCTTGATTCAGAAACTCAACTGGACTTAAAGTCCCATCTTCATCCAATTGAAGGGTGTAACCATGAAAATTAAAACCGAAATACTTCCTTTGATATAATTTTCAAGAGATGAACTAATTGACAATCAATCATCGATGTATGAAGGTCAAGAAGGGTACCATCATCAAACTATGTCCATGAGATGATGGTGAACAACATTGCTTCTTGATATCATAATCATCAAAAGGAAAGGATCATGCTCAAAGTTATCTTAGACCCATTGTAATTTCAGTCACAACAGATCATTAAAAACTGAAAACATTCTCATAATCAAATTAGTATCAAGTTCAATTCAGTCTAATTAAAAGGCACAAGCAAAAAGTCTTCCCATCGCACTACAAGCTTCACCTCTTAGCCCTAGCTAAGAGGTTTAGCTCACCATGAACGGATTAATCTCAAAGTAGGAAAAAAAAAAAATAGAAAAGAAGAACCTAAGAAAAAATCTCTCTTCTTCTTCACATTCCCCCCCTTGAAATCCCTCTCACATTCTTTCTTTCTTATTTTTATAGGCACTAAAGGGAAAGCGGTAAAGTGCGTAAGGAGTTCGGATGGAGTCATTTGCAGAAATGGCGCATACACGGCGACACAGCTCTACTTTTTGGCCGTGGACGTCCCTTACACAAGATCCAAGCCATTTAATCACCATGGCTTTGGTCGGCCATCCCCTGGATTATTTTTGGATGGTCAGGATTGATGGACCGATCCTGTCCATGATCACGGAACATCCCAGGGCATTCTGGGCTCCCCGGTCATGCGAACAGAGGTTGTTTTGGATTACGCTGGCTGATGGTGGGGCCCATGAAGGAGATCTTCTGAGAAATCCAGACCGTTCATTGAATGCGCATCGAATTTTTAAGTCGATAGGGATAGTTTCGACTGTCCGTTGATGCGGCCCATCTGATCCATCTTACATACGTTAATCCTACGTTGGAATGGTTGGGACACCGTTCTTGCTATCTTCTTGAAGTTTTGATACTTAGGCCCTAGTAATATGAACCCTGGGATTCTAACTGACGGTTCAGATTGGACTTCCGAACCGTGATAATGGCCCACAAGTGAGGACCGCAGGTCCCTCTTCTTGATTTCGCGGTGAAGAGCCGCTATCGCATGAAGAGCTCGATCAGCCAGCATTGACTGTGATTTTCTGGTGCGGTACACTGCAGGTGCACACCTACAATGTACACCATCATCATGATGTGAGACCCATATTGAAGTGTTTGAGAAATTCATTCCATCTATCTATTCTGTCATATCATTTAAGACTTTGATTTCAAATTTGAGGCAAATCACTATTTTATGGTCCAATCTGTTCATTGGGCCCCAAATAATTATTTTATGGTCCGATCTATCCATTGGGCCACTTTTAGAGAGATTTAATGTCTCAAGTTTGACGTGTACAGTTAATTTATGGTCCTCCTACCATGTATGAAGTCTCGACCCAAACTGATGGTGGGAACTGTGTGATCTTGCATTCTGGATGATTTTTGGGCCCATTTAACGTGAACGGCATGATTCCCGTGGTTCTCTAGCATGTAAATCCTTTGATTTTGGTCCTTTGGAGTTCGTTCCTTGCCTTAATGAATTCTGAGTGTTAAATCCATGCTTTTATTCCCTTGATTCAGTCCAAGATCGTAAATACACCTTGTATCACAAAAACGATTAACATGAGCCATTAAACAGTACCATGTTCGTAAATCCAAGTAATAACTAGGGTCTGATATGCAATATTTGACCCTCAATAGTTGCTACAGGCATATTTACGGTAATGCAGTCAGTCATCTTAAACTTTTCAAGAAGTTCCTTTGCGTACTTCTTCTGTGATATATAAATGCCACCGACTTGTTATCTCACTTGGATGCCCAAGAAGAAGGACATCAATTCACCTTCAGTCATCTCGAATTCATTAAACATAGCATGCTTGAATTCTTCAAACATCGCCTGACTATTTTTTATGAACAACAGATCATCAATATATAAACAAGCTATAAGCATATCGCTCTGGGCATTCTTATTTATGTATACGACATGCTCATACGGACATTTGACGAAACCATTCTCTTGAAGACAGCCATCGATCCCTGCATTCCAAGCATGAGGGGCTTACTTCAACCCATACAGGGTATTCTTCAGCTGATACACCTTATATCCCTCCCCTTACATAACAAAGCCTTCAGACTAGTCAACGTGAACTTCTTCTTCCAGTACTTCATTTAATAATGCGGATTTCACATCCAGTTGGTATATCATCCAACTGTGATGAGTTGCAAGGGAGATAATCATCCTCACAGTGTCAAGGTTAGCAATTGGGGTGAAAAATTCTTCATTGTCTACCCCATATATTTTTTTATAGCCATTTGTTACGAGCTTTGCCTTATATCATTCAATCTTACCATCGGTATCCAGCTTGATTTTATATACTCATTTGATACCAATGGTCTTCTGACCTTTAGGGAGTGAGATCAGCTCTCATGTGTGATTCTTCTCGATAGCATGGATCTCTTCTTCCATTGCCTTTCTCCAACATCCTTCATACACGGCATCCTCAAATATAAGAGGCTCATGATGATCAGCATACATACAGAATAAATTTACTTCCTCGGTTCCTATATATATATATATATATATATATATATATATATATATATATATATATATATATATATATATATATATATCATCGAGGCTTCTCATTTTGATCAGATCCATGGGTGAGGGAGAACCGGACAAAGATGCGCTAGTTGAATTTTGATTTGATGAAGTATTTTAATAGGAGATGGAACGTACTTCTGGACTTCTGCAATACGAAGAGGGTGATGTGCTGTCTACTCCTAATTCGCATGCCTCTCTTCTTAATATTCTTCGGCCTCGACCTGATTTTCTTAGGCCGAATCTTCCTGGTTCCACTTCCAACTTTCTTCTCGGCCAACCTTCTTCTCGGTAGAACACCACATCTCTACTCACCACTACCTTATTAGTTAGTGGGTTGTAGAGTATGTATGCCTTTGACTCTTCGCTGTAGCCGATAAAGATACACGATCATCAAGTTTTTTTCTTCTTACTTTTGGAACTTGAGTATAGGCGGCACACTTAAAGATTTTAAGGTGCGCCACACTCGGCTTATAGCCGCTCCATGCTTCTTGTGGTGTCATGAATCTGATACTGTTGGTCGGACACCTATTGAGCAGATAGGTAGTACATGCAATTGCCTCTACCCAAAAATTCTTTGGCAGACTTTTCTCATTCAGCATGGTTCTTGTCATGTCGAGAATGGTATGATTTTTCCGTTCCGCAATTCCATTTTACTATGGTGTATAGACTACAATGTGTTGTTGCTTGATTCCTTCATCCCTGCAATATTCTCGAAAAATATTTGAGGTGTACTCTCCACCTCTGTCAAATCTAAGAGTTTTGATTTTAAGACCACTTTCTTTTTCAACAAGGGCTTTAAAATTTTTTAAAATAGTAAAAGTAACAGACTTCTCTTTAATTATATATCCAGAATTTTCTACTAAAATCGTCAATAAGAGACATTAGCTCTAATGGTCCACAAATGTTAGTGTGAACCAACTGCAACGGTCCTCTTGCTCTTCGAGATACTCCACTTGGAAAGGAATTCATTTGTTGTTTTCCAAGTGTGCACGCTGCACACATTTATTCTGAAGCTTTAATGGCAGGCAAGTCATGCACCATGCTTAATGACCTGAAATTTAGATGGCCAAAGCAAAGATGTCACATCCAAGAATCATTCTTTACTTTTTCATAAAAATACTTCTTGAGCATTGTGTTTATATGGAGCGGAAACATACGATTCTTCGTCATCTGGACTTTTGCAATCAAACATACATATATATCTCTTATGGAAAGAGAAGAATTCTCTATGTATATAACATACCCTTTTTCGAGGAGTTGTCCAAGATTCAGTATATTACTTTTCATGTTGAGCACGTAGTACACATTGGAGATGTAGTTCGGAACATCATTCTTCTGAATGATTTTGATTTTGCCTTTAACTTTCACCAGCATTTTTTATGAGTCACCGAATGTCACGTCACCATGAACTCCTGTGAGTTCCTTAAATAGGCTTTTGTTCTCATACATGTGATTGCTTGCACCTGTGTCGAGATGCTATACATCTGATCATTCACAGCTTTTTTCTTATGTAAGGAGCACTGTGGAGTCTTCCTGATCATGACTCGATACTTCAGCATAGTTGGATCGTTCATCATGATCCACTGGCTTACTCCAACAATCCAAGACAAAATGGGGGAATTTGTTGCAATTTTGGCATTGAATATTTCTCATATTTCTGCAATCGCGTATGGATTGACCTCTGTCATTCCCTCTTCCACAAAAATTGGTAAATTTTTATTGATTTTGTGGATGGTTCAGATGATATCCACGTGTCATTCCTCTTGCATTAGTGTTTATGCCGCAACCTCCACGATTTGTATGACCACTATTTTGGTCATTTAGAGTCAGCTTAGACTCCAGGGCATGTTCCAACGTCGATGCATTATTTTTCTGCATCCGTTGCTCATGTACTTGCAACAATTCTATCAACTCTTTGACAGACAAGTTTTCCAAGTTCTTTGATTCTTCAAGGGCCACAACCACATGTTCAAATTTGGTTGTGAGAGATCGAAGTATTTTTTCCACTACCCGATTATCTTCAAACTTTTCGTCATTTCTTTTTTAATTGTTAACTATAACAAACAATTTTGAAAAAATAGCCTAAAATGGACTCACCTTTCTTCATATGTGCAGCTTCGAACTCGGCTCTAAGGGTTTAGAGTCGAACCCTCCTGACACAATTAACACCCTTGAATATGGTGTTGAGACTCTCCCATGCTTGATTTCATGTCGTAGCTTCGATGATTCGTTCAAAGGTAGAATCATCCAACTCTTGATATATAAAAAAATAAAGCCTTCTTGTCATTTTTCCTTTGATCTTTGAGAGCGGTCATTTGTTTAGCAGAATAGAAGGCTTCTAACTCCGTTGCGAGTTCTACATACCCATTACTGATGATCTCGCATAAATCTTGAGGACGCCATCACTTCTTCACACCACAGATCAACAACAACGCCTTTTTCTTGATGTAGCAGTGGCAACACCTTAATCACACGATCTACACCTTCGAACTATACTCGGTCCCACAGGATCGTCTAGCTCTGATACCAGTTTGTTGGCTGTACAAACCAAATTTATTGGTTCTACATAGCCTCAAGACAACTTAAAAAAACTGATTTGATAGAAAGAAGAGATATAGCGAAACAAATAGAAATTTAAAAATTCAAATTTTGGAACTATTTCAGTGCTGCACACTTAATGTAATCGGATACGCAACTCCTTTATATAGGGATTTGCACCATTTGTGAAATGACTACAAAACCCCTTACCAGATTCTTCTATCATTTAATGTTTTTAAAAACCTACGAAGGTATTTCGTCTTCCAAAACAGCTCCTTTAGAGCTGCAGCTGTTATGCACGGGGAGTTCCATAGTCACTGGCTGTTGCTGGAAAATGCCAGTATTAGTTTGAAGCTCCAACATGGGTACCACATACGACAAGCAGATTGAGGATATGATTCTTGTAAACAGAGTTTTCCCCTTTCCATTTCTCATGAGCACGGGATGAACTAAGTTCCAAGTTCACGAGTGGGACAAATTTCAATTAGCACATAAGCCAATTTTAACGATGCCAGCAAACACAACTCATTTTGTTGCCACCATAAAAATTGGTTCCATAGAACTGCTCCAACCTGTAAGGTCTTAATTTATGATCTTTTGAGATGTATTTGAAACCATAATACTGCTAAACTTGTCAGGCTAAAAACTGAAAATATCTTATTTTTGTAAAGATGGTAGTTGCCATGCGTATATATATCTGGCAAATCTCTTTAGCTTTTTTTTAATATCAGCAGTGTTCATAGGAAGGGACCATAACAACCAGGTCACAATCTTTAAGACTAGTTCTACCGACTAGGAGTGCACGCACTCAGATCAATGGCAAAAAACTCCTCAGGATTTAAACGACCTCCCTCAAACATGTAAACTGTTTGATACTAAAAGATGTGAGCTAGAGAGAGAGAGAGTTGTTTTCTTGCTTTGGTTGAGACTCATGTTACAGTTTATATAGAAAGCAGAGACTACATAGATGTTATACAAATGTTTAATTTCATGATAGAGCAATCCTATTGGATAGGTTAGATGCCACACAGATGGTGGGCCTCGTGCCCAACCTTGTAAAACAGCGTGTACTCTTAAATCAAACTAATAAGAGAAAACGTGGTTTGAAAGACATGGTTTAAATTAACCGTGTTTAAAAAAATTTAAAAAAATAGAGCCCATGATAGACTCAATTGCCTTAAGAAAATGACCTCCAGAAAGGTTTTTAAAGAAAAAAAAAATGGTGATTGAGAATAAAAATAAATAAAAATTAACTCTTCACGACACAATGGCGCCAGCGACATTGATGTTGACGGCCAATCCAGAGAATATAAAACTCTTAGTAGAAATTATATTCATTTTCTAGTCTCTTGCTGTAATCATTTGGTCTTTTGAAACTCGGTGTGTGGGCATCCTTATGCTACACGATTAAAGCTGTTTGGTAGAGGTCTATAAATGATTATTATTATTATTATTATTACTATTATTATTTGGCAGAGATTTTTTTGGTGTTTTTCCTGTTAAGAGGAATTATTTGTGGCGAGGCCATTTTTTTCCTGTGGAGCCCGGCCTGTTGTCTTATACAGCATCTTTTCCGTCAAGTTAACGTAGTTCACGTGGTATGCTCCCACCTTTCTTTAAAATTTACAATAATAATAATACTCATTTTATTCTAGTTAATTATAATTATATATTAGAGATTTTCTTTTTTCTCCTTGATAATAAAAAATCATCTTCTCCAGCACATAATTACAATTAACTAGAATTAATGAGATGAACTCATTTTTAAACATTATAAATCACTAATGGAACTAGCCCTTTAACCTATTTTTATGCTCTCTTTTTTTGCTTTTTTAGGTTATGCTGTGATCAAACAAGCAAATTCCGCTTGATAATTACAATTAACCAGACATTGGTTTGGCGAATATGTGTTTGCTTGTAGCAATAATAGTACTCTTTTTAATCAGGGAATGCTCACATCCATTCCAACCAATAGGTTTAAGCTGTGTGGAGCCCACTTGTGAGGTATATATAAAATCTAAACCGTTCATCAGGTGAGAATCATCATGGGCACCCTACATCCCAAGAATATTCCATTTAAAAACCCATTTGAGGTGCCCCACAAAGAGCAACGTACAATCATGCCTATATGCTACTGGACGCACCTGATGAGTGTCTGACACAGCAGGATTACCCTCCATTTCATCCGAAAGTTTCTATGGTAAGCGCTGTCTCCTCGATGTTCCCCCATCGTTCCCTTTGTGTGGCCCACCTAAGTTAAAGGTAAGACGGGATTTTGCGATCTAGGTGACTAGGTCTAACATTGGGGTTGCATTTAATAGCACTCATGCATCACGTTGCATTTAATAGCACTTATGCATTTAATATGCTGATCGTTGCTCCGGTGGTAGACTCTCAGGAGTTGGGTTGCTCTTGCTCCGGTGACCTATAAAGAATCCTCGGTGGAGGGAATCTTACGTTGCACGGGAGGATCTCTTGCTTGAACAGTCCATGATGGGCCCACCTAGCATGCCACTTCACTGGATAATCTGAACCATCAATCTGATGGGTCATGCAGTAGATGAGAGACTTAAATAAATATCGCACTCGTTAGATAATCCTATTTTTCCCATCTAGTCCATATTCATCGGGGAAGGATCGCAATATTGGTGCAGTAATGTGCAGTCGCCCATAAAACTTGCGGCCAACCAGATGGATGGCCTGGATTATCTGACTGCCTAGCCACGTGGCCATTCATGGATGAAGCATAATGGACCCTGAAGCGTGGAATATGGTCTGCTAAGACAATGCTACGACCATTAGCTTGTCCTTCTAGCTTGGGGGCAGAAGGAATCTCACTACCTTAGTTTACTGATCGGAGTATCACGAGAGCAATAGGGCCGAATTATAAAATTCTAAAAGACTTGCATGAATTGAGGCCCACACAAAAACTAATTTCAACCGTTTGTCTTTTAGCAGATGCAATTTTCTTCTTTTCACATTAATATGGTAGTAGTTTGTGGATTAATTTGGATCTCTTTAAGCGGATGTAATTTTCTTCTTTTCACATTAATATGGTACTAGTAACTATTGACTAATTTGGATCACATGCGAGTATGGTTTACATAAGAATTTAAGTGGTTAAATAATAAATATACAAGAGAAATGAATCCAGTGCTCTCAAAGCACCGTAAGTAATACTTAGTGGTTAGGATTTGTTGATGGAAGTGATGATTTTGAACCATGAGCAATCCATGATGGATCCTTACAAAGGATGCTGAAAATGTTGGTTAGGCCTAGCCTATTTTTCATAAATGATCTTAACCGTCCATCTTTATAGGCCATTGATCGATGGGTGGAATTATAAGATGGGTGTGATTTTCACCTGACAGGCCATGACATGTGCTTTGGGCTCTAAGGACAGGAGACTGGACAGTCCAACCAATAAATCTGAGCCGAAGCAAATCGGAGCATGTAACTTCTTCTTTTTTACACACGTACACACACCCAGCACACTCACGCCTTAGTGGGATTTCACCACCTATGGATAATCGAACCCTAACTGGATGTTGAAACTCCCGAGGGTCTACCACCGAAGCAAGAGCAACGATCCATAGGAGCATATAACTTATTGTGATCTCGGAGCATTGGATCATTTTGACCCAGACCGTCCGTTCATATGGTAGGCCGTATCTATGGCGGATAGGATAGGAGGCACCCAAATCTACCTCGTTCTTCACCCACGTTAGCACGCCCATGACGGGAGCGGATTCGATGTTACCCGGTTAACACCTTAGTGGGTATCACCCTTACCGTGCGGCCCACCACGCCGTCTATCCGGTTCTCTGCCCATTTTAGGAGTTGATATCAAAAATTGAGCAGACCCAAATCTCAGGTGGACCACACTACAGGAAACAGTCGTGTTTGAGTACCTCATCATCCAGTCATACACGAGCCTCCATTTGCATTGGGGGCGCGGCTAGGATGGATCCCTGACTGTGGGACCCACCTTGATGTATGTGCCTTACATCCACGCAGTCCATCCGCTTTGTACATTTCATTTTACGGCATAATTCAAAGAATGAAGAAGTTACAGATCTCATGTGGACCACACCACAGGAAACAGTGGTGATTGAATCCCCCACCATTTTAAATTTATTGGGAGCTAGCGGAAAGTTTATTTTCCATCCAACCTGTTTATAAGGTAAAAAAGACCTGGATGGAGGTATCACACAAATATCAGATTGATCCAAAAATTTTGTGGCCCTCCAAAAGTTTTTAATATTCAATCACCACTGTTTCCTGTGGTGTGGTGGCCCAGAGATTTTTATCTTCTTCATTTTTGGGATATTCTTGTAAAATGATCTGTTAAAACGGATAGACGGCGTGGATTTAAGGAACATAAATCACAGTGGGCCCCACAGTCAGGGATCCAACGACCTCAGCGGATCCGGGGAATCCACCCAAGCCGCGCCCTTGCATGTCTGTGGCATGTGGGACCACTCATCCGCGATACCTGAAACATGGAAGGCCGGGTGGTGTATCTAGACCATCCATCTAGAGTGTCCTGTCAATGAACGGCCAGTATTTTATTGATGGGATGAGCATCGTTTCGATCAGACAATCCTATCCGTATGGAGGGTGACGACCCTATATACGGTCAAAATGAAATCGGATTCAACTGGAGAAAATGATAGCTGATCGTCCGTTCATTATGATTTTCAAATTTCAACCAACGGCCATCCACGAACGAGTCCTACTAGTTGGATCCTGTCAACGAGCAGCCAGCAGTTCGAACAGACAATCCTGTCAATATGGATGGTGACGTTGAGATGTACGGTCGAAATGAAAATGGATTCGACTAGAGAAACTGACCGAGCCGGGGTTTTATTTTCAACCAGTGACCATCAGCGAACAAGTCCCACTATGTCGACAATCCGGATCCCCTACCTTCCTGCCACGTGTCACATACGCGGCGTTGAACGCTCTTATAGTCCAGCAGGACTGATAAGTGTCGGCCAAGAGGTAGTGAATTGTGATTGTGATTCTTGCGCCCGCGGTTTGGCTGGTGACACAACACCAGCCAGGCAGCCAGCTAGCTGATGTCAAAACTCTGTGGGGCCAAACATGATGTATATGTTTTATCCACGCCATCTATCCATTTTGAGTTCAAAACCGAGGTAGATCCAAAGCTCAAGTGGACCGAACCATAGGAAACAGTAGGGAGAATGATGACCACCGTTGAAACCTTCAAAAAGCCGACAGTTATGTTCATAACGTCACAAGGACGTGGATGTAGGGAAAACAAGAATATCAGCTAGATCCGAAACTTTTGTGGCCTCCAAGAAGTCTTTTCAACGGTAAGCATTCAATTCCACTGTTTCGTATGGTGTGGTCCACTTGATATTTGGATCTATCTAATTTTTGGGCTCATACGCTAAAATTATATGGAAAAACGGAAAGACGGTGTGGATAAAACATATACATCATAGTGTCACCCACAGAGCTTTTACAGAAGATAGGTGGCTGGTGTTGGCATGGGGTCACCAGCCAAACCGCGTCCGATTCTGGCCGTCTGACTGGAATAATCTCTCTCATACATACAACTTACCAGTACAAGATACGTGCTTGTTTGCTATCAACACCTGGAATTAAAACATGAAGGCTGCGTTTTATTGCATTAAATATCATGATATTTCATGAATATTCAGTGCAACCAAACGCACCAGAAAGCGAATTCAAAATTCGATCACAAACGAAGCTTTATTTAAGATCGCCATCCTTACGATGGAAAATACAAAGACATCGTATTTTCATGGCTCCAAATGCTCCCTCTCTCACTCACAACTACATTTAACTGTATCCACAGTGCAAGTAGAAGCTAAAGAAAGACATGATGATGATACATGCAAAGAAAACAGCACAAATCCTACCGCAGTTGTTGAAGGCTTGTAATTCACTTCACCAAGCAAAACACAAAGACACGATAATGTAACCAAAGGAAAGAAGACCGAAACTGACGATTATTAGAGCTCTTAGGCGCATTTGAACCCTGATGGGACCTTATTCCCACATGCATTCACGAGCAAGCTAAGGGCGATGGGGATGTTGAGATTAATGCCCAGGATGTTGGCCTTAATGGCGGTGCAAAGGCATGCGGCGACTTCAAGATCAACCAGGCCGTGGAGGAGAGAGCAACAAGGGAGGGTTGGTGGGGACCCCACCTTGATCTTCGCCAACCCTAGCAAGTTGGCGCATACGCCGAGCTTGAGCGCGTCTCTAGGGCACTTACCGCCCCATGATGGGGTGGGAGAAGGTGTGGGATTTGGCTTTGGCCTTGGGGAAGGGCTAGGGTTGCATGGGCATGGTTTGTCATAGTTGGCAGAGACAAAAACAAAAAAGAGAAGGTTGAGGGAGAGGAAAAGCGCAAGGGATGCTGAGCTCTTTGAGGCCATCTTCAAACACTTGGGAATTGATGGTTTTGGAACTGGTGATGGAGGGATTGGTGATGAGTGGTATACGTATTTATAGAGGAAGTGATGTATAGGGGGAGTTAGTTGTTTATGGGAAAATAATGGGTTGTGAAACGGTTCCCATGTGAACTAAGGTGGGCCATACCAAATGATGGATGCTTGAATGTTTGGAAGTATGTGTGGTGGAGATTTAAGTAACTAAATTGCCATCTCATTCTCGCCGGCAATGTTACTATATTATTCGCCATCTTCTGTAGCTTACGTGATCATTGGAATGTAGTAGCCAACCGATGAAGAGACAATTCAGGGGAGCCCGTGCCAATGTTGCTCATTTGTACTAGATCTTAGATCTGGGCCGTTCATCAAGTGGAGCCTGCAGTGAACATAAAAATAGGTTGGTCCACTAATTTGGTAGGCCGTAGATGCACTTCTAACCATCCATTTTCCTGGTGTACCGGTATAGTCCACCTGATCACTTGAACAGCTTGAATTATCGGCCACGGCACGGTCACTGCGAGCCTCATCTGATGAACTGCCCATATTTTTCACACGTTTTCCCGTTGTCACGTGTCCCGTGAATCACCTCATCACTAGAATGGCCTGGAGCATCTCTCTTCTAGTTCAATTCTTTTTTGCATATAACAGCCTATATTTACAGGAATGCTAATCATACTGCCCCATACAAACAGCAAACGTGATCTGAGCGGCTCATGGGGTGGGCCTGACCATGAAAGTGATCCGTTCCAAAGGACGCCGATTGCGTCGTGGTGGCTGCTGACAGTGCTCTGTGGGCTCCACATTATATATGTGTGTTTTATCCAAGCCGTCGATCTATTTTTCCAGTTCATTACGGAGAATGAGCCCAAAAGTGAGGAAAATCCAAATCTTGGGTGGACCGTACTATAAGAAAACAGCGGCAATTGAATGCTTGCCATTAAAAACATTTTAAGTTTGTTATAATATTTATTTGTCATCCAACTTGTTAGGCTACGCATACCTAAATGAGAAGAAAATACAAATATCAGTTTAATCTAAAACTTTTGTGTCCTTCAAGAAGTTTTTTATGCTGGGTAGTTTTTAATAACCACACTTTCCTTTAGTGTGGTCCATATGAGATTTAAAACTGCATCATTTTTTGAGCTCATGCAAAAAAATAAATAAATAAAATAAAATAAAAATTGAAAACTGGATGGATAACGTTGATAGGATACATATATCGTGGTGGCCCACGGAGCACTATCAGTAGCCACCTCGATGCTGACCCTGCCAGTACGCAACCCGCGTCCTGTTCCAAAATGGACGCGACTTTCAGTCCCTCCCCGGCCCCTACAGGCGGAAGTACTGTGGAGCCCACGGCTATGTCTTGAAAGATATTCTCCTTCCATCCGTTTGCCCGCTCAGATTAGGTATGAGACCCAAAAATTGACGCAGATCCGAGACTCGAGTAGGCTCCGTACAGGGAGATGGCGTTTTTGTCTTTTTCCTTAGCGCAGGGAAGCATTTTGGGATGAGAAAATGACCATTGTAGGCAAAACCTTTTATCCAGCGGTTTTTATAAAGAATACAAACTCAAGTTAACAGCTTAGACTAGCACGGGCGGACAGCGACTTTGAGGACGAAACTAGCCCTCCCTTTCACTGCGAAGACGAGCGCCGACGCTCCTCCAACTGAGAGTTGTACGAACGGCTCAGGAGAGATCAAAGTTACATGGCCCCACAGCTATGTATTTATTATATCCATAACGTTCATCCATATTTCGAAATCATTTCGGAGCATTATCCCCCCCAAAAAAAAATCATATCCATAGATCAACTGGACCACACCACAAAGAGCCGCGTTTCACCATTAAAAATTTTGTAACGCCCACCATAACCTTTATTTTCCATCCAATATATTCGTAAGGTTACAAAGGCCTGGATAAAAAGGAAAAATAAATTTTATAATAATCCAAAACTTCTATAACCCCTAAAAGGGTTTCAATGGTAGACGTTCAGTTCCCCACAGCCTTTTACTGTGTGGTCCATTTGATAGCTAGATCTATCTTATTTTTCATCTCAAGCCTTAATAGGAGTTTGCCGAATAGATGGACGGTTTATATATAATACATACTTCATAATGGAACCCACAAAAATCAATGGGATTACAACAGAAAAAATAATAATAATAAATAAAGAGAGAGAAAAAGAAGCCCGGACAACCGAATCAGAGTTTGGCCTATGGCTACGGATTATAACCATAGGCATAACTGTAATGCTATGTGTTGCTGCGTTTTTATGGGACGGCTTTTCTAAGGCGGACCTTCCTTCACCTGCACAATCAACAACGTCAAGGTGACCCTGGCTAAAGCCAGGGAACCTCCGATGTTTAAGTCAGTTATCTGATCAGTAGTAAAGGGCTTATCTCAGTTCAGTACTGCGTACCTTCTTCCATCCCAAGCTTGGAGATTTATACAGTTTGTCAATCCTCATCCTCAGAGAATTCTCCTCCTGATTATTCGGAAACTTACTCCTTTCCACAGATTGCTCTCAATCCCGAGAATCTCGGGATTCGCTACCCGTATCCCTGGATTTCCGTAGAGCAGTATCTGTTCCCGTTCCATCACTCGCTATCTCGGTCAGGTCGTTGCCGACTCTCAAAGAATCTCGGCCAACGCAGGAAGGTGGGTTCTCGGCCTTTCCACGGACAGAATAATCTCGATGTTTATCCGTCATTCCTTGTTCCGTGACCGACAGAACCAACTCGTTGAGTTAGTCTTGTTCTATCGGCTGAGTGACTTGAACACGCTCGGCCTTTAGTGGGCTTTTGCAGACGAGGTAGTCACTCTGACAGAGTGACTTTAATCGTCCCTTGCTTATGCCTCCTGGCCTATCCTCTGTTCCATCGGTGTTATCTCAGACTCTTCAGACAATGTCAGCAGAGCCGACCTACTTTAATCCGAGTCTCCGAACTTAACACATTTTTCTCCAACAGTGAGCCCCCCTTACTCCTTGTGTCGTCCACGGCATCAAGGAGTACGATTTTCTCGGTCGGTTAGTATTAGCATCCGAGACAATGATGAGGCGTTTAATGCTCCTTGAGTCGTCTCTAGCGTACGACGTTACGCCTCCCAAGGCCGCACGTGCGTCCAGCCATCGATTCGCTTCGTCCGCGTATGAAATACGGACGCGTGGCCACGAAGTTGCCGCTGTCAGCCAGCGTTCGCCACGCGTCGAAAGGGAGAGCCGAGGCGAACGACGATTCGCTTTTGCCATAAATGTTCTGCCACGTGGCACAGCTATAAAAGAGTCCGGGCGGGAGGACTGCGCGAATTTTATTTTCGCTCTCCTTCCTCCCGCCTGTGTCCGCTTCCGAGATCCTCTTTGCTTCTTTCCCTCCTCCTCCTCCGCTGTCGCTTCTTTCTCCGTCAATCTTCCCTTACATTCGCCGTCGATTTCTTGGTGAGTCTTTTCCTTCTTTTATAAGCTATAATGGTCGCGCACGGCTCTCAAAGCCCCTGGGAGGAGATGTCCGGAGATGAGGGTGCGTCCCAACACCTTTGGGACATTACGGAACCACCCTCACTGTTGACAAAGTTTGTCGTCAGTGCTGATGCAGCGTTCCGGCTTGTCAGAGAAACCGGTGACTCATCGGCTGGGCGTCCTACTCAGGCCGGTTCATCCAGTGGTGGAATGTCTCTGGTGACTCGTTCAGGGAGACCTAACCCTTGGGTGGATCGACTGGAGGATGAGGATGGAGAGGACGAATTAGTCACGGGCGAAGGGGCGGCCATTCTAGGCCCTGTGAACCAAACTAGGGAAGCCTTTGGGTCGTCTTCAAAAGGGGAAGAAGACGAACCTAGCGGTCTCGTCGCCTCCATTCTAACTGAATCCAACTTAAACCGGATCAGGGCTGGATATCATGTCTCTGACTCGGTCGTCCTCCGTCTCCCTCGTTCGGGTGATTTGCCAGACCATCCCCCTGCAGGGATGGTCGCAATTTTCCACGTCGCGATGTAGTGTGGCTTGCGTTTGCCACTCCAGCCCATTGCTCGTGACTTTCTGTCCCGAGTCAAAATAGCTCCCCGTCAAATTGTTCCGAATGCATGAAGAAATTTATTCGGGTGTGCCGTGCTCTGGTCCGAGTTAGAGCAACCTTCCCTCACGGTCGAAGAGTTCCTCTATCTGTATCAAGTCAGACCAAATCCAAACTTCTCTGGCCTCTATTTTCTGAGCGCGTAGAGAGACAAAGGAGGGTCTTTAATAACCGACCCACCCACTTCGAACAAGTTCTGTAAGGAAAGGTGGTTCTGGGCGTGCAGTCGGTGAGAGTCGGTCGACACGTGGCCGTACGAGCCTCAAGTATTCCGCACGTTCCATAGAGCAGGTGACTCGGTAGCTCGGCCCTATGGTCTTTCCTTTTCTTCCTCTTTATTTTTATATCATCTTCTGCTAATCTCGACTCCACAATGTCGCGCAGATATTTTGAAGAAGAGGGGGAAACTCGAGTCCGGGGCTCTGACTCGGATAAGGGAGCTGAAGAAGCTGAGCGCGGAAGAACGGTCTTGGAAGTTGCTACTGCAACCCGAGTGCCTCCATCTTGCAGGTCTAGATTCGTTCGTCTCAGGTAACTCGTCCTCCTTTGCTTTGTTCTTTCGGTTCTCTGTTCGCCTCCTCATTCTTTTTTATTCATCCTTGCAGACCTTCCCGAGGCTCACCCCATTCTGAGACCTGCGCCTGACAGCATGGCCGAGTCCCTCCCTGCCTTGAAGCCGCTTTCCAAGGTGATGGCCCATCCGAGATCGGCTCTACTATTCGGGTCTCTACCCCCGAAGCAGTAGAAGACTGTGGCCAAGGTTAAGGAAATGGTCGTTCCATCCGCTCCTGTACCTGCTGTCTCCCAAGTGGTCGTCCTCTCCGATCCTGACGAGAGGGCCAAGGAAGCGGAGCCAACTCCTCCAATGACCCAGGCGACTATCGAGTCGAGACCTATTGCAGCGCAAGGAATCCCCGAGAAGGAAGATGACTCAACAGGAGTCCCCCTTCACGAAGATCATTACGGGGATGGTTCCTTGGGTGCTTGCCCACGGGGGCGAAAGAGACTTCGTCAGTTATTATAATGCTCCGACTGCCCAGACCCTCGGACATGCGGTGAGGTTACTTTTTGAGGTAAACTTTTCTTCAATCCTGTGTCATCCCTGACTAAGTTTTACAACATAGCTCACTGTCTCTTTATCGCAGCTGGCACCTTGCCTCGTCAAAGCAAGCTCGGAGCTGACTGCTGCCCAGAAACTCGCATCCCAGACAGAGACTGTGAGGAGGGTCGCTGCCGAGGCTGAGGGTCGCAGAGAGATCGCTGAGAGCCGGATTGGCATCATGACCGGCGATCTATCGATCGCTCGGAAGGCGGCCGCGGATGCCCGTGCAGCTCTTGAAGGAGTTAAAGTCGATAATGCTCGCCTGACTTCGCTCCTTCAGGAGGCTGAGGAGAGGGAGTGACACCTTCTTCGAGTTCACGGCGGGTGCTAGGGTGCTCTTACTCGCGCGAAGGCCGAAGCCGTCGGCCTCGTTCAGGAAGCTCAAGAAGAAATGCGCCGAGCCAAAGAGGAACGAGAGCGAGCCGTAGACGCCTTCCTCGAATCTTTTAAGTTTGAAGAGGAGAGGGACCACCCTTATCAAGGTGGTTACAAGGCCTGCGTCTTGGAGATGAGGGCGGTCTTCCCCGATCCCGACCTCTCCGCCTTCGAAGTTGACAGTCCGTCTATCGAGGCTACTGAGGGTGAAGCCACCGAAGGAGATGCTGCTACTGACGAAGCCGATCCTTCGGGCGTCGTATAGGAGATGAATTCTGACTTAATGGGGCAGTCGGATATTGTATGACTTAATGGGGCAGTCGGATATTGTACTTTCTTTTTGTTATTTTTTTTTTTTTTGATAACCCGAAATTGGGTACTTGGACGAAATAGAACTTTTTATTGAGTCGACTTCAATTACAGTACTTTCTATTCTATCTTACGGGTAATAAATCTTGAGATGCTCGGCGTTCCAAGGATGAGGCAACAGTTGTCCATTTAGGTCTTTCAGCCGATAAGTTCCCGGTTGGATGGTGCCTGAGACGACGTAGGGACCTTCCCAATTGGGCCCTAGTGTACCCGACCCAATTTTCTTGGTGTTTGAAAATGTCTTTTGGAGGACCATATTCCCAGCTCGGAATCGTCTGACTTTAACTTGGTGATTGTAAAACCGAGACACCTGTCTTTGTCGGGCCATCATCCTTAATCGAGCCCTTTTTCTTTTCTCTTTTAATGAATCAAGCTCGAATGAGAGGAGTTCGCCATTCTCTTGTCCACTGTACAAGTTGACTCGGGCAGAGCCAACGCCGATCTCAACCTGTGCGACTGCTTCCGTGCCGTAACATAAGGAAAAAGGAGTTTCTCCCGTGGCAGTCCGTGCTGTGGTCCGATAGGCCCATAGTATATTCGGAAGTTCCTCGGCCCATGCTCCCTTTACTTCATCGAGTCTCGTCCGGAGGTGCCGCTTTATAATTTTGTTGACCGCCTCGACCTGTCCATTCGTCTGAGGATGATGAGGCGAGGCGTACACGTTTCGAATCCCGAAATTGCTACACATCTCCCGGAATTGTTTGTTATCGAACTGCCTTCCGTTGTCGGTAATGATAGTCCGAGGTATCCTGAACCGACAGATGATGTTCTTCTAAACGAAGCTTGTGATCCTTTTCTCGGTGATTTTCGCCAATGGTTCTGCTTCAGCCCACTTCGTGAAGTAGTCCACCTCAACCACATCAAATTTAGTCTGACCCTTCCCCAGTGGAAAGGGCCCGATGATGTCAATCCCCCACTGCGCAAAGGGTCATGGTCCTGACATCGGAGTCAGTTCCTCAGGGGGTTATCTCGGGATTACTGCGAACCGCTGACACTTATCGCATATTTGAACGAATCGTTTATAATCGTGCTGTATAGTCGGCCAGTAATAACCCTGCCGCAACACTTTGTTGGCGAGCGAGCGTCCTCCTGAATGTTTTACACATATCCCTTCGAGTATCTCCCATAAGATATAATTGGCTTCTTGGGAGTCGAAGCACCTTAGTAGAGGAGCATGAAAGCCTTTTTTATATAAAATCTCATTCAAGATGGTGTAGCGCGAGGCCCGAACTTCTAACCGCCGTGCCTCGGCGCGATCTTCTGGCAGTTCTCCAATGTTGAGATAGCGGACGAGTGGGTCAAACCAAGCAGTTGCTGAGTTGACGGGAAATAGGGCCGAGACTGTCGGCTCGTCTACACTTGGTTTAGGGACGTATTCAATCAGAACCGACTGAGGTATGTCCTCTTCGTCAGCTGAGGCGAGCTTTGCTAACAAGTCAGCTTTGGCATGTCGGTCCTGGGTATTCAAATTACTTCACACTTTTGGAATCCACCGATCAATTCTTTAACCTTTTCCATGTACGCCTTCAGTTGTTCTTTTCGAGTTTGATAAACACTGAAAACCTGGTTAACGACTAATTGTGAGCCGCTAAAAACTTTCAAATGGGTCGCGCCTAGACTCGCGGCGAGTTTAAGGCCTAATAATAAGGCTTCGTACTCTGCTGTATTATTGGACGCCTGAAAGCCAAGTCGCAAGGCATATTACATACAGGTTTGATCGGGAGTTTCTAATACTACCCCTGCCCTGCTTGCCTTCGAATTGGATGAACCGTCGACAAATAGCTTCCAGGGTACCGGCCCGAGAGAGGAAGAAGCCTCAGGTACAATATTCTCTCCGACTCAGGTATATTGTCACGATTAGGAGTCACTTTGACAAGAAAATCGATGACGACCTGTCCTTTTAAGGCTGTCCTGGGCCTGTAATGTATGTCAAATTCGCTCAATTCGACTGCCCACTTTGTAAGTCGGCCGGAAGCCTCCGACTTTTGGAGAATCTGGCGGAGTGGTAAGTCGGTCACAACGACAATGGTGTGGGCCTGAAAGTATGGCCGGAGGCGTCGTGATGATACCACCAGAGTTAAGGCTACTTTCTCGAGCTGAGGATACCTCATCTCTGCTGGTAGCAAGGCTTTGCTGACGTAGTAGACTGGCAGCTGCTTCCCTTGACTCTCTCGTATTAAAGCTAAGCTTAATGCGGCCTCAGATACGGCCAAATATAATAACAACGCTTCACTAGGCTCAGACTTAGATAGCAGCGATGGGGATTCGAGGTAAGCCTTCAGATCTTGAAATGCCTTCTCACATTCGTCCGTCCACTCCATTGTCTGTCGTCCCTTCAATTGCTTGAAGAACGGGAGACATTTGTCTGTGGCTCGGGACAGGAAACGATTAAGCGCGGCCACTCTTCCTGTCAACCTTTGGATGTCTTTGATTATTTTAGGAGACTCCATTTCAAGTAAACTTTTGATTTTCTCAGGATTTGCTTCGATTCCTCGCTGACTAACGAGGAAACTGAGAAATTTTTTCGAGCTCACGCCAAACGTGCACTTGCTGGGATTCAACTTCATTTTATATTTACGTAGAGTCAAGAACATTTCTTTCAAGTCTGTCTCATGGTCGGTCGCTCGTTTACTTTTGACGAGCATATCGTCAATATAAACTTCCACCGTTCGGCATATCTACTGAGCGAGCATTTTGTTTATTAACCGCTGGTACGTTGCTCCGGCGTTCTTTAATCCAAATCGCATCACTCGGTAACAGTAAAGGCCTTTGTCAGTGACAAAGGCGGTTTTTGATTTATCATTCTCGTGCATTATAATTTGATTATAGCCTGAATAGGCATCCATAAAACTTAGCAGTTCATGACCCGCGGTACTGTCTACCAGCTGATCAATGCGAGGAAGAGGGAAGCTATCTTTGGGGCAGGCTTTGTTTAGATCTGTATAGTCTATACAGACTCGCCACTTCCCATTGGCTTTCTTTACGAGTACGACATTTGCTATCCATTCCGGATAGTATATCTCTTCGATGAATTTGGCTTTAAGGAGCTTGCCGACTTCCTCTTCAATGATATCGTACCTTTCCGGGCTGAGAGGACGACGCTTCTGTCTGATGGGTCTGTAAGTTGGGTCGATGTTGAGTCGGTGTGTTATGACCGAGGGATTGATCCCAGGCATGTTTTCATGGCTCCAAGCGAAGATATCGGCGTATTGTCGAAGCAAGGTGATTATTCATTTCTTAAGAGATGGACTCAGGGACGAGCCGATCCAGACTACTTTCGAGACGTCTGTCTCGATTAACGGCTCTGAGATGAGTTCTTCCATCGGCTGCCCCCATTCATGAGATCCGATACGGGGGTCCAGCGATTCAATCGTCGACACCTCAGTCGGAGCCTTAACTACGGTGGCATAGCATTTCTGAGAATCTTGTTGATCTCCTTTCACAATTCCTACTTCCGACTCGGTCGGAAATTTTATGGAAAGGTGGTAGGTAGATACCACAGCTTGAAGGAGACTTAGAGACGGTCGGCTGAGTATGGCGTTATACACCGACGGTTGGTCCACGACCAGGAAGTCGACCATCGCGGCCATTTGATGGGGCACGGTTCCAGCGGTAAGTGGTAGTGAAACGATTCCCTCGGGAAGTACCTGTCCACCCGAGAACCCGATGAGTGGGGTTCGGACAGGTCGTAGTACCGACCGACCTATGCTCATTTTGTCGAACGCTTGGGTGAACAAGACGTCCGCTAATGATCCAGTATCCAC
Source organism: Magnolia kwangsiensis (assembly GCA_037074715.1). Classification (NCBI taxonomy): domain Eukaryota; kingdom Viridiplantae; phylum Streptophyta; class Magnoliopsida; order Magnoliales; family Magnoliaceae; genus Magnolia; species Magnolia kwangsiensis. The sequence goes on from CM073589.1 coordinate 15,473,630, forward strand.
TAGTATCCGGAATACTTTTCTGTTGGCGATGGTAAGGGTGACCACGAGTGCATCATCATGAGGATGATGAACGCCTCGTGCATCTTTTTCAGTGAACGAGATAAATATTTTTCTCGTTTCTTCTCCTTGGGAGGCCGAGACAGCAGAAGAACCTCGGACTCTAGGCGATCGAGGCTCCTAGCGTGGTTTCTTCGGGCATTATTTGAGTCCCCACCGCTTCGGTGACCTCCAACAATCGTTCGGATTTCTTCTTGGGGCCGCTCTTCACTAGGTCCTGCTGAAACGCCGGACCCTTCTGTATGTTCTCTTAGTCGGCCTTCTTTAATTAGCCGCTCGATTTCGTCTTTTAAGTGATAAAAATCACTTGTGTTGTGACCATGGTCACGATGATAGTGACAATACTTGTTTTTATTCCGACGATTCGGGTTCCCTCGGAGTTTTCGGGGCCAGTTGATGAAGCCTTCGCTCTTGATCTCCATTAGTACTTGTTCAGGAGATTTGTTTAGGGGGGTGTATATGGAGAATCTTCTGTCTGGTCGCTTTCCTGGCTTGCTGTCGTCTCGCCCCCGGTCCTCTTTTCGCTTTTTTCCTCTTGCTGAGTCGGCTCCTTTCGTGGCCGACTCTTTAGCCGATGGTTTTGTCTTCTGGATCTTTTCTCGTATGAGTCACGTTTCTTCCGCATTAGCGTATTTGTCCGACCAAACCATAAACTCGCCTAGAGTATCGGGCGGATTCTTGTCCAGTGACGCCAGAAAAGGTTTATCTCTCACCCCCTGCATGAGAGCGTTGAGAGCCGTCTCCTCAGAATGCTTTCGAACTTACAAAGACTCGAAGTTGAAGCGTTTAATGTAGTCTTTCAATAGCTCTCCTTCCCTCTGAACTATGTTGTTCAGATGCGCGGACGGATAAAATTGCTGAGGAAGGCGTCACTGAGTTCGGCGAACGATTTAATCGACTTGGATTTCAATTGCTTAAACCAAAGTCGGGCTACGTCAGTCAGGGTTAGAGAGAAGGCTCGGCACATAATAGCATCCGAGGCATCGTGCAACTCCATGTAGGTTTTGAAGCATTCAAGATGCTCTGTTGAATCGATTTTTTCGGAGAAAGGAGTTATCTGAGGTAAGCGGAACCTTTCTGGCAATCGAGCTCGCATTACTTCGTCCACAAATGGAGAGGCTTTTTCTTCAGATTTGATCGAATTTGAATTCCGGCCATGCTTTATATCCGCCATCTCCTTTTCCATCTTCTCTCGGACCTCATTCTTGAAGTCTTGTATGTTAGCTTTTCAAGGTTCAACGCTCTCCGTCGTTTCTTCCGCAGGGAGCCGACTTCATCTCCTCTGATCTATTCTATGTCTCAGATCAGAGGGGAGCAAAACGGCCATTGCTGAACGGGCCGGCGCTGGGTGACTCAGTTCTTGGGGTTGACTCGGTTGTCGGAGCGACTGTGGCACAACAGGCTACGCTACAGACGCTGGTGGGAGAACTTGTGCCGACTCATGACGCTGCATCTGCTGGTTACACAGTTGTTCCAACATATGTTTCATGGTAGCCATCTCGGAACGCATTTCTTAGACCTCGCGATCCAAGTGTGAGTTCGCTTGATTAGGCTGGCTTGTAGTCGCAGGCGGGGCTGTCGGGGGAGCTCCCTGAGCTGTGCTAGCAGCGGCCTCCCCCGCTTCATCTGGATCCGTCCTTCTGGTTCTTGTCATTCAGAAAATTAGAGAAAACGGCTTTTTGTCCGATTCCCATAGACGGTGCCAAACTGTTACTACGTTTTTATGGGACGGCTTCCCTAAGGCGGACCTTCCTTCACCTACACAATCAACAACGTCAAGGTGACCCTAACTAGAGCAGGGGAACCTCCGATGCTTAAGTCAGTTATCTGATCAGTAGCAAAGGGCTTATCTCAGTTCAGTACTACGTACCTTCTTCCTTCCCAAGCTTGGAGATTTATACAGTTTGTCAATCCTCATCCTCAGAGGATTCTCCTCCTGATTATTAGGAGACTTACTCCTTTCCACAGATTGCTCTCAATCCCGAGAATCTCGAGATTCACTACCCGTATCCCTGGATTTTCGTAGAACAGTATCTGTTCCCGTTCCGTCACTCGCTGTCTCGGCCAGGTTGTTGCCGACTCTCAAAGAATCTCGGCCGACGCAGGAGGGTGGGTTCTCGGCCTTTCCACGGACGGAATAATCTCGGTGTTTATCCGTCATTCCTTGTTCCGTGACCGACAGAACCAACTCGTTGAGTTGGTCTTGTTCTATCGGCTGAGTGACTTGAACACGCTCGGCCTTTAGTGGGCTTTTGCAGACGAGGTAGTCACTCTGACAGAGTGACTTTAATCATCCTTTGCTTTTGCCTCCTGGCCTATCCTCTGTTCCGTCGGTGTTGTCTCGGACTCTTCAGGCAGTGTCAACAGAGCTGACCTACTTTACTTTAATCCGAGTCTCCGAACTTAACACATTTTTCCCTAACACTATGCACTACTTTCTCTTTTTATTTTTTTTTTATTTTTTTATTTTTTACACGGAGAACTTTATTCTACCTACATTTTTCTCTAATGCATATTTATATAAATATGTGTGTGTGTGTGTATATATATATAAATTTTAATTTTTTTTTCCTTTCTTTCTTTATTCATTTAACTAGAAAATCTTCTAAACTAAAATTAGTTACTTGACGTATCACATATGATTTTGGGGTAGGAGAAGCTACTTTAACCAAGAAACCTAGTTATTTTCCAAGATTCTATTAGGTCGATGGTTGAAAATACATTTCATTCACTTTCCAGTCAATTTCAATCACTTCATAGTCAAACTAGAAATTGAGCGGGGTAAACATGAAATTGAGTGGGCAAATTGAAAATTGAGAGGGGCAAGGTATGAATTGAGCAAGGGAACCTAGAAATTGAGTGAGGCAACGTAAGAGTTTAATGAGGGAAGCTAGAAATTGAGCAAGGCAACTTAGAAATTGAGTGAGGGAACCTATGATTTGAGCTAGGCAACCTAGGAATTGAGCGAGGGAAGTTAAAAATTGAGCGAGGGAACCTAGAATTTGAGCAAGGGAACCTATAAATTCAGTGAGACAACTTATGATTTGAGCGAGGGAAGCTACAAATTGTGCGAGGGAACTTAAAAATTAAGCGAGACAATCTAGACCCATGGTGGTGAAATCCCACAGTGTGTGTGCGTGTGGGTGAGTCTGTAGGGTGTGTGTGTGTGTGTTAAAAAAAAAGCGAGACAATCTAGGATTTGAGTGAGGCAACAGAGGAAATGAGTGAGACAACATATAAATTCAACAAGGAATCCTAGGAATTGAGTGAGGGAAGCAAGAAATTGAGTGAAGGAACTTAAAAATTTAGCAAGGAAACCTAGAAATTGAACAAGAGAACCTATGAAATGAGCGAGGCAACGTAGAAATTCAGTGAGAAAACTTAGGATTTGAGTGAGTTAACCTAGGAATTGAGCGAGGGAAGTTAGAAATTGAGTGAGAAAAGTTAGTAATTGAGCGAGGGAACCTATAAATTCAGCGAAGCAACCTACGATTTGAACGAGGGAAGCTACAAATTATGCGAGGCAACCTAGAAATTGAGTGAGGCAACCGAGGATGTGAGCAAGGCAACGTAGGAATTGAGCCAGGGAACCTAGGAAATGAGCGAGGCAACATAGAAATTCAACGAGAAAAGCTAGAAATTAAGTGAGGGAACCTCGATATTCAACGAGGCAACCTAGGATTTGAGCAAGGGAAGCTAAAAATTGAGCGAAGGAACCTAGAAATTGATCAAGGCAAGATAGAAATTCAGTGAGGAAACCTAGGATTTGAGCAAGGCAACCTAGGAATTGAGCAAGGGAAGCTAGAATTTGAGCGAGGGAACCTAGAAATTTAGCGAGGAAACCTAGGATTTGAGAGAGGGAAGCTACAAATTATGCAAGGGAACCTTAAAATTGAGTGAGAAAACCTATGATTTGAGTGAGGCAACGTAGGAATTGAGCAAGGGAACCTAAGAAATGAGTGAGGCAGCGTAGAAATTCAGCGAGGAATCCTAAGAATTGAGAGAGAGAAGCTATAAATTAAGCGAGGGAACCTACAAATTCAGCAAGGCAACCTAAGATTTGAGCAAGGCAATGTAGGAATTGAGTGAGGGAACTTAGAAAATGAGCGAGGCAATGTAAAAATTCAGCGAGGGAAGCTAGAAATTAAGCGAGGCAACCTATAAATTAAGCGAGAGAACTTAGAAATTCAGTGAGACAACCTATAAATTGAGCGAGGTAACCTAAAAATTAAGCGAGGCAACATGAAAATTCAATGAGAAAATCTAGAAATTGAGCTAAGGAAGTTAGAGGAACCTAGAAATTCAGCGAGGCAACCTATAAATTAAACAAGGCACCTATAAATTGGTCTTTGGTGAATTTGACCGAGCAGTTAATGAAATTCATAGGTTACCTTGTTCAATTTATAGGTTGCCTTGCTAAATTTCTAGGTTCCCTCTCTTAATTTTTAGCTTTCCTCGCTTAATTTCTAACGTTCTCTAGCTTTCCTGGCTCAATTTCTAGGTTTTCTCGCTGAATTTGCACGTTGCCTCGCTGTAACATCCTGAATTTTCACTGTTTTGAATTTTTAAAAAAATTCTTAAAATTTTTTTTAATTAACTTATATTATCACTTACTGACCATTAACACTCAACGTTAGCTTATACACGAGTGGTCCAGTCTGGTTACGATTAGACCGTGTGTAGGCCATCAAGTCAAATGATCGGTTTGTACTCGGCGACAGCTTGTGCAGGCCGTACAGCAGCCGAGTAAGGTCAGAAAAATCTAAAAATTTGGGAAAGCATAAATTTCACTGGGCTTGTGATCCATCGAGGACCACAGACCCAGTGGACACCCAGAAATAAACTATTCAGGCCATTCCAACGGCACTTGCCAAATGCAACTCACCAATGCCAGAATTGGAATCTCGCATTGGTTAATAAAACTGAGATTTTAGGCATTTCAGCCGTCGAATTTTTTCTAAATTTACGGTAAAGGTCTAATGTATTTGTCTACGCCTGCCCACAAAATCTGGGTCCCGATCGTGGCACGGTGACCATTGATCGTGAATCAGACTCATGGGACCAAACCCTATATCCAATCGTCTCCAAATTTTACATGGCCCTTCATTGGGACATGTAGCACCTATCCCATAAGTTTCATGGCCAGGGGGCCACCAGAAATGTTCCAAATTTCCAATCAAGCTCTAGACCGCTTATTGGCAGGCCACTAGTTCCAAAACTATAGAGAAATGTCTATCTTATTGGGCTTGACATCTGACACAGGAGTCAGAACTGGGAACTGCCCAGAACCACTCAACTTGAAAAAAATGACGAGTGCATGAGAAGCGCAAATACCCTAAAGTAAGGAGCTGGAACCTAAGTGAATTGAGTCATCCACTCTTATGCAAAGTTAAGGATTTCGGACCATTGGTTTGTGACCAAAACTTCACACGTAGAGTAAGAATATTTTTCTGCTCATATCCATATATTCACGGCCCCGATCGACCATCGGTGACCGTTGAACATACTTCTAATCATATCTGTTAATTGGCGCATCCAAATAGCAGGTTGATCATGTGCATACATAGATCATCATTAGGGCTAACTATCTTACGGTGTATATTAATATGTACACCTCATAGTGGGCCCTAGAACTTAAAAAGACACTCCCATAAGTCTAGTATAGTAAAAACCCAACACGTGGGGCCATTTTCACTAAACTTGGAACTATATAAAGACCTTATTTGGGCATCCCTTCTCCCCATACGAATTTTTCCTAAGAGGAACAAAGGGAGAGAGGAGAGAAAAAGGAGAAGGAAGAGAGGAAGAAGAGAGTGAAAGAGGGTGTTGTTGGTGGAGGAGCCAAGAAAACTTGAAACCTTAACAATCCCCTTCCTTTCTCCCACATTCATAACTCCAAGCTCAATTTTCAACCGATTGGGGAGGTAAGCACCCATCTTTTGATAATCTTTTATGTTGAGCTAGGATATGCATATAATCCTAACATGCAAGTACATTGTCTTAGGATTCCGATCGATCGACACCGAGTTCGGTGCTCGTAGGTCATTTTTCAAGTCATCAACGATCCATAGGTGCAAACTATTATTCTTAGGTGGCCTAGCACCAATTTTAGTATGAATCTAATGATTTTATTTGTTGGATGATGTATTGGGGTAATCTAGCAAAACCTAGGCAAGACCTTACACTTTAGATCCCCCAAATTAATATGGAATGATGATGGAATGCTTATTAATTTTCAAACATGATTGGGTATGTTAGTGATGATTGCTTGTACATTCCTTGCTCGGTTCATGTATGATATTTTTTCCATAATATATTTGATGCACTAACCCTTGTGTATATTTTGATATTAGGAGATATATGAAATACTTGCCTTCCACACTAACCCACACAACACTTGCACCTTTATTTCATGATATTGTTAGTATTTGTCTAGTAAAAATTTAAATTCTATGATGAGAAGTATGAATGCATGTTATTACCTATGCTAGTTGATAATCCATGTTATTCAGCAGACTATACATTACCACCAAACCCTTGGGTTAGTCAGGAATACGAGGAGAGTGAAGGTGGCCCCATTAGTAGGGTTGCCTTAAGGCTAGGCCGGTGGTTTTGAGCACGTACAGATGGGTGACAGTAGACTACATGGGTCATTTATACAAGATGTCGTTCATCTTGTACATGCCTGGACTCGCAAGGTCTAGTCCACATACTAACCAATCATGTTTGTTAACCATATTCGCACACGCTTATATGGAACTTGACACACCCTTCAACCATTGGAGCTCATTGGCAACCATTTGAAATTGATCCACCGACTGGTGAGCTGGACATAGTGGAATGTGACACTGTGGTTGAGCTGTCGGCCTATGCTGGGGTGACGTGCCTCCCCGTGGTGACCACGAGCGATCCCTTCTTAGCACTCCCCATGTGCTTGAAATTGGATATGAAAAACCTAACGGGATTAAGGATCGCAGTGCCCTGGCCTCGCACGTTGAGGGGCCTTGGCATCGCAACCAGTTAAGGGCATTGATATGTGGGGTGTATCAATTTTTCTAACCTACTGGATGAATTGACTTAATTAAGAACTCGGCTAACATTATCATCGCATCGCATTAGTTAGGTTGGTGACTCGACAGTTGAGGTCGCTCTGAGGGAGTGTTGGTCATACGTGATCATTAGATGGAGTCGCTCGGAGGAGTGTTGTGGTAAGGGCATGCATCATATCATTCGTCATGCATACGCATTAACAAGATTAGTTAGGTATTTATGAATGATTATTTTTTATTAAATTCATAATATAATTGATGTTTGTGTAACTTAAGACTGATAGCACCCACTGAGTTGATCACTTACTCTCAATCTAGGATGGTGTTTTAAAACACCAACTAGGCTCTTCAGTAAATACAGGTAATACAGGATACGAGGAGCATGGCGATGCGAGACTGGATGTGGAGGACGAGTTGTCCCATTTCCAATTGATGGGCAGCTCACCCTAGTTTTGCGAGCGGACTTGGATTGCTAAGTAGGGGACTTGGTGAATCATTCTTTTGGACATACTTTGTTTATACTCTTGTTGGGCAATACCTTGTGTAACCCATAGTTATAAATTTTCTTTTAGACTTGTAAACATTTTACCTTTTCCATTACAGTAGACTAGTTGTGAATTATGATTCATATTTCAAGTAATTCCATACTGCACATTTAATCCTGGCTAATGCAAAACAGTAAAATTGGATATAAGTGACACCCAAAAATTTGGGAGTCGAGTAGGTGCACGACTCTCGATTTTCAGGTTGTTACACTCGCTCAATTCCTAGGTTGCCTCGCTCAATTTATAGGTTTCCTTGCTGAATTTTTAGGTTCTTTCACTCAAATTCTAGTTTTCCTCGCTCAATTTCTAATTTCCTTCGCTTAATTCTTAGGTTGCCTCACTCAAATCTTAGGTTTCCTCGCTACATTTTTAGGTTCCCTCGCTCAATTTCTAGGTTCCCTTGCTCAATTTCTACGTTGCCTCCCTCAATTTCTAGGTTACCTCGGTCAATTTCTAGGTTCCCTCGCTCAATTCATAGGTTGTCTCGCTCAATTTTTAGCTTTCCTCGCTCAATTCCTAGGTTCCCTCAGTTGCTTCGCTCAAATCCTACATTGCCTCACTGAATTCCTACGTTGCCTTGCTCAAATTCTAGGTTGCCACGCTCAATTCCTAGGTTCCCTCACTCAATTGCTAGGTTGCCTCGCTCAATTCCTAGGTTGCCACACTCAATTTTTACCTTCCCTCACTCAATTCCTAGCTTGCCTTGCTCAATTCTTAGGCTGCCTCGCTGAATTCCTACCTTGCCTCACTCAATTTCTAAGTTCCCCCGCTCAATTTCTAGCTTCCCTCACTTAAATCCTAGGTTGTCTCGTTGAATTTTTAGGTCCCCTCGCTTAATTTCTACCTTCCCTCACTCAATTCCTAAGATTCCTCGCTGAATTTTTACGTTGTCTCGCTCATTTCGTAGGTTCCTTCACTCAATTCCTACATTTTCTAGCTCACATCCTAGGCTGCCTCACTCAATTTCAAGGTTCCCTCACACAATTTGTAGCTTCCCTCGCTCAAATCCTAGGTTACCTCGCTGAATTTCTAGGTTCCCTCGCTCAAATTCTAGCTTCCCTCGCTAAATTTCTAACTTCCCTCACTCAAATCCTAAGTTGTCTTGCTGAATTTTTAAGTTCCCTCACTTAATTTCTAGGTTCTCTCACTCAATTCCTAGGATTCCTTGCTGAATTTCTACGTTGTCTTGCTCATTTCATAGGTTCCCTCGCTCAATTCCTACATTGTCTCGCTCAAATCCTAGGTTGTCTCGCTCAATTTCAAGGTTCCCTCGCACAATTTGTAAGTTCCCTCGCTCAAATCCTAGGTTGACTCGTTGAATTTCTAGGTTTCCTCGCTCAAATTCTAGTTTCTCTCATTGAATTTCTAACTTCCCTCACTCAATTCTTAGGTTGCCTCGCTCAAATCCTAGGTTTCCTCGCTGAATTTATACATTGTCTTACTCAATTTCTAGGTTCCCTCGCTCAAATCCTAGGTTGCCTTGCTGAATTGTTAGGTTCCCTCGCTTAATTTTTAGCTTCCCTTGCTGAGTTTCTACGTTACCTCGCTCATTTTCTAGGTTCCCTCGCTCAATTCGTACGTTGCCTCACTCAAATCCTAGGTTGCCTTGCTCAATTTCAAGGTTCCCTCACACAATTTGTAGCTTCCCTCGCTCAAATCCTAGGTTGCCTCGCTGAATTTTTAGGTTCCCTAATTCAAATTCTAGATTTTCTCGCTGAATTTTTAACTTCCTTCGCTCAATTCATAGGTTACCTCGCTTAAATCCTAGGTTTTCTCACTGAATTTTTACCTTGCCTCGCTCAATTTTTAGGTTCCTTCGCTCAATTTCTAGCTTCCCTTGCTCAAATCCTAGGTTGCCTCACTGAATTTCTAAGTTCCCTCGCTTAATTTTTAACTTCCCTTGCTTAATTTCTACATTGCCTCACTCATTTCTTAGGTTCCCTAGCTCAATTCTTTTGTTGCCTAGCTCAAATCTTAGGTTACCTCGCTGAATTTCTAGGTTCCCTCGCTAATTTCTAGCTTCCCTCGCTCAATTCCTAGTATTCATCGCTAAATTTATACATTGCGTCGCTCATTTCTTAGGTTCCCTCGCTCAATTCCTACGTTTCCTCGCTCAAATCCTAGGTTGCCTCGCTCAATTTCAAGGTTCCCTTGCACAATTTGTAGCTTACCTCGCTCAAATCATAGGTTGCCTCGCTGAATCTCTAAGTTCCCTCACTTAAATTATATCTTCCCTCGCTGAATTTCTAGGTTCCCTCACTTAATTTCTAGCTTCCCTCGCTCAATTCCTAAGATTCTTCGCTGAATTTCTATGTTGCCTTGCTCATTTCTTAGTTCCCTCACTCAATTCCTACATTGCCTCGCTCAAATCCTAGGTTACCTCGCTAAATTTCAAGGTTCCCTCGCACAATTTGTAGCTTTCCTCTCTCAAATCCTAGGTTACCTCGCTGAATTTCTAGGTTTCCTCACTCAAATTCTAGCTTCCCTCGTTGAATTTTTAACTTCTCTCGCTCAATTCCTAGGTTGCCTCACTCAAATCCTAAGTTTCCTCGCTGAATTTCTATCTTGCCTCGCTAAATTTTTAGGTTCCTTCACTCAATTTCTAGCTTCCCTTGCTCAAATCCTAGATTGCCTCATTGAATTTCTAGGTTCTCTTGCTTAATTTCTAACTTCCCTCACTGAATTTCTACATTACCTTGCTCATTTCCTAAGTTCCCTCGCTCAATTCCTACGTTACCTTGCTCAAATCCTAGGTTGTCTCGCTCAATTTCTAGGTTCCCTCGCACAATTTGTAATTTCCCTCGCTCAAATCGTAGGTTGCTTTGCTGAATTTTTAGGTTTCGTTGCTCAAATTCTATCTTCCCTCACTCAATTTCTAACTTCCCTCGCTCAATTCCAAAGTTCTCTCTCAAATCTTAGGTTTTCTCACTGAATTTCTATGTTGCCTCGCTCATTTACTAGGTTCTCTGGCTGAATTTCTAGGTTGCCTCGCTTAATTTCTAGCTTCCCTCACTCAATTCCTAGGATTCCTCACTGAATTTCTACTCTGCCTCACTCATTTCTTAGGTTTCCTCGCTCAATTCCTATGTTGCCTCGCTCAAATCCCAGGTTTCTTTGCTCAATTTATAGGTTCCCTCGCACAATTTGTAGCTTCCCTCGCTCAAATCCTAAGTTGTCTCGCTGAATTTCTAAGTTCCCTTGCTTAAATTCTAGCTTCCCTCGCTCAATTTCTAACTTCCCTCGCTCAATTCCTAAGTTGCCTAAATCAAATCGTAGGTTCCCTCACTCATTTTCTACGTTTCCTTGCTCAATTTCTAGGTTCCCTCGCTCAATTTCTAGATTTCCTCGCTGAACTCCCATGTTGCCTCGCTCAATTTCTAGGTTCCCTTGCTTAATTCATACATTGTCCTGCTCAATTTTCAATTTGCCCACTCAATTTCATGATTGCCCCGCTAAATTTCTAGTTTGACCACGAAGTGATTGAAATTGACTGCGAAGTGAATAAAATGTATTTTTGACCATCGACCTGATGGAATCTTAGAAAATAACTAGGTTGGTTGGCTAAAGTAGCTTCTCCTACCCCAAAATCATATGTGGTACGTCAAGTAACTAATTTTAGTTTAGAAGATATTCTTGTTAAATGAATAAAGAAAGAAATGAAAAAAAAAAAAAAGAGAGAAAAATGTATACACACACACACACTTATATAAACATGTGTTAGAGAAAAATGTAGGTACAATAAAGTTCTTCACGTAAAAAATAAAAATAAAAATAAAAAAGAGAAAAAAAGTGCATAGCATTATAATTATGGCTACGGTTATAATCCGTAGTCATAGGCCTAGCTCTGACCCAGTCGACAGGGTTGAGCCGGTCGACCCCAACTCGCTGGCTTCTTCTTTTCTTTTCTTTTTTTTTTCCTTTTCCCCATTGTAATCCCCATCGATTTTTGTGGGTCCTATTATGAGGCATGTGTTATATCCAAACCGTCCATCTATTTGGTGAACTCGTATTAAGGCTTGAGATGATAAATAAGACAGATCTAGCTATCAAGTGGGCCACACAGTAAAAGGTAATGAGAAATTGAAGTCAACCATTGAAACCTTTTTAGGGATTATAGAAGTTTTGGATCATTATGAAATTTATTTTTCCTCCTCATTCAGGCCCTTGTGACCTTATTAATAGATTAAATGGAAAATAAATGTTATGATGAGCCTTACAAAATTTTTATCGGTGAAAATCAAGTTCCCCGTTGCTCATTGTGGTGTCATCTATTGATCCATGGATATGATTTATTTTTTTTTGGATAATGCTCCAAAATGATTTCGAAATATGGGTGAACTTTGTGGATATAATAAATACATAGCTGTGGGCCCATGTAACTTTGATCTCTCCTACGCCGTTCGTACAACTCTCAGTGAGAGGAGCGTCAGCGCTCGTCTTGGCAGTGAAAAGGAGGGATAGTTTCGTCCTCAAAGTCGCTGTCCGCACGTGCTAGTCGAAGTTGGTAACTTAAGTTTGTAATCCTTCATAAAAACCGCTGGATAAAAGGTTTTGTCTACAGTCGTCATTTTCTCTTTAGGGATTTACTGCGAAGAGCTTTGGTAGGAAGTTCTTGCGCAAAGATGCGGGACCCACCGCGATGTTTGTGACAAATCACCCCGTCCATTCCTTCTGCGAGCTCATTTTTTAGACATGCGACCAAAAATGAGATGTATCCAAAACTCAAGTCGGCCACACTCATGCATCACGTTGGGACGCATGTGACTTGAAAGAATCCTCGGTGGCGGGAATCTTACGTTGCACCGGAGGATCTCTTTCTTGAACAGTCCATGATGAGCCCACCTGTTCTGCCACTTCACTGGATAATCTGAACCATCAATCTGATGGATCATACAGTAGATGGGAAACTGAAATAAATATCGCACTCGTTAGATAATCCTATTTGTTCAATTAATAGTCTCCAAATCGACCATCAAAAACGAAAAAACGGGGCGTCTGGTCTATTCATAGTGCACTAGCCCGTAGAACTTGCAGTCCACCACATTCATGGCCTGGATTATCTGACTACCCAGCCACGTGGCCACTCATGGATGAATCAAAGGCGACGTGTTGATCAAGTTCATTTAATGTAGTACAAAGGCCTTGCCACGGTTCCACCGGTGTCACTTTCGGCTCCACTGGTTTAGGGGTGGATTCTTTGGTTGAACATTGTACACTTATGTATGTTTTCGGTTTGATCTAAGATTCGTTAGTTGGTACAATTTGGTCCAACCGAAGGTCCTCCTAGATTCTACTGATGGTATGCAGAAGCACGAATTTTATTTCTTAATCTTGTGCAAAAGTGTGTGTGTATAATTGTGATTAGGGTTTCGAACAAAGAGTAGAACGATGTTTTGTAGGCCTTGAAGCCTAGTACGAATTCTCAAGGGTTTTTATAAGAAAGATAAAATTTATACTGTAAATTGTTTCATCTTTTATGACATTCTTTTGATTATAGTGTATTGATCGTCACTTTGTGCTATTATTTTTTTCCATAAGAGTTTTCCATGTAAAATCTCATGTATTCTCTATTCATGCTTGGATTTTCTATTCTCTATTGCTTGTTCAATTTAATCTGAGGTTGCTTCCTCACCTAACAATTGGTATGAAAATATACATTGGGGGTATTAGTTTGAATTTGAAAATATGGCATCGAGGGAATCGAATGTTAAATATGAGACCGAGAATTTCATAGCTAGGTAAAGACAATTTTAAACTATGGAGTTTGAATATGAAAGCCCACCAAGTTCAAGGTCTGCAATGTGCACTCCTTAGAAAAGTGAATCGTCTAAAATCTATGAAAGAAGAGGATTGGGATGAACTTGATCCAAGGGCGATTAACACAATTCAATTTTGCTTGACTAAGAAATCTTTTATAATATCATCGATGAGACAACTACCACGGGCTTATGGATGAAGATGATGAGCATCTATGTGACGAAGTCGCTCACCAATCGTCCATATTTGAACAGACAGTTTTACACTCTAAATATGGTGGAATGGTCGGATCTCTCTAAGCATATTAATGTCTTTAACAAATTGATTTACAAGTTGATAAGCGTATAAGTGAAGATCGATGAAGAAGACAAAGTCCTAATTTTATTGACATCTCTCCCGGAGTCCTACGAGTATTTAGTTGATACTTTGTCCTACGGTAAGGATACCTTGGAGTCGAAGCAGTTAAGAAGGAAGAGCGGAGGCGAAAGTACTTTTACGGATACATTGTTTACTCGGGGAAGATCATTTGAGCGAGAAAAGGAGAAGTTGCAATCTAAATCTAAGTTGAAAGGCAAAGGCATGCTGAAGTGTTGAAATTGTCAAAATGTGCAACATATGAAGAAGCGCTATCAATATCCCAAAACATAAAAGGAGGAGAAATTAGATGGTTTGTCGAAGGAAGTCAATTCATCGAAATCATATGAAGGAACAAATGGTTGTGACATGTTGTCAGTGTCCAAGACCGGTTGCTTTTATTAGGATTGCATTTTGGATATGGGGGCATCGTACCATATGTGTCCTCATTAGATTTAGTTCCTCACATATAGCGAATATGATGGTGGCTTAGTTCTTATGAGCAATATCATACTTGTAAGATGGTCAGAATTTGTTCGGTTCCATCAGGATGTTTGATAGAGTAAGGCTAATCTAACTGATGTGAGGCACGTTCTAAATTTGAATAAGAATTTGATCTCTTTAGAAGCTTTAGATGAACTTGAGTGCAAGTTCACCGATTATAAAAAGTATCTTGAATGTTTCAAAATGGGTACTCATAGTTATAAAAGAACAGAGAAGTGAAAATCTTTACAAGTTAATCGAGAATACTATATCAGGTAGAGCTTCAGTGACTGTACCAAAGTCTATGTCAGCACGTTTGTGGATGCACATCTATGCAACATGAGCAAACGAGGTATGAAAGTACTTATCAATCGTCGTTTAATTTCTAATTTTAAAAGTTTAGATTTAGATATATGTGAGAATTATATATATGAGAAACAATCAAGGTTAAGCTTTAAAACCGGTAAGCATGTTAGTAAAAGGCAACTGAATTATGTGCATTCAAATGTGTAGGGGTCATCACCTATTATTTATGAAGGAGGGTCATTGTTTTTTCTTTCATTAATTGATGATTTCTCTAAAAAGGTTTAGAGTTATATTTTGAAGTATAAATTCGATGTTTTCTCCACTTTCAAGACATGGAAGGCAATGGTTGAAAATCAAACTGGACGAAAAGTGAAAATTCTGAGAACATATAATGGTGAAGAATTTACTTTGAGAAAATTTAACCAATACTGTAAGAGGTGAAAGGATAATGAGGCACAACACAGTAATGCATACACCAAAGCACAATGGTGTGGTAGAACGTATGAACCAAACTCTTGTGAAAATGGTTCGAAATATGTTAAGTAATTTAGGTTGGCCAAGGAGCTATGAGTTGAGGCCATCTCTATAACTTGTTGTTTAGTAAATCAATTTATCTCTACAGTTATAACATTCTGAATTTTCACGGTCAGAGTTCATACTCGTGTCCGAGAAAACTGAGTATTAATAATGTATAAACTTGGATGCTTTTGAAAATTGCACCTTATTTTTTTCCATTTGTATCACATATAGATACATTCATGAAGGTAACATTCACAAGAATAAAATCAATTGTATTGATTATATTTCATCAATGTAAAAATAATAATCAAATGCTTTCTCATCGAAAGCTTATTACATTTATCCAATTCGCAGAGGAAGTATAAAATTAAATCATAAATCTGTCTTCTCATTCTTTAAGTACTTCTTCTATAGGGAAGTAGTCCTCTAAGTCTTTAATCTGTACGTTTCCTGCATCAACTGTACAATTGGGAGAAGGTCAATGCCCTACTCATAGTGATGGTTATCTTTTTTTTAATTAAAGTGGGCTCTTGCCATGATTTTATTTATCACTGAAACATTTACAAACCTTCGGGTGGGCCCCAACAAAAAAACCAGAAGGCCCCACCTATCATGTGACCCCAAAATAAGGTAAAAACACTAAATAAAAAATTTAAAAAAAAAAGGGGGGGGGGGGGGGGGGGGGGGGGGGGGGGGGGGGGGGGGAGCGACCAGAAGCTTCTCAAGCAAACAGAAAAAAAACCAATGACCAAGGTTGAGGGAAAACCGCCCTCAAGGAATGTGGAAAGATCCTACCCCAACATTGTCAAGAAGAAGCAAACCCCTAACTAACCTCGAAAGAAGAGAGAGGGAATTGAAAATTCTATTTGGCCACCCTTCACTCGCTTGCCTTGCCAGATCATCAGCCACTGAATTCCCTTCCTAGAAAGTATGGTTGAAAATAAGATTTAGAGTCCACCTTTTCTGCTGAATTTCTCCCATGATGTACCAAATATTCTAGGGAATGGGGGCAGAAGAATCCCCTGCAGCTTCCACATTGAGTTTAGAATCTGATTCGACAGAAACATTGACTAAATTAAACCGAGGTTAGAACAAATGATCAGCCCGTCTAGCATTGCCTGAGCTTCCATTACTGAATTGGATGTTATCCCATAGTTTCTTCGAAATGCAAATATGAATCAACCTTGGCTATCCCTACAGACTCCCTCGCCGCCAAGGATGGTTATCCTTTAAGATTAACAGTAATTCAAGGAATTCATAAAACATTATAAAGGTTCTGATACGTCAAGTACTTCACACTATAAGTGGTATTAATACACAATCAATCTATATGAGATGTATGTCTAACAAAGTATATGGGGTGTATCACACTTAACGATCACCACAATGTATAATATGATTATAATTATCCAACTCACCCCGCATCCCATACTACAGAAATTCATCGACATGTCGCATGTTTAATATGATTTTATGCGGTTATCTTAAGACGAACACAAAACATGACCAAGTGAATACGTATCCAGAGTTGAGCTACTAATTGCAAGAACTAATGCCCCAAAAGAAAGGAATTGATGTATTGCATATACAAAAGGCCTCACATACACCAACCACTACACCATTATCCACAAAACATGAAATTACGTGTCACCCCAAGGCCATTACCAAAAAGGCATTACGTCCATGATATTTAATTGATTGCTAGAAGAGGGATTCCCAACATGGTACTTGAATCAAAGAGTAATCCTCAATCCATGGAAGGTTAGAAATATCATGACACCTGCCAAGCCCTTAAGATAAAAGAAGCGAGTGACAATAACCAACTCGAATAATAGGCGAGTGACGAAGTCCAACTCGAATATGAGGAGAGTGGTTTAGGCCAACTCAGTAAATAGAAGAGTAGCGATAACCGATTTTTTAATAAGAATGGTGGCAATGGCCAACTCCATAATTAGAAGAGTGACAACCGTCGATTCTTATATACGAAGAGTGGCAAAGCCAAAACAATGGTAAGGCAAGAGCAAGACTTGTATCCAAAGCCTCCCATGAATCCAGGAAAGCTTCTCACAAGGGATATCACGTAGAAACTTCAAAAGGGCCAATAATTGATAACAATTTTTAAAATGAAAACAGAGAGAAAGTAACGAAATTCTGAAAACAGATAATAGGCATGAAAATGACAAGTTTAAAGGCAAGACAAAATGCATTAACTCAATTAAGACAAGGTATGTAAAAGGCACGATAAAATATCATGAAGACATAATACAACAACTTAAATCAATGTAAGCTTAAAGATAAACCGTCACCCAATGTTAGATGTTCATACACACTCCTCCAAATTCAATCTTATCGTATGTCATAAAATTTACAAGGTTAGGATTAAGTCTAGGGTTAGGGCTTAACTAACTAACTATTTGCGCAAAAACTTGAATCAAGACGTTAAGTAAATACATAAGTTACCTTATTCAACGTAGTTAGTCAATCCTATAACTCCTCCAATGCCTCTTCGGCTCTCACTAATTCTCTGATTATGCTTGTTGTATGTGGCTCAATCCTGGACTCGAGTTAGTGACTCAATGAGTCACCGTCCCACGCACACACCTGAACTCTGATTCCTCTCTCCCTCTTTCTACCCTTCTTCTCTTTCTTTTTTTTCTCCTCCTCTCTTTCTTTTCTTTTCTTTCTCCTTCCCATTCTTTTTCTGCAAATGGCTTGCTGAACCAGTTCTTTCTCCTCTTTTCTTGGTTGGAGTTGATCCAAAGTCGAGCGACTTCACCCCTTCTTCTTTAGATTGTTCTTCCCTCGAATGCCAGCAAAGTCTCTTTTATAATGTCGTGGAGAGTCTTCTAGACTCTTCTTGCATAAATCTGACGCAATGTGTAAACCTTACGTTGGGCATTTACACAGCATGAGACAACACAATCTATTGCCCTGTTTTCTTCACAACAGCCATTGGAACTGTATGATGGCCCACCAACTTCCTTTCGATCACTTCCACCAACATGGGAGGCATCAGGTCCTACGCTTTAAAAGGTTGGACAGCTCAGATCAGGGATACAATCCGGATCATGATCGCACAGCAAGCTGAACTTTCTGGGTTGCGTCCAGTTTCGCATCTATTGCGATCCTGCTCAATCTTTATTACCAGATGGGGCCCCTAATACTAGGTGTTTGAAAAATCCATTCTCTTCATCAACCACGTTGTAGAAATCTTGGTTTAGGAGGAAGCGTTTATGGTCTCTGTTCGGTGTGGCCCAATGAGTTGATCATGCGGTGATGGTCCGATCGCCCAGCGAAATGAGAGCGATCACTGATCCTTTCCTAATGAAAGTAGAGAGGTATTGATCAAAAGCTTCATCAGCTTCTATCGGATGGTTCAAATTATCCATATGACCGAGCTGGTGGGTCATAAACGCTGGAAAAAATCCACCCATATGGATGCTTACGCGGCAGGAAGGAAATAGAAGAAAGAGATTTCTCTCTTTCTTTGAAGGTTTGCAGGTCAAGTGGGGTTTGACCGCAATCTTGGTTCGGTGCAACATAGATCACTTCTGCTGTGTCCGTGCACAAAAGGTGGGGCCCACAGGGGCGTTCTCCTGGGGAATCTACACCGTCCATTCATTTCTCCATCTAATTTATGGGGTTAAGCCTAAAATTGAAGCATATCCAAAGATCAAATGGCCATACTACATGTAACAGTGTGTATTATGGTTCCCACCATTGAAACCAATCTAGGCCCTTCAGTGATGTTTATTTGTCATCCAACCTGTCCATAAAGTCATACAGCCTTAGATGAAGGAAAATATCTTATTATGACTACCCATAACCTTTGATGGACGCCAAGATCGACGGTTAAGGGCTAACTTGGCAATTGGGTCTCTTCTACAATGATCAAAGGGCTGAAATTTGACATGTACGGTTAATTTAGGATTCCTAGGATGGTATAAAATTTTACATTAATCGGATAATGGGAACTACATGATCTAGAATTCCGGTTTTAGGTTAATGGCATTTTTATAATTATTGTTAATCTAGGAGTTTTATGAAATCTAATGGTTCTACCTGGTTGTAGGCATGTTTCTAAGTAATTCTTACAAAAGAACTTATATCTACATCATTATAGGTAACGAGCTATTTACCGATTTAGTCAAAGGAAGGTACATATATCAAATAACATGCTCAATAGTCACACGACTTGGTTTATGGATGAGGATCATTCTTAACAGTTAGATGGTGTCATAGACTAGGTGTAAGGCCAAGATCATTAGATCGGTATCATACACGTATACATTTTACGTTAAATTCTTGGTAACGGTCGAGGTCTTTCAATACGTGAGTATTGAATTGTTCAGGGTGTTACAATCTAGCCCCCTTAAACATAATTTTACCCCCAAAATTTAGCATTTCCATTATCCTTGTCACTTTCCATGCTTCTAAGGATTCTCTACTTCCTGTATTCAAGGTAATAGATGGTCGTAGTGGTTTGCAACCGATACTCGGATCCTTCACCTATGCGGTACAGAGGATTTACTAGTATCCAGTCATAATCATTTTAAACCTTGATCCTTTACTTGATCAGGGCATTGGGATCATTTGAGATTATTTAGGACTTAAAATTTGAGTTAAACCGTGCAAATTTCACTTAAACATGGTTCCATCAGTCCATAATCCCGATTATTGTAAACTCATAGGGAATATCACGAATTCTTACATTCTCGTAAGGAATAATTCTACATAGTCTTATTAAGCTTTCACTATATGTTTTGATTATTTGATGCTCTACTCGAAATTATTTCTATCATCCTTTCTGATGCATTATGCTTAAATTTTCCACGTATCACTTGTGAGGTAGGTAGATATACGTTTAAGTGCTAATAATTGGCAAAATGAATTGGGATGCTATAGCCTACCCCCTTAAATAAAAATATCGACCCTGAGATTTTGTAATTGGATTAACTTGTGCAAGCCTTACCTATTTATAGTTCAAAATTCCCTAGTCCCGATTCATTTTACATCCTTGGAAAGATCTTCATTTTGCCATGAAAGTCAGAGATCTTGACTCGACTAGACGACAATGGATAAGCTAGATCATTCATCCATTGTTGAACTCGAGCTTTAGTGTCATCATGTAATGTCCAAAATCATTTTATATTGATAGTCTGTCACTTCAAGAATTTTATCTTCCATTCCATATGTCCAATTCTCCCAAAATTTGGAACCTAAGCTCCTGACTTGTTCCTGAGGCTTTAGAAAAATTCATAAGGTAATATTTGATGGTTTGGCAGTGTTTCACCCTTATGAGGTGTATAAAAGCTTGTTGTCCAGTGGCAATTTCTATTAATTTGCGCTACTGTCATATTTTTATGGAATTTTATACAAATCCAATCAAGATGGAATTTTAGAGGAAGGTTGATGGAGGCCTAAGTGATCTACCAGAAGAGTTTCAAATTTTTTTGATATGTCTACTTACTGTATATAGTGGAGGTTTCGCAACATGTAAGAATTTTATTGAAATAGTCAAAAATTTTGAAAAAAATTAAGAAACCTTCATTCCTATAAGGGAGGCTTGTTTCTTCTTGATTGTAACCCTATTTAAGGATTAATTTTAGTTCAGAAAAAGTTTATTTGAGATTTTGAGAATTTTTTCTAAAAGTACCCAGATTAATAGTCTCTAAACTCCACATCTAACTCACATTCTTAATGGGGAACATGAATATGGGTTTCTAATTTCTCAACTTCACAATTTCTTTGGGAAGTAACTATAAACATAGATATCTCATTCACGATTCAATCTTAGTAACGTAAAGCTTATAGTGGTCCCCTCCCTCAGGCCTAATTAATCTCATTCTCATTCTCTGATATCAACTGTAACATTCCGAATTTTCACAACCAGAGTTCATACCCGTATCTAAGAAAACTGGGTGTTAATAATGTATAAACTTAGATGCTTTTGAAAATCACACCTTATTTTTTTCCATTTAAATCACATCCAGATAATTCATGAAGGTAACATTCACAATAATAAAATCAACTGTATTGATTATATTTCATCAATATAAAAAGAATAATCAAATGCCTTTTCATCGAAAGCTTATTATATTTATCGAGTTTACAGAGGAAGTATAAAACTAAATCATAAATCTATCTTCTCATTCTTTCAATAAAATCTTTTATAAGGAAGTGGTCCTCTAAGTCTTTAATCTGTATGTCTCCTGCATCAATATACGATTGGGAGAGGGTCAACGCCCTACTCATAGTGATGGTTATCTTTTAAAATTAACAATAATTTAAAGAATTCATAAAATATTATAAAGGTTCTGATACGTCAAGTACTCCATACTACAAGAGGTATCAATGCACAAGTAATCTATATGAGATGTATGCTTAGCAAAGTATATGCGGTGTATCACACTTAGTGATCGCTACAATGTGAAATATGATTATAGTTATCCGACTTGCCCCGCATCCCATACTACAGATATTCGCTGGCGTGTCCCACGTTTAACATGGTTTTATATGGTTATCCCCAAACGAAAACAACACATGACCAGGTGAATATGCGCCCAGAGCTGGAGTGACTAATTACAAAAACTAACCCTCCAAAAGAATGAAATTGATGTACTGCATATACAAAACAGCTCACGTACACCAACACCCATAAAACATGAAATTACGTGTCGCCTCAGGGCCACTATCGAAAATACATTATGTCCATGATATTTAATCGATCGCTAGAGGAGGGTTTCCCAACATGGTACTTGTATTAAAGAGTAATCCTAAATCCATAAAAGGTTAGGAATAACAAAACACCTACCAAGCCCTCAAGATAAAAGAAGCGAGTGACAATAACAGCTTGAATAAGAAGCGAGTGACAAAGGCCAACTCAAATATGAGAAGAGTAATTAACACTAACTCGGTAAATAGAAGAGTGGCGACGACCGATTTTTAATAAGAAGGGTGGTAATGGCCAACTCCATAATTAGAAGAGCGACAACCGTCGATTCTTGGATACGAAAAGAGTGGCAGTGCCAAATCAATGGTAAGCTAAGGGCAAGGCTTGTATTCATAACCTCCCATGAATCCAGGAAAGCTCCTCATAATTGATAACAATTTTTAAAATGAAAACAGAGGAAAAGTAACGGAATTCTGAGAATAGATAAAAGGCATGAAAATAACAAGTTTAAAGGCAAGATAAAATGCATCAACTCAATTAAGACAAGGTATGTAAAAGGCGCGGTAAAATATTGTGAAGGCATAATACAACAACTTAAATCAATATAAGTATAAAGGATAAAACCCTCACCCGATGCTAAATGTTCATTCACACTGCTCCAAATTCAATCTTATCCTATGTCACAAAATTTACAAGGTTAGGATTAAGTCTAAGGTTAGGGCTTAACTAACTAACTATTTGCGCAGGAACTTGAATCAAGATGTTAGATAAATACATAAGTTACCTTATTCAATGTAGTTAGTCAATCCTATAACTCCAATGACTCTTCGGCTCTCACTAATTCTCTTATTATGTTGTATGTGGCTCGATCCTAGATTCTAGTTAGTGATCAGTGAGTCGCCGTCCCACGCACAACACCAGAACTCTGATTCCTCTCTCCCTCTTTCTATCCTTCTTCTCTTTCTTTTCTCTCTTTTTTTCTTCTTTCTTTTCTTTCTTCTCCTCTCTTTCTTTTCTTTTCTTTTCTTTCTCCCTCCCTTTCTCTTTCTGTAACCAGCTTGCTGAACTGGTTCTTTCTCCTCTTTTCTTGGTTGGAGTTGATCCAAAGTCGAGCGACTTCACCCCTTCTTCATTAGATTGCTCTTCCTCCGGATACTTGCAGAGTCTTCTTTATAATGTTGTGGAGAGTCTTGCAGACTCTTCTATCATAAATCCGATGCAAAGCGTAAACCTTACATTGGGTGTTTACATAGCGTGAGACAGCACAATCTGTTGCCCTATTTTCTACACAACAGCCATTGGAACTATATGATAGCCCACTGACTTCCTTTCGATCACTTCTGCCAGCATGGGAGGGATCGGGTCCCACGCTTTAGAAGGTTGGACGACTCGGATCAGGGATACAATCCCGATCGTAATCACATACCAAGCCAAACTTTCTAGTTTGCATCTAGTTTTTCAGTCAATCACATCTGTTGCGATCCTACTCGATCTGCGTTACCAGATGGGGCCCCTAATAGTAGGTGTCTGAAAAATTTGTTCCCTTCATTAGCTGCATTGTGGAAATCTTGGTTTAGGAGGAAGGTTTATGGTCTCTTTTCGATGTGGCCCAACGAGTTGATCGTGCAGTGATGGTCCGATCATTCAGCGAAATGAGAGCAATCACTGATCCTCTCTTAATGAAAGTTACGAGGTATTGATCACAAGCTTCATCAGCTTCTATCAGATGGTTCAAATTATTTGCATAACCAAGCTAGTGGGTCATAAACGCTGGTAAAAACCCGCCTGCATGGACGCTTGCGCAACGGGAAGGAAACAGAAGAAAGAGATTTCTCTCTTTCTTTGAAGGTTTGCGAGTCAAGCGGGGTTTGGCCGCAATCTTGGTTTGGTGCAATGCAGATCACCTCTGCTGTGTATGTGCACAAAAGTTAGGGCCCACAGGGGTGTTCTCTTGGGGAATTTACACCGTCCATTCGTTTCTCCATCTAATTCACGGGGAATTTATGTGAAGGCACAAAAGTTACATATGCCACCACCGCCCACTTGCCCTGGTCAGTTCAGATCTTCTTCTTTCTCTGCCCCCTCTTCGGTAGCTATAGTCTATTGGTTCCGTCCCCCAAAGGGCTGACACAAACTCAATGTTGATGGATCCGCATTGTCCAATCCTGGGCCAGCAGGCGGGAGAGGCATATGCAGAGACTCCCAGGCCAAAATGATAATTGCTTTGTCTAGGGGATATGGGAGTGCATCCAACAACTTGGCAGAGCTCCGTGTAGTTTATGACGATATGCAGATGTGAATTTTGTCCAAAATGGAGAGAGTGATAATCGAATCAGATTCCAAGTGGGTAGTGAACTGTCTATACGGAAAATCCACGTTCTCTTGGAAGTGGCACTACTGGATGACCAGAATAAGGAAGCTATGTAGCAGGGGAATTTTCAGAATCTCCCTTACCCCCAGAGAAGCAAATGAGACTGAAGATGGGCTGGCAAAAGTAAGAAGCTCTTCTCAATCTAACCGGCTATTTTGGGATGTCTTCCATCTCCCTCGATTGATTATGGGTCGTTTCTTATTGGACAAAACCGGCTTAGGATCTGTTAGGAAACTCAAAAAATCTTCGTTTGTATAAAAAAGATAGGTAGGTAGCCAAGTTGTTGCTTTTGTGCCCTAAATACCATAGGTCGTAATCTTCTTCTCCTTTAATGTAAGTAGATGGGCCTGTTGTTGGCCCACCTCTTTTGAAAAAAGAAATAAAATTACATGCTCAACGGTCAGTTGACTTGGTTTATGGATGAAGATCATTCTTAATGGTTAAATGGTGTTATAGACTAGGTGTAAGGTCAGGATCATTAGATCAGTATCATACACATGTACATTTTACGTTAAATTCTTGTTAACACTCAAGGACTTTCAACATGCGGGTATTGAAATGTTCGGAGCATTACAAAAACTATCGATTGTAAAATTCCAGAAGAAGTATAGACTGGTCAAGTAGTTGATTACTCAGGGCTAGAGATATTTGGTTGTGATGCTTACTTACATGTACCCTCAAGAGATAAGCTAGACAAAATGGCTAAAAAGTGTACTTTTGTTAGTTATGAGGATAGGGTGGAATATTACAGATTATATGACTAAGTTTTACAGAAAATTATATTTAGTTGGGACGTAAAGTTTGATGAAGGTTCTTTGTTTCGAAAGAATGAATACAAGGAAACGGAAAAATTAGTTGTTGATGTTAAAGCAGAAAATTGTGAGAAAATCGAAGAAGTGGAGTCATAGATAAAGGTATAGGAAGAGGCGATGCAACCACCTGTCAGGAGAAATTCACTAAGGAATCATATTGTACCGTTGAGATATAAGGATGACTCAAAATGTTGCGTTTGGTCTCATTACAGATAAGGGGGTACTTTTTAAAAAGCAGTTAAAGACAGAGATACAAAGAAGTCGATGGCATGGATGCATGATGAAATGAACTCTCTATATAAAAATGAAATGTGAGAGCTGCTAATGAAGCTACCCGTAGGGCAGAAAGTAATCGATTGCAAGTGGATTTACCAGAAGAAACTGGATATGTATAAAGTCAGATTGGTAGTGAAGGGTTATTCCCAGAAGGAGGGTGTCGAATTCGGTGAGATATTCCCACAAGTGGTAAAAGAGCAATATGAAACTAAAAAAGTTAAATATAAAGATTGTGTTTTTATGGGAACTAAAAGAGCAAATCTACATTAAGGAATATGAAGGGTTTGAAGTGTGGGGAAATGAAATTTTAGTTTATAGATTAAAGAGGTCGTTATACATCCTGAAACAACCACCTAGGCAGTGGTACAAGAAATTTGATTCTTTCAGATTGAGTCAGTTGTTTATCAAAAGTAATTCGATCATTGTGTCTATTTTAGAGTATTGAGTGATTGAAAATTCATTATCCTGGTGTTGCATGTTGATATGCGTATCTTCAACCATAGCATATTTGAAATCAATATATTGAAGACTTGATTATTCAGAGCATTTGACACGAAAGACCTAGGGGCTGTAAAGAAGATTCTCGGCATTAATATATATAAACAAGGAAAGGAGTATGTTATGGCTGTCTTAGATGTAACATGCTTGAAAAATTCTTAGTCAAGTTTGGACTGAAAAAGGCAAACTGGTTGGCACATCTCACGTTGAAGTTATGTTATACTTTAGATGAAGAAAAGTGATATATGTCTCGTATACCCTACTTGAGCACAGCTGGCTTATGGGTAGATGTTCGACACATATCACAGTGGGGCCTACACAGCTCGACCTCAAGGGAAGTTCCCATGAGCTCGACTGTACAGAACCTTTTCCTATATATATATATATATATATATATAGGGAAAAGGTACTATGCGCTCGAGCTGATGGGTCCGTCCCATGAGGTCAAGCTGTGTGGGCCTCACCGTGATGCGTTTCGAACATCTACCCCATCATTAGATGCATCATTCCATCGTGGGCATAGGTCTCAAAAATCAAGTCAATCCGTGACTTTTGTGGGCCACACCACATACAAAAGTTGAGAGGGGCTGTGCACCATTAAAACATTCATAATCATTTTTTGGGCCCACCTAGATGTGGTTTGCAAATCCAGCCCATCCATTATGTGTGTCCCACTAGGATGAGGGGTCATACCAAGTTTCAGCAGCATTCAAAACTCAGGTGGGCCCCACCAAGTGCTTTTACATGTTTTTGGCATGTCTTCATATGATTTTAGATGGTATGGCCCACCTGAGTTCTGTATATGGCTGATTTTTGGGATAACCTATAATTTAAAGGGGACTCATCAAATGCACGGTGTTGATGGTCAACACGCATCATGGTGGGGCCCACACAGCTCGACCTCATGAGAGCTTATCGTGAGGTCGAGCGCATAGTACCTTTTCCCTATAGACACAAACACACACACACACAAAGAAAGAGAGAGAGAGAGAGAGAGAGAGAGAGAGAGAGAGAGAGAGAGAGAGAGAGAGATCCTTCTAATTGTGATTAGAGTCTATAACAAAGAGTAAAATGAGATTTTGTAAGTTTTTTTTAGCTTAATATGATTTCTTAAGGGTTTTCATGGAAAAGTTAAGTTTTTTAACTATAAGTTGTTTCATCTTTTGTAATATGTTTTTTTTTTTTTAATTATAATAAATTGATTGTAGCTTTGTGTCGTGATTTTTTTTTTGCAAAGGTTTTCTACATAAATTTTTATGTGTGCTATTTGTACTTAGATTTTTCATCCTCTATTATTTATTTGATTTAATCCGTCGTTAGTTCCGCGACTCTCAAGAGTTTCAACACCCAGTAAAGGGTTCCAGTATCCATAGGTTGTGAAATCCCACTACAACGTGATTGTACGTGTTAAAAGAAAAAAAGCGTTAAAAATATCTGCGCAGGAAATAACCTCCTCTTCCATGCTACTTCCTGGAGCATGCTACCATCGTTAGTTTGTCCTTATACCATGTGGGCAGAAGAGATCTCACCAAATGAATTTATTGATGGGAGTATCACGAGAGCAATAGGGCCGAATTGTAAATTCATGGAAAACTTGCATGCATTGAGGCCCACACAAAATCCAATAATTCCAACCGCTTGTCTTTAAGCGGTTGTAATTTTCTTCTTTTCACGATAATCTGGCCCTTGCATATTGACTAATTTGGATCACTTATGACTATGGCTTACGTACGAATCTAAGAAGATAAATATACAAGAGAAATGATCCAGTGCTCTCAAAGCACCGTAAGTTATAATACTTCTAGTGGCACTGGGCACTTGGACAGTCCAATAGATCAATCCGGACCATTGAGTAGGTTAAAAATACATTTAAAGGGCTAAAATGCTCCCTAAAAATTTGCATGTTTTAATTTATTCATAAGTTGGACTCTTTTTTATAAATATTAGTTTTCCAAACCATGGATGAGATGGTTAGGATTTGTTGATGGAATTGATTCTTTTTAACCATGAGCAATCCATGATGGATCCTGACAAAAGGATGCTCAAAATGAATTTTCCTGATACAGAAAAGAAGGTATAAAGTACGACCACTCGGGCAGAACCGACGAAAAGAACTGGGCCACACCTATATAAAAACAGCCTACTCACATCAAATGCAGAACCAAAAAACAGCCCTTTTTTTTTTCTTTTTGCATGGAATTAGCAGCCTCTCTTTTCTTTTTCTTTTTTTCTTTTTTTTTTTTTTTTAAAAAAAGAAAACTCCCGGAGGGCAGCACAAAAAGGGGGACCCTTCCAGCCTATACAAATTCGGGATCTCTTGACAAAAACGAGGAGGATCCTATCATAAAGCAAAAAAACAGGAATAAACAAATAACCCGACACCACTGATGGATGGAGAAATCGATCTGCACCCCTAAGCCTTCCTCGAACCTAACCCCAGCTTGTCGAGAAAAATCGATCTTCTGACTTCCCAAAAGAGACCTGTCCTGGCTAAGAAGATATCTGAAAGTTGCGAGGAGCTACCCAGCTTAGACAAGGCATCTACCTGCCCATTTCCTTCCCTGAGAGTATGCTAAAATCTGACTTGGCCCATGGCCATCACGCCCTTGATCCTGCTACACCAATACTTCCATTTCCAACCAAGAGTGGACTTCCCAGAGAACATGTTCACTACCTGTAAGGAATCTAATTCAATTATAATATTAGCCAAACCCCTTTTAAGACAATGTAACAACCCGTTGTGGACCGCTCTGACTTCAGCCCCGGTGTTCGACAACACCCCATAGCCCGCAGTGAACCCAAAAATAAAATCACCCAAATCATTTATGCAAATACCTCCTCCCCCCACATTACCTGATGAATCAACTCCGTTAACCAAAAAACAGCCCTTTCAATCATACAAATCTAGATGAATCAACTCCATTAACCTGCAATTCCATGGAACAAAATAAACCATAGCTTAGGTTACCTTCGGTGTCCGGCTAAATCAATGGCTTAGGTTGTTGAAAGGTGGGGTCCACCTGTACCGAATAAAATCCTTTCTACTCAGTCATATAGGAAGCGGATTGGCTGGTGTACCACACATTAGCTATATAACGTGTAGATACGTGCTGTGCGAATAGAGCTAGGCATCGGACCAAGTCGGACCGGATTCGGTCCAACCCAATCCAGTCCGAAATCTACGTGGCTGGATCCGAATTCGATCCGATCCGGCACTGAGTTCAAGACATCTGACCTGAACAGATCTGTAACGCCCTGAAAATCGGGGGTCGAGCATAAGCCCCACTCTTGAGTTCCAACGCAACACTTATGCAACATAGATGATGATGATTGAATGTTGTCCATATTAGTGCATTAAACATGAGTGAGATTATATCTAAACAACATATCATACTCTAGAAACAGTTAAGTTTCGCAAGCGGAAAACTGCAGTAAATATATAAACTGTTGTAAGTCTTTAAAGTTACCAAGTTAAATATGTACATGTATACTCTAAAAATGAACAAAATGAATATATATGAGTGTTCCAAAAGTATAATGGCATCTAATCAGCATCCGTGTAATCCAGTTGATCAGAACATGGTTGACATAGACCCGCCTGATAGCTGCATATAGGAGAAACCCTCCTCATCATCATAAAAATCTGGCTCTGCTTCACAAGCATCGCCATCATCTGAAACTAAAATAGAGTCTGATTGGTGTTTAAAACACCGTCTAGTAACGTGGGAGTGAGTGATCAACTTAGTGAAATAATAAAGAAAAGGTTAACATGTTATCAATGTAGTCAAACAGTAATGATAACGCAATATAACAATCAGGTCCTAAGTACTCTTGTTAATACAATAATGTGGTGCATGCTCATGTTAGTCAATAATTAATTATGTTTATTCATACAGCAGTGTTAGGAAGCTAAGGTACCACCCTTTATATCATTTACCCAACATTGATCCATTTAGGATCGTCAATCCTAGTTAATCACATACGATAGGCAAGTTTAGGTCACTACCACCAATGCCCTACCAACTGAAAGTCTATTTTTGAAGACTCGTCACCAACCCGACTGGGGACCATAGCCAGGCTGTACCAAGGTAGGTCTGTTTCATACTCGAGGTCACTCCACTAACGTCTTACCAACTGACAGTTTATTTTCGAAGGCTCGTCACTGACTCGACTAGGGACCACAGCCGGGCTGCGCTAGTATAGGCTGAGTTTATACTCTAGTTGCTACAGAAAGGCTTGTCGCCTCAACGCAGTCTCAGAGTATACTCGAGGGCACTATAAAGGGCTCGTCACCTTATCAGTGTAGACCGACAGCTCGAATAAAGTATCCCATACCACCATATTCGGCTCATGAGTTTGGGTTGCGCACGGTCACTACGGGGAGGCTCGTCACCCCAGCGTAGGCTGACAGCTCGACTACGGTGTCCCATACCACCATGTTCGGCTTATGAGTCTTAGTAGATCGAGGTACCAAGGTCGAACGGGTTTTCACTGGTGAGTTTGGTACCTTAGATTCAAGCAGTAGCAACCATACATGGTAAACACACAATAAGACAATCGGTTCATTGGACAAGTTCGACTAGTACAAGTGTACGCTGAATTAATCGACATGGAGCGCTAACCACTGTCGACAATCATTGTACAACTCGCATTCACCGAACACAACAAAGGTGATGAGACTAGCTCAGCCAATCAAACAGGAATTGTTACTGATTGCTTGGACTACGTCGTAGTCCCAATCATAGTCAAATGTAATAAGCATTCATATACACTAGTCAAGATAGCATGTAGCAACCAATTCGGATATAAATTTCATTTAAGCATTTTAACAAACACATAGAGTACAGGTTAACATACATAAACATTTCATCCATATATCACGTAGCAACAAGGTAGATTACATGAAGGAAACTGTACTTATAAATAAGGTAATCGAGAATCTTATCTCAATACCCTCATTAAACACATTTCATCAAACATTTTCTCATTCAAGCATTTTATCAAACACTTATAAGACACATATTAACATACATGTAATAAAATAGTTAGAACATGTATTATGACAAATCCTTTCACATAGGAGTTACCACATGCACAAAAATCATGTATTTATGATCAATAATCATGGCAAGCACAAATTCATATTCCATATTCATTTAAACATTTCAACAAACACATGAGATGCATTATAAATCAACATAGCCTATATATATGTAACATACGAAAAATCTCGAATTTAAGCACATGTGATAGCAATCAAGTCAGTCATAAATCATTACTGATATTGAAGGCCTTGAAAACCATAACCTAAACATTTATAGTCCGCACCTTTCGCCGGTAAACTCATAACGAACTCAGTTTAAACACTACGTCTTTGTCTACGGCACAACGACAACCTATAGGATGAAATAGGTTAGTTATTTTATCATTTACTCTATTTGAATCCCTAAGATAGATTAGGATTAGGATTTCTTACCCAAAAATGGAATCAGAAACGCCGAAATAGCGATACAGAAGCAGTGGTTAAGCACGTGGAGTGATGGATTGAATCTCAAGAATAAACTCCAACTCTTTCTCTCACTTCTCCTCACTTTCTCCTTCTTTTTCCTCTCTCTTCTCTCTCCTAGGGTTACGAATTCGTATGGAATGAGAGAGGGATGAGTTTAGGCCTTTATATAGGCTTAGAACTGATGGAAATGGCCCCAAAGTCATGGTACACTTAGGTTATAACCAAAGGATGGTTGTTTCGATCCAACGGATCACTTCTGGAGGCCAATTTTCTGCATGAGGTCAGACTTAAGCTCTCTAACATTGGATCTAAGTCGAGTTAAGTTTTCAGTCCGATCAGATCAGTGGATCGGTCGTGGGAGATCTGTTTCAATTCAACGGTCACCGGTACTCGATCAGGGCCACAAGTATACTGACATGTGTTGAAAATTTTTCTTGATTTGACGGAGTAATTAGGTCAGATTCTGGTGGTCAAAATCCTTAGATTCAGCCTGCAAGAAAATCGACTCAATTCCTAAAAATATTCGCGTTTTCTCACACACTTCGCTCTGGGCTTAAGTAAATAGCTTAGGGATACTATCTGGACTTGATTTCTGAGATGGTTGTCAAGTACAAGGAGGTGGTCATAATTGTTTAGTTTCCTAGTAATCGGACTTTCAACGTGCGGTCCAGGTCCGATACGGAGTTTCAATGTGCTCCTGAGAGCAACTGGGTTTTGAGATAGATCCTAAGTTTTTAGATAATGTAGCGTTAACGGTTCTACTCATTTTGGGTCTTACAGATCGTATTTAAAGTGATTAGTGCTAATTTCACAGGTAATCTAGTTTAGCACTTAGTTAATTCTTATTTAATTTTTAAAGGATTTGGTCCTTAGTGATTTCTGCCTAAGGTAGTACTCGAGTCTTTATAAAGATTTTTTCGAAACGTTCCCCGATCCGTTGTATGATTGGCCTGACCCGAACTGAGTTTGACTCGGTCAGGGAAACCGAGTCAAATCAGATTGGGTACAAATCAATTTTTTTAACGGTGACAATCATTATCCTCGTTGCTATTTTCGGTGTGATCCATTTGAGCTTTAGATATGATTCATTTTTTTTCCAAATGCTTTAAAATGATCACAAAAAATTGATAAACAATATGGATATAATAAATACATCATTGTGGGGCACACGTAATGTGGATCTCATTTGAGCCGTTCGTACAACTCGGAGCTCGAGGAATATAGCTGTGATTTAATTATGACATTGGTAGCTCTAGGTTCAAATGTAGAGAAGGCTTGAATAAGTTGTCACTCCGCAGACTTTGATGATTTGTACACATGCACAAATCTACTGTACATATTAACCTACATGCAACTCAATCTAAACCGTCCAAATAGTTTATCATTGTATACGATGTGTCATGACCCAAAAAATTACACTAATGTTACAATCAGAAGTTTTTGATTGGTAGGCAACTGACAAACGGTTGTGTGTACTAACAAGCTAGCCCCAAAAAAAAAAAAAAAAAAAAATGACAAATGGCTAACATAAGAAATAGTCAATGATACACCAATTAATCAAAGGCAGAATTTTTTTATCAATCTGGTTGTGGGTAAATGCACCATCCACAAGTGGGCCTCACTATTTGGATGGTTTGGATTCAAATACATGTTTTTCTATTGTCCAATGGCTAAGTGCGTGTACATGGATCCCGTGCACCAGCAGCAGGTCCAACAACTCCTTCCAAAAATGACGTTCGTACAACTCGGAGCTCGAGGAGCGTCAGCGCTCGTCTTCGCACGACACGTACCTACAACTAGCTTTGCACGGTGGCAAATCCTCTTACCGCAGTGAATAAACTCTGTTAGGGCCCACCTTGAATGCATGTGGTTTATCCATGCCGTCCATTCATTTTTTCATATTATTTTAGTAGTTGAACTCAAAATTGATGAATATCCAAAGCTCAAGTGGATCATACCATAGGAAAAAGTAGAAATATAAATATGAACCACTCCAGATTGAGCCGGATCGAATCGGTCTTGTTCCATTCAGATCGGGTCAGTTCGGATTAACCACAACCCGATCTCGATTCGAAAACAGTCGGATCTGAAGAGCCCCTACTCAATCCGCACCAATCCAGGCTGTCGGTTCGGATCGGAACGAATCGGATTGGGTCTGATCGGGTCGGATCCACCGGATCGGGTTAAATGTGTCCAACTCTACGTGTGAAGACTAGCACTGACGTTCCTCGAGCTCCAAGTCTTACAAATGGTTCAAAGGAGATCAAAGTTACATGATTCCTATAATGATGTATTTATTATATCCACACCCTTCATCCATTTTTAGATATCATTTTAGATCATTAGACGAAAAATTGAATCATATTTAAAGCTCAAATGGACCACACCAAAAATAGCAGCGAGGATGTTAAAAAATTCATAGGGCCCACCATAACGTTTATTATCCATTCAATCTGTTAATGAGGTCACAAATACGTGGATGAAGAGTAAAATAAAATTTAAAAAAAATATAAATAAATAAATAATAAATAAAAATTCATATTGATCCGAAACTTCTTTGACCCCTAAAAGGATTTCAATGATAGACGTTCAATCCCTCACTCCTTTTTTCAGTGTGGTGCACTTGATCTTTGTATCTATCTTATTTTTCTTCTCAAGTCTTAATATGATCTCGACAAATGGATGGACGGTTTGGATATAACACATACCTCGTGATGGGATACTCAGATCTTGCTGAGGCCAATAAACCGGCTATGCAGCTGATGTGCGGTACACCAGCCAATCCGCTTCCGTCATATATGAGGCTCCATTTGCATTGGAGTTTGTGGCATGCGGTACCACTCATCTTCGGTACCTGAAACATGGAAGGTCGGGTGGTGTATCCAGACCATCCATCTAGTGCATCCTATTAATGAACGGCCAGTATTATTTTCATGGATGGCCATCGTTTCGAACGGACAATCCTGTCCATACGGTCGAAATGAAAATTAATTCGACCGGGGAAACTAACGGGTGGGTTCGTGTTCAACCAGTGACCATCAGCGAACAAGTCCCGCTATGTCGAAGATCCGGACCCACCTACCCGACTGCCACGTGTCCGGTAAGGGCGTCGAACGCTGTTCTAGTCCAGCAGGGCCGATAAGTGTCGGCCAAGAGGTACTGATTGGAATCGGATCGGCTACTCCCCCCGCCACCAGCCAATGGCTGATGGTCGGTGCTGTGTGGGCCCCATCATGATGTATGTGTTTCATCCATGCCGTCCACCTATTTTTCTAGACCATTTTATTATATGAGACAAAAAAAAATGAGGTATATCCCAATCTCAAGTGGATCACATTATATGAAACAGTGTTGAATGAACATTGACCATTAAAAACTTTTCGGGGGTCATAAAAGTTTTGGATCAAATTGATCTTTGTTTTTACCCTTCATCTGGGTCTATATGACCTAATCAACAGATTGGATGTTGAATAAACAGTATAGTGGGCCTTAGGAGGATTTTAATGGAGGATATCCAATCATTATTGTTTTCCTGTGGTGTCGTCCACCTGGAATTTTTATCCTTCTAATATTTTGTATCAAGCTTAAAATGATCTGTAAAAATGGATGAACGGCATGGATGAAATACATACATCATGGTGGGGCCCACAGATCACCGAACATCAGCCACGAGGATGGTGGCGGGGGAGTAGCCAATCCGTTTCCGTAGTGATTGTGATTCTGGCGGACGCGGTCTGGCTGGTGACCCAACACCAGCCAGCTAGCTGGTGTCAAATCTCTTTGGGACCCAATATGAAGTATATCTCTTATCCACTCCGTGCATCCATTTTTTTTTTTTTTTTTTCAGCGAATTTAATGGAATGAGGCAGATCGTAGACCACACCACAGGAAACAGTGTGGAGAAGGATTACGATGGTTGAAACCTTTCTAGAGCCCACCGTGATGCTTACGTTTCATCCAAACCGTTAATAAGGTTAAAAAACGTGGATATATGGAAAAAGCAAATATCACCTTGATCCAAAACTTTTGTGTCACCCGATAAGTGAAAACTTTAAGCATTCAATCCTCATTATTTCGTGTGGTGTGGTCCAGTTGAGCTTTGGATCTGCCTTATTTTTGGGTATATGAGCTAGAATTAACTTTTAAAATGGACGAACAGCGTGGAGAAAATATATAGATCATGGTGTCGCCCACCTAACTTTAACACCAGATAACTTGCTGTCACTAGCCAAACCGCCTCCCATTCGGGCAGTCCGACGTGGCGGGAATAATCTGGTGGCAGCTTCGGTGGATCCCCGGATCTGAGGTGGTGGATCCCTGACTGTGGGGCCCACCTTGATGTATGTTCCTTGCATCCACGCCATCCATCCGTTTTGAAATATCATTTTAGGGCATGATGCCAACAACGAAGAAGATCCAAATCTTAGGTGGATCACACCATAGAACTTAGTCGTGACTGAATACCCACCATTAAAAACTTCTTCGGGCCACCGGAATGTTTATTTGCCATCAAACCTGTTGATATTGTTACAAAAACGTGAATGAAGGGACCACACAAATATCAGCTTGATCCAAAACTCGTGGTATAATAGAAGTTTTTAATGGTCAATAACCAATTTTTCATGTGGCTTAGCCCACCTAGGAGTTAGAACTGCTTCACTTTTTTGGTTCATGACCTAAAATGATCTGGTAAAACAAATGAAAGGCAAAGGCACATACATCAGGATGGGACACAAAGTCAGGGATCCATCCACCAAATCCGCGCCCCAATAATCTGGACGTGGTTTGGCTAGTAACCCAGCACCAGCCAGTTAGCTGGTGTCAAAGCTCTGTGGGCCACACCCCACCCTGATATATCTGTTTTCTCCATATCGTTCGTTCATTTTGTCAGCTCATTTTCAAAAGTTTTGGATAAACTGATATTTGTGTTTTCCATTTCAACGAGGACTTTGAGACCTTATCAACAGGTTGAATGGCAAATAAACATTACATGGGCCTTAAAAGGATTTTTAATGGTGGACGTTCAATCAACACTGTTTTCCCATGGTGTGGCTCACCTTAGATTTGGATTTGCCTCATTTTTGAAGCTCTTGCACTAAAATGGACAGGAGGCGTGGATAAAACACAAACATCAGTAGGGCGACAAATCGTTGACACCAGCTACCAGGCTGGTGTTGGGGTCACTTGCCAAACCGCGTCTCTCTCTCACATCTTACCCGTACAATAAACGTGCATGTTTGATATCAACAAATGCCATGAGAGGATTAAAACATGAAGGGTGCGTTTTATTGCACCAAATATCATGATATTCAGTGCAACCAAACGCAACCGAAAGCAAATTCAAAATTCGATCATAAACGAAGCTTTATTTAACATCGCCATCCTTATGATGGAAAATACAAAGCCATTGTACTTTCATGGCTCCAAATGCTCCCTCTCTCACTCACAACTACATTTAACAACTGTATTCACAGTGCAAGAAGAAGCTGAAGAAAGAGATGATGACGATACATGCAAAGAAAACAACATAAATCCTACGGCACCGTTGAAGGCTTATTCACTTACACCAAACAAAAACCAAAGACAGGAAAGAAGACCGAAACCGACGGTGATTAGAGCTCTTAGGTGCATTTAAACCCTGATGGGACCTTATACCCGCATGCATTCACCAGCAAGCTAAGGGTGACGTCGACGTCGAGATTTATTCCCAAGATGTTGGCCCTAATGGCAGTGCACAGGCACACTGCTACGTCGAGATCGACCAGGCCTTGGAGGAGAGAGCAACAAGGGAGGGTAGCTGGGGAGCCCACAACGATGTTGGCCAACCCTAGCAAGTTGGCACATACGCCAAGCTTGAGTGCGTCCCTAGGGCACTTACTGCCCGTCGATGGGGTGGGAGTAGGTGTGGGCGTGGTGGGAGAAGGTTTGGGCGGAGAAGGTGTGGGCGTGGTGGGAGAAGGTTTGGGCGTGGTGGGAGAAGGTGTGGGCGTGGGCTTTGGCTTTGGGGTAGGGCTAGGGATGCATGGGCATGGTTTGTAATGGGTGGCTGAGACAAAAACAGAGGAGAAGGTTGAGGGAGAGGAAGAGCACAAGGGATGCTGAGCTCTTTGAGGCCATCTTCAAACACTTGGATATTGATGGTAATGGAACTGGTGATGGAGGGATTGGTAATGAGTGGTATAGGTATTTTATAGAGGGAGTTCTGATGTATAAGAGTCGGTTGTTTGGGAAAATAATGTGTTGTGAAACGGTTCCCATATGAACTAAGGTGGGCCACACCAAGCGATGGATGCTTGATTGTTTAGAAGTATGTGTGGTGGAGATTTAACTAACTAGATTGCCATCTCATTCTGGCCAGTATGTTACTATATTATTCGCCATCTTCTGTAGCTTACATGTCATTGGAATGGAGTAGCTAATTAACCGATGAAGAGACAATTCAGGGGAGCACGTGCCAATGTTTCTCATTTGTGCTAGACGTTAGATCTGGGCCGTTCATCAGGTGGAGCCTGCAGTGATCATGCCCTGGTCGGAAAAATAGGTTGGTCCACTATTTTGGTAGGCCGCAGATGTACTTTCAAGAAATGATGTGCTCTTTTCTTCTAGCCATCCATTTTCCTGGTACCGGTATAGTCCACATGATTATTTGAACAGCTTGAATTATTGGCCAGGGCATGGTCACTGCGAGCCTCATCTGATGAATTGCCCAGATTTCTCACACGTTTTGCAGTTGTCACGTGTCCCGTGAATCACTCATTCACTAGAATGGCCTGGAGCATTTCTCATCTAGTTCATTTCTTTTTGGCATGTAGCTATCTATATTTACAAGAATGCTAATCATACTGCACCATACGAACAGCAAACGTGATCTGAGCGGCTCATACGGTTCCGTGGAACCACGATGTCTTGAAAGATCCTCTCCGTTCGTCAGTTTTGCCCACACAGATTAGCTCATGAGCCCAAAAAATGATGCAGATCCAAGACTCTAGTGGATTCAGTATACGGAGGGGTGATTTTGTCTTGTTGGTGGCTTACGTGGTCATTTTGGGAAGCGGATTGGCTAGTGTACATCAAACCAGCTATATAGCTGCTGTGTTGACGTTAACAAGTTCCGTGGGTCTGATCATGCAGTATATATTATATCTAAACCATCCATTCATTTGGTGATCTCATCTTAAGGCCTGAGATGAAAAATAAGACAGATCTAACTATCAAGTGGACCACATTGTAAAAAACAGTGGGAGATTAAACGTCTATCATTGAAACCCTTTTTGGGGTCATAGAAGTTTTGGATCAATATGAAATTTGTTTTTTTTCTTAATTCAGGTCTTTTTGACCCTATGAACAGATTGGATGAAAAATAAGCGTTATGGTGGCCTTACAAATTATTTAACAGTGAAAATCATTATCTCCTCTGCTATTTGTGGTGTGGTTCGGATGATCTTGGGATATCATTTATTTTTTTAAAATTCTTTAAAATGATCTCTAAAAATAAATGAACGATGTAAATATAATAAATACATTACTGTGGGCATATGTAACTTTTATCTCCTTTGAACCGTTCGTACAATTGGGAGCTCGAGGAGCGTCAGTGCTCGTCTTCGCACGACTATAGCTATGTATACGTACGTACAGCAGCTGTGTGGTACAACAGCCAATCCGCTTCCGTCATTTTGGGAGCGAGGTGAAAAGCTGTAGAAACTTCACTGAGATTCTTCTTTCCCTCTTCTGTACCGACCAAAGGTTTTTGAACTGACATTGCAGCCAAAAAAAAAGAGTAGGCCACGCAACGGGAAACAGTGAGGATGGAAACGACCATCCAAACCTTCCAACGCCCACCTTGATGTTTATATACCATTCAAACCGTTCATAAAGTTATTACCACTTTAGATAAATTGAAATATATATATATATATATATATATATATATATATATTAACCTTATCAAAGACTTCCGCTGCCCCAGGAAGGTTTCAATGGAGCTTTCAATTCCCATTATTTCCTGTGATCCGTTCTACTTTGAGTTTTGGATCTGCTTCACTTTTGAACTCATGTCTTAAAATACCTCGATTAAAATGCGGGATGAAGTGAATATCACAAAGGCATCAGAATAGCCCACATTCGCATCCTTCCAACGTCAAACTTGCCGAAGGATCCTTCCCTGAATTGGAGAGAGGTAGATGGCTATAAAAAGATAATTGTCCATCAATCAAGCTTGTTGGAATTTTGTAAACGGTCAATGCTCAAATACAGTGGCTGGGATTGTCCCACTAGCAGGCTTTCTTGACCAGATCACATTCACTGTGAGCCATCCTAATGAGTGGCTTGGATCTCACATGCACACACACGTGTCCTATTCATTGTTGTGCTACATTTAAGATTAGCATGCTTACTCTTATTATAGTGACAATCAAGATACCGTTAAGATTGAGATTTGACAATGGCCATTTTGATTTTTGATAATTATTGGTAAATAATTGTAAATAAATAATTATTCTTCAGCATCAGCAATTCATGTACCGGCCGCCTCCCCGTGACGTTGACTGTTACCCAAGGTTCTGCCGCTAAAATCTAGGTAGGAAAACATATGCGTATTAATAAAATCCATGGGTGCCACCGTTATATATATATATATATATATATATATATATATATATATATATATATATATATATCTTTGATCCATGTTGTCCATCCATTTTAGTCAGTCGACATGAGCCCAAAAGTGAGGTGGATCCAAAGTGCAGGTGGGCCACACTATAAGAAATAGTGAGAATTGAACACCTACCATTTAAAACTTCCTAGAGTCATGGAAGTTTTGAATCAAGCAGATGGTTATATTTTCCTGTCATTTATGTCTATATGACCTTATGAATTCCAGTTGGCCCTGAGAAGGTTTTGGCTTCCAACCCTTTTTCCAGTGATGTGTTTCACTCCAACTTATAATCTGCCTTATTTTCTGGCTCATGCAATAAAATGAGCTAGTAACGAGACCAACAGATTTTGTTGACGTAATTCCCGTTCTATTCGAATGCATGCAAACACTGTTTTGAACTGTAATTAAACTTCTTTTTTACTCTTTTTAAAACTTCAGTGATTGTTGATTTGTCACCATTTGCTGTAGAAAATGAAAAAACAGACTCACAAACACTCAGCATGGAGAATGCAGTCCCATTACACATCACCATAACATTGCACGTGTTCGAGATCCAATCAGTCCATCAGTTAGGGCCATAAACAGAACTCATTATGCCAAAAATCAGGTGGACCACTTGCAGCTAATAATACACAGTATGACCCACCTGATTACCTGCTTGGATCTGATCACGCTGGCACATGCGGAGCATGTAGAGCGGCTACCTATCCACCCATGCATGTAGTTCAAACAAACCCCATTGAAAATACACCATACCAACATATTACAATACGATGCGTTTTAAGACTTTATAGCCTTTGAAAAGGGGTCATCTTCCAATGATCCAAGCCGTTTATAATAAATAATTAAAATCTTCCGATTAAATTATTCCAAATCTTTGATAATTTGGGATATTTTACTTTGAACATGAAAGGTCACAACAACCTTTGAAACAAGAGGTCTGGATAATTGAGAAAAGCATAAAGCGAATAGCTAGAGTCGTTTCTTGTTACAATGCAAAACCCCTTGCATTAACTGACCGATTCAATGCAAAACCTAAAAAGGTAATACGGTGGCAGATGCATTAGCAAGGATGGCAAGTGAGGCTATTCTGACAAAATCTTCTCTCGCCGTTCCCATCTTCCAAGGAGGCTAGTCACAGGAGCTTTAGTGTTAGATAATGCAGGGATTGGAGCACTTAGACTCCAGTGAGTGAGGCGGTGGTTTTCTTTGTTTCTGTCTAAATTGTTGTAGAGTTTTGTTTTCCTCGTGAGTTAGCTTTTAACCTTCTGTCCAGTTTACCTTGTGCTATATGATAGGTGCGGCCACCATCCTTTTCGTTGGGCCCACCCGAATGCCTGTAAATTTTGATGATTAATGAAATTTCCAAGGCTAGCACCTTGTCCTTAAAAATAAATTTTTTTTAAAAAAGGCCGATTCCTCTAACTTCTGGGAGAATAGGCTTATTCCAAGAGTTGTTCACCTGTGTGAAATTTTTATTTATTTATATTATTTTGCGTGTGTGGTGCCCACTGTTTATGCATATGTCATCCAAGCCACACAATAAGTGAGTGCCCACATGATGATTAGATGACCTTTAAACCATGCTTACACAATCAATGGGTAGGATGCACCGCAGGAGAAATGGAAAACCATAGTAAACCTTTCAAATTCACATGATGGCTCACGTGGTGATTAGATCAACCTGATTTTTAAGGTGTTTAATTTTCCTGTTGGGGCGGCAATGCTGGATAGGTTTAATGCCATTCACATGCTAGAGGAACCGCCTTCTACTTCTTCTTCTTCTTCTTGCTGCATTTGCACACGGGCTGATGTGTGAAACTTGACATGTTAACAAGGAGCATAGTATTGCCAAGGTTAACTTGATTTATGTTTATGAAACATGTAAAATTGCCAAGTGCATATGTTTAAATTATAAACCATGGTGTCAACATTTTGGCATTTTTCTCATTATTTTAGAATTTTATTGAAAATAAATTGGTTGTTTTTTTTTTTTTGAACCAAAAGAAATTAGTTTTTATTTTTATTTTTTTGGTAGACAAAGAAATTAGCTTTTAGGGCAAATGTGACTTAATAAAAATCAAAAGGAG
This sequence comes from Magnolia kwangsiensis, assembly GCA_037074715.1. NCBI lineage: Eukaryota > Viridiplantae > Streptophyta > Magnoliopsida > Magnoliales > Magnoliaceae > Magnolia > Magnolia kwangsiensis. The sequence continues at coordinate 15,515,585 of CM073589.1, forward strand.
AGGCCATGACACCACAACTTGTGACCCTATCCCAGCACTTGTTTAGAAAACTAATCCATACCATGCAAATGATAGCCCTTACCTATCCCAAAATTCAAGTCTGTCCCCTAATCAGATGGGCCACATCATTGGAATCAATAGAAAACCGACAATTAAACTCTCATGCAAGTGCGGTTCACCTAACAAGCAGATTATCCTGCTGATTTTTAAGGCATGTAGATTGCGTTATGACTCATCATGGTGGAATTTGATTAGGCCACATGCTGCTGTCAAAGATGAACTCAGTCAAGTACATACTTGTACTTGTAAACGCTGGGAAATCAGCGCCCACACTTATTTTGACAATTTGGTGAATGACAGGGGGTGATCGGGCTAACTTGAATTGTTGATGTGATAGTCTTGCAGTCGCCACTAGCCACTTAATTCAAAATCCCACAATTAGATAGAACCTGTATAATATGCAAAGCCAGAAATTCTGAAGACTCTCTCGCTTTAAGTCCTGATTTGCGATTCGAAATTATGAATAAGGGACCTCGGTTACAAAGAGGGAAGGTGTGAGGCACCCTCTTTACCTATATGAATGTACAGTCTCTACTTTGTGTAGTAAAATAACCTTAAGGGACAGGATGATATTATTGAAATAGAACTAGGCAAACTTTGATTTCTGATGTAGCAAGATCCGGAATTTCGTCAAGCCACAAAGCATACATCCAAGGAATGTTTAGAAGGACTTTTTTAAACAAATGTGATTATGCTAAAATAATATTAAAAGATAACTAGGCTACCATGAGTTTCTGATGTGACAGGATCCGGTGTTCTGGTAAGTCATAGAGCATACATTAAATGGTAACTTGGAGAAGCATGGGGATTAAAAAAGAAAGTAATAATGTGATCAATGTTAATGATGATAATATAATCTTTGGCACGCTCTTGAAGTAGCTACGATGTTGGATGCACTATGGTTAGAGAGGATTGATCCAAATAGGATTATAAGAGTTGAGGATGGCTTGGAGGAGGCTAAAAGATGGGGCTTAGAAACTCAAGTGTTCCCTCTGTCTTTCACTCTCTTGCTTTCTCTCACTCTTAGTCTTCTCTTGGTGTTAATGTGTCTCTTGAATTTTTCTTGGGTGTTGGTTATGTCTCTTGGATTTTTCTTGGGTGTTGGTTGTGTGAAATGAAGAGAGGTGAAGGCTATTTATAGCCTTTTGGGATGACATTTTAGTAATTCCAGAGTTTATGGAGAGTAAAGGCTGATGTGGCAGTTTGTGATTGGTTGAGGAGAGAGGAGTGTCATATGGCATGCTTTTATAGGCTTTTTGGGATTGGTGGGATGGTAATTAGGGTGAAAACTTGGGGATAATTCTGTAGAAGAGTTGACTTTTGGAGGGGAGACAACTGTGTGCTCAAAGGAGACACCTATCGATATAGGGTGATAATCTGATTACCGCCAGCGCGGTAGTCAGACTACCGCTCAGACGTGGTGGCTTCCATCATTTGGGCTGGTAGGCCTATTTAGGGGCATGAGTTGGCCTGATGCCTGTTTTCATATGTTTGACTCAAAATGGCTGAAAATGTTTTGAGAAATGGATCGATTTTTTGGGCACACTCTGGCTTGGATGATAGCTCGAGTTAGGGCCGATTTATGGTAATGTAATGGCTTAGGCTCGATTATGGGTTTGGGTTAGTCTTGAGGAATGACTGCGGTTGAGGTTTAGGTTCTGTTCCTAATGGTCATCCATGTCTTATCAAGTTGCTAGCATGGGTGGGGTAACTGAATGCCAAAGAGAGTGAATACCCCACCCTTCCGGTTAGAAAAGATTGTGGTCCAAATCCATTATTTTTCACAGTATCATAGTCAGCTTATTGTTTGAAAAAGAGATGACTCGCACATGTCATGAGAGTTTGAGGAAAACATTGTGATTGTCCTTACGCTTTCTGCGGCATTTCAGGCTACGAATCACAACTATTTCACGTCAGATTGATAATAACATCGGAGGGTAAGTCTGAAAAGTAGGGCCCCTGTGCGTTTTACGACTTTACGGGGATTCTCATACTGTTTGGATCTTATTGTTTCCTTTGCTACGTAATCACCCTATGAATACTTGTTCTGTTTGATCATTAAAGTAGTTAGCTATCTTGCACGTTCTGCGGCCTTATGGGGAACTCACTACGCTGACTTAGACTCGATCAGACTTTCTAAGTGTCCCAGACTAGGTATGTGTGGGTAACCTTTTTCCATACAATCTTATGATTTTGATACATTGGTTACAACGGATCTTCTCCACTTTGAATTTAGTTATTCTTACTAAAAATAGATCGAATCATTACTTGCATTCCATTTATACGACTATCCTGATATTAAAAATCAAGCCAAACGTACTTATATCGCATACGGATTCGATTATCCTCCGAGGAAACCGAAAGGGATCGAATCTTATTTTTTTTTATTTTCACTAGATGCCACTCTAAAATATAGGAGATTTCTCAGTATATTACGTGTTAAACGTTATATATATATATATATATATATATATATATAACATTTATATGTTGAAAACTATCCTTTTTGGAGCTATACTCCTTGGGGATTTTATTTTTTTTCTGATTTTCGAAAAGATTTGTTTGATCTCGCAGGAGGGCGTCATCGTTCGGTTTTTATTGCATATTTTAAATAAGTCCAGATAGTCATATCAGTGAATTAATGGGGCTGATTAACAATCCTGATTTTTATTTTGTTTATTTTTATATTTTTTGGACTTGTCTTCTCCTCCTTTTTTCTTTATGTTTTCCTAAAATTTTCTCCATTTTCTCATCTCAAGATTCCCAATTACTCATGAGATTTTACAATTTCTCGCAAGATTTTTCTTTTTATCTCATGAGAGTCTCTCCCTTCTCCTTTGTTTCTTGATCTCTTTGCCCGCTGGACCAAGGTCTTTTCGAGGTTTTAACATCACATCAAAGGGGGCAAGCGTGCAGGGCCATGCATTGGGTAGAGAGACATAGTCAGGGATTGGCTTCTGCTCTCCTATTTCTTCTCCTTGATTTTTCCTTCCAGAGACACCATTGCTATCTCTTATAAGCTCCTTCTTTCCCTTGGTGCTTGTTCTTTGCCCTCTTGTTTCTTCTCTGCTTCTTCTCCTCAATCTTCTTCCAGGTGGTTACCTCTCCCTTAATGATCTTTCAATTTTGATGGATTTCAGTATCCATGTCCATGGAGCTCTTGAGATGCATCTTTTTTATGGCCATGGATCCTCTTTTGATAAGAGAGACCAAAAATGTGGGACTTTGGAATTTTTGCTTGGAATTCCAGCACTTTGATTTTGCTGGACAATCTTCTTTTTGCTTTGAAATGATTTTATATATATATATATATATATATATATATATATATATATATATATATATATATATATATATATATATATATATATATATATGTTATTATTAAGTAGGGTGTGATAAGAAGAGTGCCTCACTCTTATTTTATGCATGGATATTTTTTATGTTTTTCATATATTTTCTTCTTCTATTTTTTTTTTTTTTTAAGAAGGCTCAAACCTTACACATCATGAAATGGTGATCCTTTGAGGGACCGGATTGATAATTCATGGTCCACTTGGATTTTCCAACTTTGTGGATTTTGATGGTGGGTCATCACTTTTGGAGTGGGCCACACCTCTTGGCTTAATTTTGGTTTCATGTGTGGGTTTGGATTTTCCAAGTGAGTTTATATCATGGGTCTAAAGAAAAGGTTTGGACAATGGGCCTTGGGCAATGGATCTTGGCAATGGGTTGGACCTTAGAGTAAAGGCCTTAAGTATTAGAACTTGGTCAATAGGCTTTGGAATGTGGGCTTTGGAATGTAGGCTTGGATCATGGGCCTTGAAATGTGGGCCTTGATCAATGGGACTTGGAGTGGACCTTAAATGGGCCTTGAGATGGGCCTTGAAATGTGAGAATGGGCTTTGGAATGGGCCTTGAAATATGAGCTTTAAGATGGGCCTTGAGATGGGCTTTGAAATGTGGATCTTAGGTATTGTACCTTGGGCAATAAGCCTTGGAATGTGGGCCTTGAGATGGGCTTTGGTCAGTGGGCCTTGAGATGTGCCTTGAAATGTGGACCTTGGGATGGGCCTTGAAATGTGGTCCTTAGGTATTGGACCTTGGGCAATAAGCCTTGGAATGTGGGCTTTAGAATGTGAGCTTTGAGATGGACTTTGATCAGTGGGCCTTGAGATGGGCCTTGAAATGTGGGCCTTGGGCAATGGGCTTTGGAATGAGCCTTGAGATAGGCCTTCAAGAGCCCATTCATGACTTCTCATCAATTAGTCGATCCCTGCTATGTTCCCCAGGAGGGTCGGCATCTTTCAGATGTGGCTTGGGAAGGAGGGGCTCCTATTGTCTTGAGGGGTCATGGGGTTCACATTCATTGGGCGAATTGGTTCAAGGATCCTCAGCCACTGTTTTTTCGGGTGTTGGAGCATACTGCTCTCTTTGGCTTGTTTAAAGTTCATATGAGTAAGACAAATATGGCGCTTCTATCTATATTGACCGAGAGGTGGCGTGCTGAGACCCACACATTTCGTCTTCCTTTTGGAGAATGGGGGATCACCCCTTATGATATCTTCATTCAGCTTGGTCTTCGATATGAGGGGGGTCTATTCCCTTCAAGAAGGACCTCCCTATTCCTACTGAGGATGATTGGATGAGTCTTTTAGAGATGATTCCTCATTCTTCGAATTTCTTAGGGCCTCAAGTTGCTCTAGCTGTCGGCAAATTTCTTTAAGTGCATTCTGCAGACTGAGGCCGAGGCTATTGTGAAAGCTCGTGCCTTGATTTTATACACTTTGGGAGTGATGATCTTCTATCATAGAAAGGAGTTACTGAGCTCTCGTCTGCTGGCGCTCGTGGTAGATATCACTTTTCTTACGCCATATAACTAGAATGCGGCACTTCTAGCCCATTTGTATGAAGGGTTGGACAAGGCTAGTCGTTGTAGCAGTAGGTCTTTGACTGGCTTTTACCTAGGTCTTTGACTAGCTTTTACCCAGTCATCGCGGTGTATATCGACCCATTTTGCTTACACTGTACCTTTTGATGATCAACTTTTGTCCAGGTCTGCTTTTTCGACCATTTTCGCCACCTGGGGCCCACTTTAATAGACCGCACCCCTCCTTTCCCTCGCATGATGTTACGGTACAAAGATAATTGCATCCGTACCTAACGGTTTTCCGATCTTTCTTGGAGATCTATTGTTGATGCCCTGGTTCCCGATGATGTAAGCAATTGTCTTTCCGTACCCTTCCTTTCCTATTCGCACTTTTATCCTAATCATGGTTTATTTTTGCCAGTTTTACACTAGGCATTACTTTCGATCGGCCACCATTCTTACTTCTGAGGCTCAGGAAGCTTTCCAGGCCTCTCGTCGTTATCGCATTTTGGAAGATCCTCAAGTAACAAAATGGTACTTGAGAGAGAGACTTTTCTGACAATTGACTGACAGTCCCCTTGTACCATTTAGTCCTCCTAAACTGACGGACTGGAGGGTAGTCCCCGAGCGTGAGTTAGCAGCTGCTTTGGAGGAATATGAGGCTAGTACTTTTGTTGATCCGTCGAGAGAGTACAGCTCTTGGTGCAATTAGTACGGCATAGGCCCGATTATAAGTAATGCTTATGCTCCTGTTGGTGGCGCGCACTTTGCTGAAGGGAGCCTTTTGAGATCTGAAGTCCTTCTAAAGGATACAGATGATTATGTACCTAATGAGTAGTGTTTATTTTCCTTTTCTACTCATATATCTTTTGTGTACATTCTTCCGTATACATTAGAGTTTGTTTATCTGGCCTTTTGCATTGCTTTTTTGAGCCCTTCTATTGATCTGATTGTGTTAATTGTTGATGCTTTGGCTTCCCCTAACTTTCTTGGTGGACCCCACGCATGACCTGTGTAAAATCCATGCTCGAGCGATAGTTGGACTAACACCAATTGACATTTGCTCGTTTCTCTAGCCCTGGAAAGCTGTTGCAACAGAGGGTGCTTGCGGGCGGTAATCCGATTACCACCCCTGTTCCTCTTTTCTTCCAACAAGGGTTGGTCACTCTCTATTTGTCTGAAGTCGCTGTCCTATTATTCTCTCCCTGTTCTGATACACGAATCTTCCTTTCTGTCTCCCTTCATTTTGTCCCCTCTTTTGTCATCTTCTCTATCTCATCTTCTTCCCACTATCTTTTTTAATGGCTGGAAATGGAGAGGGCCTTGGTAGGTCCAATAATGGTGGGAGCATGGGTTCACTTATTGAGGTAAATGAGTACTGTGCATTCCCCCTGGACTATTGTTGTTATTGTTAAGGCGGTTGTACCTGGTATCCCTATTGAGTTTGCTATGGATGGTATTGTCTGTTTTGATGTTGCTCTGGTTGTGGAGCATATTTATTGCCTTGGGTGGCTTCCACGATATTGTTCACTTTTGTGGTACTTTGCACAGGAGTAGTGTCGTTCCAATTCCCATATCCAATGAGTTTCCCCTCGATTTTGTTTCTCTTGATTAAGGGCGCCAGATATGGTCATGGGAAGATGGTTCTGGCTCTTATCCTGACCTCTACCTGCTCTCCAGCCCAGATAAGGTAAGAGAAGTTCATGTATGGGTATGAGATCAAGTATCCAAAGATATTCGGATTCACTAAAATGGACTATCATAGAAATCTATTCCTCATCATTGATGGGGATTCTCATCCTAGCGGTCATGGCCTACCAACGTCCCACATATGTGGACAATGATTCGTTAGCTTTTTGTCTCAAGGCAGCCAAGTCTGCTCTTCTCGGAGTCATGTTCAAATTGTAAGAGAATCAATCAATAAAGGCCTAGGAAAGTCTTTCCCAAGTCCTAATCTAATGATTGTCGAGTGACGTATACTAATCCAAAGCGTCACCCTTAGGGCATGTTTGGACAGGAAAATCCCATGGGATTGGATTGTATTACAGTGGAGTGCGGGATTGTATTACGGTGGATTGTACCCTTTTCAAGAAATTAATGACTGCATCAGTGGACATAGGATTGCTATATCCGACGAGTCACCTGCTGAGATGTTTGGACGGGTGGACAGGATTTGCCCTATCCAACCCCTATCGTGTTTGGACGGGCATGGGATTGCAACATATCCTATATGATACACCAGAATCGTTCCCATTGGTGTGACCAATAGGAATCTTTGATCAAATCTATATTTATTATTTATGGTTTAAATACGGGTTTGCACCTGATAGACGAAGTGGATTTACATACATATACACAGTGGGCTCCACATGGGTTTTATATCATCAGCTAGGAAAGAGGTGTGCATCTCCGTGAGAAATACAATCCCATGAGAAATCCAGTAAGAAAATCTTAAATCCAGCACGAAATCCATCTGTATCCACCCAGCTCCAATCCCATCCTTTTTCACTCCTGCGTCGCCCAAACATACCTCAATACGGACGCTGCTGGATTCAAAAAACCTATCCATCCTAATCCCTTCTAATCCCATCCAATACGCCCAGCCAAACAGGCCCTTAAAGGATTTCTGGAAGAGCTGTATCAATACTTCGTCATTCCCCGTGATCGTGTTGAGCTCCCCACAAAAGGCTTTCAAGTATGTTGTGGGGCACCCACTACCATCATATCTCTTGAACTTCAGTACTTCAAAGTTTTGAGGTACCTTGGTATCTGGAAATGGACATAAATCCCTAAATTTGGTAGATAAATGATCCACTCCTTGCTACCTTTACAGTTGATTTTGCATCAACTAGAGCTGTTCTCATAGCTCCTCGATTTCTAATCGGTTTGTGTTGAGGGTCAAATATTGCATATCAGACCTAGTTATTGCTTGAATTTACGAACAAGATACTGTTTAATAGCCCGCTTTAATCGTGTTTGTGTTGCAAGGTGACTTTAAGAGTCTGGACTGAAAAAGGGTGTTTAAAACATGGATTTAACGCTCTGATGACACCAAAGGCAAGGAATGGACTCTAGGAGACCAAGATCGACAGATTTACACACCAAAGTCCGAGAAAATTGAGAAACGGAAGCTCAAGTGGCTCGAAATTGGTCCAAAATACAATATCACAGGGTTCCCACTATCTTCTTGTCTTGAAACCTCATACATGGCCTTAAGACCATAAATTAACCGTACATGTCAAATTTCAGCCGTTGGATCCCTTTGGAAGTGGTCCAACAAACAGATCAGTGGTCAGAATCATGATTTTGGGCCCACCTGATGTCTGGATGTGCTTCAATTTTAGTATTAACAGCTTACATGAGGTGAAAAAGGGGATGGACGGATTGGATTTAGAATATACATCAATGTGGGACCCACCTCAAGCAGCCAGTGTACACCGTAGGCATACGCCCGCAGTACACTGGACCGGCTAAAGCAGTCAGCAGGCGACTGACCAAAAATTCAAAAGGAATTTAAATCACTTCTTTGTCTCAGCCGTTGATGCTCAAACAGAGCTTGCGGACGGTTTTTCGTGGGCCACCATGGTCAAATTTTCGAATGATCAGGACTGTCCATCAGACTTCAAAAGGCCTAATGATCATGTCCTATGTGACGGAATCACACAAGGCAGCGAAGAACGGCTTCTAATTGTCCAAATGCATGATAGATGGTGGAAAGATGTGATTAGATGGGCCGCACTAAACCCGAGAAAAAACATCCCTTCTCAACTGAAATTCCGAGAGGAACTCAATGGACGGTTCGGATCTCGTGTTTGACATTGTTCATGGGCCCCACCACCAGCCAGCAGTGCATACGCAAGCTCTGTTTACGCAGTCCGAGAAAACCAGGACTTCCGGGCTGTTCCACGATCAAGATAACGATCAGATCAGCAATCAGAACCATTCAAATTCCTCAACAGGGGGCCACAATCAGCGCCATGAAGGCGGAATTAAAGATGGGATGGCGATCTGTCCCAAAATGGGTCCAAAACATAACTGCTATGCGTTTTCCCGCTGCACAGTAACAAAGAGAATGCGTAAGCTCTCCAAACCGATTTTAGCAGCACCCCTCCACCGACCTGGGCACCTATAAAAGAGAGAGAGAGAGAGAGAGAGAGAGAGAGAGAGAGAGAGAGAGAGAGAGAGAGAGAGAGAGAGAACACATCTCATGAGAGGAGGCTGGGACATGAAGCATAGGAGGGAGAGAGAGTAGAGTTATTTTTTTCTTTTTCTTTTTATTTTTCTTTTGATTATTTTATTTGAGGGATTTAGCCCATTCATGGCTAGCTAAACCTCTTAGCTAGGGCTAAGAGGTGAAGCTTGTAGCGTGATGGGAGAGACCTTGCTTGTGCCTTTTATCTAGACTAACTGATGTTGAATTTAGTTTAAATTAAGGAAAAAATTTTAGTCTTTAATGGTCTGTTGTGACTGAAATTACAATGGGTCTGAGATGGCTTTGCGTATTTCCTTTTCCTTTAGATGTTTATGATGTCAGGAAGCCCTATTGTTTACCATAGTCTCCTGGGCATGGTCGAATGACGGTACCCTTCCTAACCTTCATACATATGATTGGTTGATAATTAGTTTAATTCTGTTGTTTACTTTGTCTCCTGAGCATGGTTTGGTGATGGAATCCATTCTGATTCATATACCTTTCATCTCTTGAAAACTAGATCAATGGCAGTTCAGTTAATTTCCATGATCCTTGAAGCAGGCATAAGATCTCCCTGATCTCTACAAGTGGATCCTCTGAATCCCTAGTTTTCTATTTCTGATTTTTCTTAAGTTTTACATAATAATCTCACAATTATTCATTAAATTTTAGTTGATTTAGATTTCATCTCATTCAAGTTCTAATTCTAGTTAGTTTTAGATAACGTACAGTTTTAGTCCCTTTGGGATTCGATCTCGGTCTTACCGAGTTTATTACTACATCATAACCCTGCACTTGGGGTGTAGCTTGGGTTGCTTCTTCATCATAAGGGTTTATGTCATCGACCTTATGATTTCCATGGACAGGAGGTTGTTGAAAAGAAAATGGACTCCTGATTGCGGGAGGTAGTTGGAATTGTACTTCATTCCCTTTTGGCGGAGGGTGTGATGTTCAAAAATGTCTCCCGCCTGAGGTATCTGTCAAATCCTAATTGTGACTCCCATTAAGGGGAGTATGTTGGACTCAAAATTGACCCCCTTCGTGGGCATCCGTCATTTCTTGTCTGTGATTTCCGTTAGGGGGAGCTTGTGTCGTAATCTGATTAAGATTCTCATTTCCAGGGAGATGTGATGAAAAATGTACTGGAAGATGTGCTAGAATACATGTGGGAAGGTTGTTCCCATTTGTGGGAAGATGTTGGTGATCTTGTGTTGATTCAATAGGAAAAAATAAAATGGGATTTGCTGGTGGAGGAAGGGAGAAAGCGAGAGCAAGTTGTGGAATTAAACTATTTTAAGTACTAGGATGTGGTGCCTACATGCTCGATATGATTTATGGTACCAGGTGAAGTAGTAGTTCCTGCATTACCTTGAGGTTTTGAGTCATCTTATTCATGGTCGCAGTAGTTGGTGAATCTGTAGGATCTGCTGGAGGTGTCGGCACTGGTGCCGGTACTTTGGGAGTTGACAAAGCTACTGGCTCTTCTTCTTAGCTAGCCATTGTCACGTAAGATTAGGTAGTCATATCTGGGATTGATGCTCAAGCGAGTGTAAGCCAAAGATTGATTTTTTTTTATATGGATGCAAATGTTTAAGGAATAGCCTTTAAGATTGGAGTGCCACACATTCTCGAGTTGGGTCTCAGATAGTGTACTCTAGCACAGTCCCCAGTGGAGTTGTCATTCTGTGAACGCTGGGAAATTGGTGCCTACTCTTGTTTTGGCGATTTAGTGAATGACGGAGGGTGATCGAGCTGACTTAGATTGTTGATGTAATAGTCTTGGAGTTGCCACTAGCCACTTAATTCAAAATCTCGTAGTCGATTAGAACCTGTAAAATATGTAAAGCCAGAGAATCTGAAGACTCTCTCGCTTTAAGTTAACTCCTAATCACGATTTAGAATTCTGAGTAAGGGACCTTAGTTACAAAGAGAGAAGGTGTTAGGCACCTTCTCTGCCCATACGAATGTACGATCTTTACTTCATGTAGTAAAATAGCCTTAAGGGACAGGATGATATTATTGAAATAGGACTAGGTAAACTTGGGTTTTTAATATAACAAGATTCGGGATTCCAGTAAGCCACAAAGCATATGTCCAAGGAATGTCTAGAAGGATTTTTTTAAACAAATGTAATGATGTTAAAATAGTATTAAAAGAGAACTAGGCTACCATGAGTTTCTGATGTAACAGGATCCGGTGTTTTGACAAGTCACAGAGCATACATTCAATGGTAACTTAGATAAGCAGGGAGATTGAAAAGGAAAGTAATGATGCAATGAATACTAATGATGATAGTATGATCTTTGGTTTGTTCTTAAAGTAGTTAGGATGTTGGATGCACTATAGTTGGAGAGGATTGACCTAAGTCAGATTATAAGAGCTGAGGATGGCTTGAAGGAGGCTAGGGGGAGTCTAAAAGATGGGGCTTAGAAACTCAAGTGTTCCCTCTTTATCTCACTCTCTTGTTTTCTCTTACTCTTACTCTCCTCTTGGTGTTGGTGTGTCTCTTGAATTTTTCTTGGTTGTTGATTGTGTCTCTTGAATTTTTCTTAGGTGTTGGTTGTGTGAAATGAAGAGAGGTGAAGGCTATTTATAACCTTTTGGGATGACATTTTGGTAATTTTAGGGTTTATGAAGGGTAAATACTGATGTAGCAGTTTGTGATTGGTTGAGGGGAGAGAAGTGTCATATGGCATGCTTTTATAGGCTTTTTGGGTTTGGCAGAATAGTAAATACATAAGGTGAAAACTAGGAGATAATTTTGTAGGAGAGTTGACTTTTAGAAGGGAGACAGCTGTGTGCTCAGAGGAGACACCATGTCGATAGAGGGCGGTAATCCAATTACCATAGACTACCACTCGGACGTGGTCGCTTCTGTGGTTTGGGCTGGTGGATCTATTTCGGACCATGAGATCGGCCTGAGGCCTGTTTTCATATGTTTAGCTCAAAATGGCTGGAAATGTTTTGAGAAATGGATTGATTTTTTTTAGCACACTTTAGCTTAGATGATGGCTCGAGTTAGGGTTTATGGTAATGTAATGGCTTAGGCTCGGTTATGGGTTTGGGCTAGGCTTGGGAAATGGCTGCGGTTGAAGTTTAAGTTCTATTCTTAAAAATCATCCATGTCTTGTCAAGTTACTAGTCTGAGTGGGCTGTCCACAATGGGTAACACTTTTCAAGCATGCTTTGAATGAAAGTCATTTTTTTATAGAGATATATGCCCCGATCAAATCTCACCATGTAATCTACATCCATTTTCAAGAGGGGAAATCTTTATTCTAGGACCTACCTTTAGACAATGAAGATGTGCTAATCAGGTGGCATGTTGGAAGAAAAGATGATGAGACTACACAAGCTGTGTGGCCCCTGCGTGATCATTTACCAAAAGACTGCAGGGCACCCGAAAGGAAAGAAAAGATTCTCTTCCTGATAACTTCATTGACTTCAGTTGCTGATTTTAAGCCATACATCTCTCCAATGGATGGTAGAGATTTCGTTTATCACATTCCTATGGAATTTTCACTTTTATAATTCATATGTAATAAGGATGCTTGTTATGTCTCAACTGATCACCTAAAGGCACAGGCACCTGTACTACTATATATTTGTGATACACGGGAGGAGAGATGAAAAAAATAACTATTTTAATGGATCTTGTGGCTAGAAAAGCACCGTTTGGAAAATAATGGTGTGGGCACGTGTGTAAGATGATCAGTTCTCACGGAGGAATGACCCACATAAAGCCACCAGCATGCTGAGGTTAATTACCATTCAGTACCATATTTTTCAGCCGATGTGTCACCTGTTTGGTAGGACATCAATCTTAGTAAATGTGGGTCCCGTCCTGAAAAATCAGTCCAATCCATTCACTGGCTCAATGTACAGGTGTGACCCACCTGATGAGAGGATGGACCTGATAATTGCGTTAGGTGATCTTCAGGACAGTTCCTATCTTTTGCATGGTTAGAATGCCGGGTGCGGCTTCGGTGGATCCGGGATCCATCGAGGTCAGTGGATCCTTGACCATGAGGCCCACCGTGAAGTATGAGATTTACATCCAGTCCATCCATCCGTTTTCAAATATCATTTTAGTGTATGATTTAAAAAATGAAGCTGATCCAAATCTTAGGTGGATCACACTGTCGGGTGTAAACACACACAATAGGAAATAATGGTGATTGAATATCCACCATTGAAAACTTCTTGAGGACACCGGGACGTTTATTTCACATCCAACCTGTTGATAAGGTCGAAAAGTCCTGGATAAAGAGACCACACAAATATCAGCTTGATCCAAAACTTTTGTGGCCCACAAGAAGTTTTTAATGGTCAATCATCACCATTTCATGTGGTGTGGTCCACCTGAGATTTGGATCTACTTAATTTCTTGGATAATGGCCTAAAATGAGCTGCAAAGTGGATAGACAGCGTGGACGTAAGGCATATACATCATGGTCGGCTCGACAGTCAGGGATCCACCCACCTCCGTAGATCCGGGGATCCACCCAAGCCCTGCCCTAAAATGTCCTGCCAAGATGACGCGTTGGCAAGAAAGAGCAGATCATGGAAAGCTTATCTTGCGGGGGGGTGTATATGATCATCTCTCTATATTATGAGTATAAAATTGGAGTGATAATACATCATTATCATGTTCTCTTAGTGGCCCACCTCATTTGGCTGGTTGGTAGAAATGTCACGGGCATCCAAAACGTATTATCAACTAAAAGAAGTCTTTTCTAAGTAATGGGATGTGGCCAAAATCTGATGTCGAACATTGTCTTTAAGTAGTTACATGCTTCTTCTTTTCACACCGTTGTTGTTTCTTTATTCACTAAAAATTACAAACCTGTGGGATCGATGGCTGTTTTCTATGAAGGATAACCAGTCGCCTGTAGAGGCCATGCACCGTGACAAGCAACGTAGGAATATCTTTCCTGCCAACATATCACCTATATAGGAAATCCGTACCATACAAAAAGATAGGCCACATCATGGAGATCACTCATCAAAAAAAAAAAAAGCTGATCCACTGATTAGATGGGCCACACCACACCTAAATGTTGAGACAGACTGCGGTTGTCGGTTAATTCCTAGGGTGCGGCATATAGTTCAAAAACAAGAAAACGTGACTTCACTCAAACCCACTCAGAGTTGAGGAGTTTTTCTGCGTTTTTTCAATTTTATATATATTTAGAAAGTATGAATAATATATAAATAATTTCAAGTTGCATGTGCAAAGTCCAGTTAGTTTTTATCAGAGTTTTGTCGAGTTCTTCTAGAGTATTTTAACTCAAAGTTTTTCACTGCTGGTGAAATCTGGTCAAGTCGAGTCTACTCAGATGAGTTGAGTGAAGTTATCTTCTTTTTTTTTTAATTTAAACGAGGATGCAGCCCAGCTAATGAGTGCACCAGCCTGACTTTTGTACGTAATCTTCATGATAATGCGTACCGTTTCCACAGTAAGGATGCGCCACATTAATAGGGCTATTGTATCATAGCCTGTGGGTGATCCGCAATCTTTCTAGAATATATTTTTAAGAGATTTTGGGCATTGATTTTATAATGGTCACCTGCCATGTCTGGAGACTCCACGCTCCTATGGCAACTGATGCACACGCGGTTTTTAAGTGTTGACTGGTTCCGTATAATTCCTCTCTTTCCGTGTCTTTTTCTTCTTTATTTTGATGTTTTTTTTTATGCCCATGTGCCGAAAAAGCATAATATCTTTGGCTGTAAGCATGTCGGTAAGGTTCTTCGATGTCAACGGAGTTTTGTGTTCTCATTATTAGTTCCAAGCTCAAATAAAAGAGGAGGGTTGTTTTAGCCTAGCAGCTAGTATTAAACTCTTACCACAACTTTTATCATGAATCCTATCCATTCGAGAATTCAAGTTATTGATAGAAGGATTGTTTGGCATCTCTACTCTAATATTTCAATAAGATATACTCTAATAAACTTTTTTCATTTTGGCTCTTATTATAAATAAGCTTATTTAGTAAAATTACTTTTTCAAAATCAAAAAAGTAATTATTTTCAAATAAGCATGTTTGGCAAAAGACTGATTGGCTACATATAATTTCCATGTTTTAAGACATTTGAACCATGCATTATGTCGAATATTGGATGTGGATCGTCCATCATATAGAGCCCAACTTTGATGTTGACCATCCATCATATGAGCCAAACCTTTAAAGCTAAACCATCCATCATGCAAGGCCCGTCGTCTTAAATGTGGACCATTCATTATTAGGGGCCACCTTGATGTAGGCCATCCATCATGTGGAGCCCACCATCAATGATAATTGTCCTTTTATGTGGGGCCCCTTAATGTCCATTACCCATTACCCATCACATGGAGTCTACATTTGATGTGTGCATAATGTGGGCCCTACCTTCAAAGTGGATTGTCCATCATGTGGGGCCTATTTTTTATATTCACCATTCATCGTGTGGGGTGCACCTTCTATGCAGATCATCCATCATGTGGCCCACTTTGTATATAAGTCATCCATCATGCGAGACCTTGGATGTAGATTGTCCATTAGGAGGGGCCCACTTAATATGGACCATCCATTACGAGGGGCCACACTTTGATGTGGGTCATCCATCATGTGGGCTATACATCAAGTGTGGCCCCATGTTCAATATGGGTCGTTCATCATGAGGGGCCCACCTTTGATGTCCACCCTTCATCATGTGGGTCCCACCTTTGTTGTGGACCATCTATCATATGGGGCCCACTTGATGTGGATAGTCCATCATGCAAGGTCGGGCCACATTTTGATCCGAGCCATCTATCATGTGGGACCCACCCACCTTTGATGTTCACCATCCATCATGTAGATCCCACCTTTGTTGTGGACCATCCATCATGTGGCACCCAACCTTCAACATGGGTCATTTATCATGTGGACCCACCTTTAATGTTAACCTTCCATCATGTGGTCCCACATTCAATGTTCACCATCCATCATGTGGGTCCCATCTTTGAGGTGGACCGTCCATCATGTGGGGCCACACTTTGATGCAAGCCATCCATCTTGTGGGGCTCACATTTGATGTGATCGTGGATTATATGGGTCCACATGAACCTTTCATGTGGACCATTCATCATGTGAGGCCCCACCTTCATTACGGGCCGTTCATCATGTAGGCCTATGTTGGAAAGATTGTAAAAAGAAAAAAGAGACAATGGCAAGATAGAAATTACTTAAAAAGTTTAAAGGCAAACTTGTTCTAAGATTAGCCCAAAATGTCTACAACTTAAGCCGAATAAACTCTTTTTCAAAAAGTAATCCCTCCATAACTTGTAAAATCAAATCTCACTTGCTACTTTCTAAACAAATAAGCTCCCTAATTAGAGTTTTACCAAACAATGTAAAAGATTTTTTTTTTAATAAGCAAATAAGCTCTCATTTTTGGATGTGTCAAACGTCCCCTTAGTGAAATGGTATAACAAAATTTGTGTAGCTCACCCCAAATAGTTTGGGTCAAGGAAAATGGAGAGAATGAGGACAAAAGAATGAAGGAATGGGTACGATGCACATATGACGTAACACAGATACATTCCTAGCATGGTTGGACCTAAAGAAGGCTAAGCAAAAGTATAAGTGGTCCATTAGATCCGAGCCCAATCCTACATAGGGCATAATGCAACTGAGCCCAAAGCATATTTGGTTTAAAGAAATTCATTTCGAATATGAAAAAATTGTTGTTCAAGTATGAACTATAAATTGACAGTAACTTTCGATTCAGGTATCGTTATAGTATGCACCGCTTATCGATCTTTATGTAGTGGGCCATCCAAGGTCAACATAAGTAGGTCGTGTATGTCTGTTTTGTAGGAAAATGCACGCTTTATATTCAAAACTGTGATTTTTAGAAGAAAAAAAATTAGAATTTTTAGTAATTCTAATTTTTGCCGTATCTCTTGATTTTTAGTAAAATTGCCGAGTTCATTGAATAACTCAGGGATGAATTCTTTCCAAGTTGATGGGACTGATGTAGGAAATATCATAGATACATTCCTAGCATGGGAGGACCAAAAGAAGGCAAAAAAAAAAAGGAAGTTGTTTGTCAGATTTGGGTCGTCTTACGTAGGGCATGACATAAATGAGCCCTAGGTACATTCTATTCAAAAAAAAAAAAAAAATCATTATCAAATATGGAGAAATTGTCATTCAAGTCATGTGAATCATAAATTGGTCATAACTTTTGATCTAACTACACCAAAATCGCTGTTTTGCGACGGACCAAATTCGTCGTAAAACCAAATAAACGACGAACTTCGTCCGTCGCATGGTTCGTCGCTGTTTACTGGGTCGTTTTTCCTTTTCCGACAGATAAAATCCGTCGTTTAATCTGCGACGGATAAAATCCGTCGTAAGAAATAAAAATTCGTCGGTGATATTCAAAAAATAGCCGTCGCTAATATAAGCAAGCGACGGACCTCAAATCCGTTGTTATTTTCAATGTTCAAAAATTAGCGACGGATTTGGTCCGTCGCTAAAATATCTGTAAATAAAAAAATAAAGAAATTATTATTTTTATTTTTTTTAATCTTGCACCTGATAGTCATTTAAAAAATAATTCACACTATTGTTTGATAATAATCCTATTCACAAAATTGGTAAAAACTCAATTCAATAAAAGAGGAAATGACCCAAGTGGCCCACTCCAAAAATTGACTTTTAACCCTCCTAACTAACCACTTCCCCCCCTAAACTAGGACCCATACAAAAGAAATTACCCGAAACTTCAACTGTTGGATATGCCTTGCCTTGAATTGGCTACTTGGTATCTTCTCTTGTTCAACCTTCTTTTGAGCCATTCCTGCATATATTACAAACAACCAGATTCAATCCAAGAAAAGACTAGTTTAGTCAACCCTTCATATATTACAAATAACCAGCGCAAATCCATGAAAAGTGAATAGTTTAATCAACTGAAACCAATTAACAAAATAAAAGATTAGAATTTGGGTGCTTGGGTATTGCCCTTACTTGTCCTAAGTGCGGCACAGGCCAGAGCTCTGAAGGGACCGTAACCATCATATACTTATTTATAGCGTGTATAGTTGTACATGTACATGTTGGTCACAACACTATATTTTAATAACGGGGAGGATCCTAATGCATTGAATAATGGATACCTGTTTCTTCTGTAATTCGTTGATCTCCTCTTGTAGTTTTGTAACTTCAGCCTCCAATTCCATGGTATAAGCCTAGCAGAAAAATTAACTTAGATAAAACACAAGCATGCATACCAGGATATGAAATATTGTAAACTCTGAGGTGGTTAGATAAAAAAAAAATTTTAATCAATGCAGCATCAAGTGTGCTTTGGTCTCCATATCCCCATGGTAGCCGACAACGATGCAGTATTATGGATGTCTAAGAGATTCTCTTGCTCTTAAATTATGGATGTCATTGTATCAAACACATCATATGCACTCAAGTTTCAAGCCATTCATGCATAATACTAGAGGATCTGTTGTGTCATCCCCTACAACAATAACATCAACATAACAAATTTGCAAAGAAAGAAAAACCAGACAGTCAGAACACCACTTCTCATGTCATGAAAGGCATGCCACAAAACAGAAATAACAGGAAAATGAACACTTCCAAAGAAAAAATGAGGCAATTCAACATGGAATTGACAAGGTAGGTAATAGATGAAATACCCCAAGCCCGTGAACTCCCTAATCAACTACCTGCAGCAAAAAACTAGCTCATGTGAATCAACAACTCTACATACATCATTTTTTGAATAGGCATCCATATAAAAATCAAATCGTAATCGACATCGATGTCATCCATATTCCAAAGAAGAATATGAAGCTCGTTGATATTGACGTGCTTGTTTTTGGGGGGCATGCTAGAATCTTCATCTTACCATTGTTGTTGAACACAAGTGTTGGTAAGGTTTTCAGATGTACTACTAAAAAGCTTGGGCTTTAAAACACAAGTCAGCCTGCTTGGCTGGATATACAAGAATGTAGATGCAACAAAGAATTCATAAACAAAGGAAATATGCTCGCCAGCTGCATTAGTAACAATCCAAACATAGTTGCTTAGATATTTCTATAATTTAACCAAACAGTGCATATAAATCTCTGGAAAACAAGCCATTGTTTAACAGCAAACCAAACTCAGATGGTTTTGAAAGCCTTAGCTTTGACATGGTCAGACATGAACAAAACCACCTACAGAAGGATGAATGAATATACATTATCTCAAAAACCTCACCTGCATCTGTAAGACAGCCCTGTGAATCCTGTAAAATGCAACACAATCCTAACTTCTGATTCATGGATGCTTGTTTGTGGAAAAGGACTATAAAATCAGTTGAAGCATTTAAGTTCCTATCCATTTGGTTGAAGTGTTCTTCTGCCAGCATTCTATGCAAGTGGATATGGTCTACTGCAAATCCTAATCTGTCAATCAATGTCCTACAAAAGACAGACAAAAATACATAAATTTTCTGTGAAAATAATAGCATAAAAGTTGGATGACAAAGAATTCCTATTTAGATTACGGGGATGGCAGACAGAATTCTGCAAAGACAGTTGATATACAATAAGATGGCAAACTGAAAGTGGGTAGTAAATAGCCAATCTCTCAGACAACCAAATTCACTGAGTTTATGCAATCCTAGGAAGATTTAAAGAATATCAAGGAGCACCCAATGGTTACAGTGTCACTGAAATAACCAAATCAATATGAATGCTGCAACTTCCATAGAAAAAGAGAGCAAAGAAAATTGATGCTGTACATTTAAAACGACTGTTTAATAGTTAAAGTAATTAACTGAAAAATAGTTGGTAATATTTAAAACATCGATATATATATATATATATATATATATATATATATATATATATATATATATATATACAAGTGATATAAAATGTCTAACAATAGACAGCTTAAATTGCATTATTTCCTAGCTGAAGACTCTGCTCCTTGTAACAAAGGTGGAAAGTTCAAATCATCCTGTCCTCCTTTTACTATGAACAGTTTTTCCCAGCAACTCGGCTCAAAATCTCTCCGAGTCACGTTTGTGAGTGATAAAGCTATAGTGTAGGTTAGTGCTATTATTTGTTCAATAACACAAAACTAAGACTGTGAACAGAAAATATTACACTAAAAAATAATGAAACAGTCCAAACTCACATTTCCTCTCCATGGACAAGTGACTTTGAGGCCTGATTCGAGCTTATTTGCAAACGCTTCACCAGCATTATCAACTTCAATTAAAAGAAATGACAAGAGAGGAAAAGTTAGCAAGTTGGTGAAGATTATATCAAGAATGCTGCTCCAAAACAGGAAGGAGAAGAGAGCATGAGACTAGCATGCATTTGTTGCCACATGGTAGCTAAAAATTTTCAAAGTAGAAAGAATGTTGTAGTAGAGATTTTAAGAACTTTGAAACATGATTTGTGAACATAGAGGAGAATCCAACTGACCTTAAGTATGAAAAATAAAAAATAATCCGCAAAAGATGCTAGAATACAGATAAAAAGACTTCAAAAATAGAACTTTAAAGGTAGCAAATAGGATTAAAGCAGTTAAAGACATTGGAATTTGACCTTCAGACTGTGTCCAAGACACCAACAAAGTAAAACTGAGTTGTCTTTCTTCTTGTGAAGCAGGCTTTTATGAAGAGACTGTACTTCTTCATCAGAAAAGTTTCAAGTAAAAAGACTGAAGACTATGCTGTTAGTGGAAACCACTTCTGTATTATTTTCAAGATTTTGAACTGCATTTGGAACCCCAACCTGATTCAAATGAAGATGATCTGATGTATTGTAGAAGGGATTTAAAATTGATGTTTTACAGGAATGAGATAACTTTAGGGAAAATGGCATGCCTATGAATATCTGACAATTTTTTACTTCAGGGCAAATGGCATGCCTGTGAATATCTGACAATTTCTTTCCAGTGCAGCAAGTGCATTATGCCTTCAGACTCATGAATGATGAACTAAGACATCTTAACAGCACAGAATCCAGCTATTCAATGAAAATAAACTATACAGACAGAAGGAATTATTCACATCTTTACAGTGATGAATTAAGACACATCTTCATATCATCCATCTATTATCCCACCCAACGAAGTTGTATGCTTTGCAAGCAGGCATAAAGCAATGACAACAAGCTTACTGTACAAATTTCTGAACATCAGTCCTATTATAATGCAACTACAAAATTGTTTCTTCAGGAAGCATCTCTGACCTCTTCACTTTGTTCTGTGACAATTGGAAACAAAAACTTCGGTCAAAGGCTCAACGGACTAAGCAATCCCCGAAGGAGATGGTTGGATAAATTAAAGAATCTACAGGAATACACATCAATAGCTACTAAAGCCTAGTCACCACAAGGTATCATAAGATGGAGTTAATGGTTGCAACATCGCTATGAGAAACAAAGGCAACTTATTTGTAATTTAGAGAACAAGAAAAGGAAATCCAGCTAAGCAGATTTCACCCAATAATTGAAAATGGATGACAGAAACTACTAATACAGTTGAATAAATACAGAGTCTGAAATGACGGCTACATGTTTTGCCAATTTTGCATCCTGGCAACTCCACTGCCACATCGGTTCTTCTTTGATTTATTTCAACTCATCTTTGAAAATTACAAAATAAAAATAAAAAATAAAGTCAAATAAGCAACGCAAATTAACAAACTGGTTATGTAAAGAGCTAGGAATCAGGCTTGAATACGACAGTCAAGACAAATATAAAACTAGCATAATAGAAAAGAATTCATAGTGTTTATAGTGAACTAGTCTTGTTTCCTCCTAAAAACAGAATCTTTAGCTGTGTCAAGAGATTAGCAATGGAGCTGGAAATTCACCCTCCAGATTATCAGTAGTTGTACCTATAGCTTTTAGACAGGTGCGGTTGGTAAGCGAATTGAGGAAGCTCGGGTCATCACCTTCTTTGCTTCCAAGCCGATTTTTCTTAAAATTGAAATGGTAGAGACCCAAAAGACTTCCTAGATTCAAAGGCACATGTCCACTAAAACTGTTGGAGCTAAAATCAACTAATTCGAGACTTGAAACATTGGACAATGAAATTGGCAGCCTTCCAGTGAATTGGTTTATAGCTACAAAAATCTGTTGCAGGTGTGGAAACACAAGGCCTAGGTTGGGGGGAATGCTTCCATGTATTTAAACCAAATCCCTCTCCGTTCCAAAATCATGATTTTGGCGTAGTGACATGAATCAAAATGCTTACTGCAACACAACAAAAACCAGTGTATAAGTGCATCAGCCATGTAGAAATGTGCCCTGAACGAAGAAGAATCAATAGCTCGAGCTCTGTTAAGTTGATAAGACCAACTTCTATCTATGATTCCACAATGCTCTAAAATGGAATTTGATTTATTTGTGCAAAATCTCTATAATGTACAATATTACCATAAATTTAGTCAAGTCCGTGACTTAGGCCTATGAGGATGAACTTCCTGTGACAACTTGGCGCCCATGAGAATGAACTTCCTATGACAACATGGCACCATGTCAAAAGAATAGCAGCACACTAAAACCCTTATCCTATAATTTGAAAACAAAATCCAAACATATTCACATTACATCCATAATTTGAAGCATATACATGTATTAAAACTAGTCATGTATAAAACAGGATAAGAATTAAGTTCCTAGCACCCTTACATGCACATACAAAAGCAATTTCTTCCGCTTTGAATATATTCACATTACATCCAAAATTTGATTCACTAAATACAAATCAAACACTATGGAAGCCGTTTGTTATGTCGAAGTATTAAACAATCAGATAACATGATACCATATCAATATATTGGGTCAAAAGAAAGAAAAATAAAAAATAAAAAATAAAAAAAGCAAAAATAAAAATAAAAATACACATCAATTCAAAAGCATCGTCCATATATCTCACCTCATCTGGCTTCACAACATCAACCGGCATCATGTGAAAAAGCGCTTTTTTTTAAAAAAAAATTTACACACTCACACCACACACACACCCCACACACGCACACTGTGGGATTTCACCACCACAGGTACTCAAACCCTTGACCCGGTGTTGAAACTCCAAGGAGTCTACCACCCAGGTAAGAGTAAGGACCTACCAAATTGCCTCACCAAATTCCCCATTCTTAGCATAGCCTGAGATCATGGCCATCCATGCTACCACCTCTCTCAACCATCTAATCAAACAGGCACCTTGCACAACCATATTTAAGTGGTAAAATATGGGAAGTTGTTTTTTCAAAGGGAAATTGAATCTACTATATGCCTTTAGTATGAATATGGACAACATGGACATAATTCTAGTAGCTGAACAAGCCCTACGTTTCTTCTCCGTCCAAGATGGAAGGATGGTCACATAATGTAAAACTTGAGAGAAAGGGAATGAGAAAATCAAGATAACTCAAAGATAATTGTGCATGCTAGCATTTCAATTGAAGAGTTACAAGTTACTCTCGAAAGAAGGTAATTGGCTAAAATAAATAACTTTTTCTTAAAAGATACTTATTTAAGTTTGATATCCAAACAAATGGGGGCATCTAACACTTAATTGGCATTCTCTTAATCTTTTTCTTTTTTTTTGTAAATCAAGTGGCTCCCTGATGAGTGATCCACCTGATTTCTGGACCAGGTCATCTACACAGTCAATCATACCTTACAGTTAGCTTAGATGTCCCACATGTGCTAGGTGCAGCCACAAGTAGTGATGTTTGTGGACCATTATGAGTCACAAGTGCTTCTAATTCTATACTGTAACCTTGGCAATTCAATCTATTAATCTGAACCTTCTAGTTGCATCTGCCCCTAATTCGAAGGTTGTCATACAAAGTTCACCTTGATTAGACCATGGTAGCCATCCAATCTATAGCTTATGGTTTGATGGTGGAGATTTTTTTGAAGAGTTTGTTCATTCAACCACAAATTTCAGATGTAAACACATTTCAGCAAGCACTTATGTGCTGACATCCAACCAAAAGCCCAAAACTATATATCAGTAAAGAAATCATAGTTATCTGTGGATACAAACAAAAACAAGAAGCATGATAGTTTCAGAGATCATAATAGAACATTAGAGATCATAACAGATCATCACCCAGCTTAACTTAAGTCAGAAAACTGCAAATGTCAGTATATAGTTTAAGTGCATCTGCAGTCACGACAATGCTGACTGGCCAATCCATTTTGTAACCTAAAGTGATAAAATCAAAGGCATGGACACCTGCAATGATAACATAATAAAAGCTCAATTACAATGAGAGAAACACAAAGGACAATCAGTCAATAACCATACAACGCATTAAACTTATGCTTAAACTGTCAAAAATGTGCTAGGAAATGTATCTCCAAGGTGCAAGGACCTTTTGTATATAGCAGATAGATTATAGATGAAACTTTGATTGCCCACAAGTGCATCAATTCCCAGTACATGGAAGGCAAAAAGGGAAACAAATGAAAGTACAGCAGCTGCCATTGGCCTTTTTTCTTTAAAAGGATAGATATAAATCCCATGGTGGCTTTTGCTAATTTTATGAATCAATCTAAACGTGATTTTAAATAAATCCTAGGATTTATCTCTTCAAAATTTACATTCCAACATAGCATACCATATCCAATAAACCATGGGATTTATAGACAAACTCCAACACCATGTCATCATTACAAAAAATCAATTTCATATTCCTAAAATCAGATTGGTTGATAATGAGAACCCTTAGCACATATGTAACTCAAATTAAATCACCTGAATCATCAAACTCCGCTCTATATAATTCATAATCCTAAAATTAGATTGGTTGATAATGAGAACCTTTGACTGTGGACATTTGCTTGTTGAATTAGAGCAATTGATATTTATTTTTTTTCATTTCAAATGTCCTTTAGCTGTCTCTCAGTCTACTAGTTAGGACATCAATCTAGTGTAATATTTTTCAAGGATCCATGTAAAGTGGACCCCACAATTTCAATGGTTTGATTTGACTTCCATTTGTAGCATATGCATTATTTTGTATTGCATGTCTATGAACACTATCAGCATATGAAAATTCTGATTTGTAAAAAAATTCCAAGTTAATTTCAAGTCCCTAAATGACCTTCTTGAGAGGGTGAAATGACCCAAATACATTTCATCTGCTAGAGCTTCTTCTTCTTCTTTTTTATCCCACACTTAAAATTTATTAAAAAAAAACAAAAACAAAAAAACAAAAAAACAAAAAACAAACAAACAAACAGCGGCAAACATGATTTCCTCGAATTTCCTTGAATTCATTTGGGCCAGTGATTTAGGGTTGTTGCTGTGTATGGTATTATGTGGATATATGACTCGTCCAAGTCAACTCGGACTTGGTAGAGTCCAATCCAGTTTGGCACTGCTAGTCAGTATTGAGAACAGCAACAATATCATCAAAAGAAAATTGTTTGGCCTTTTTTCAATGTGAAGCATGAATTATTGTTGTATTATCTTTCTTAACAGGGTCTTTGGTTGCACCAAATATCATCAAAAGCATCCTTAACCTATTGAAGGATCATGATTTCATCTTCCTGTGTGAGAGATTTTAGATGCATTGGCCATGGACAGTCGGCCAAACAATATCAATGGCTTGGATCACTGAACCATGGGTTAGCACAATCGTGCAAACTGAAAGCCTGCCATATGAAGTTTCTTTGTTCTAGACTTCTTTATTTTGAATCTCTCTCAATTCAAGCCAATTCAATCTGAGCTTTCAGGTTTCAATAGCAACAATTGTTTATTTTCAGGTGCACTGTGTTTAGTTGTTTTATCGGATCCGAAGTTATTTGGTTCAATGGCAATCTATAATAGAATCATGGTTACCCAGATTATTAGTGATTGGAGCAGACCAGATGAAAGAAACAGAACACATCCCACAGTCAATGAGCTTATGATTCTTTGAAACACAAGAAAAACCCACATCATGTATTATTCGTATATCCACATACTACTACATACAACACATGAGAAAAATCCACATCATGCATTATTCATATATCCACATAATACCATACACAGCACATATAACTAGTAGCATTTTTATTAGAGAGATAACAATGTGATTTAGGGCCTAGGGTGTTGCTTGTGGAACCTGACTTTGGGCCAGTGATTTAGGGCTGTTTGGATGCACCACCTCAACAATGTGAAGTAATGCGCCCTAAAATCCCCAAATCCCTAAAATCCACAAATTGCTAAATCCCCAAATCGCTAAATCCCCAAATCCCTAAATCGGTTTTGAGATTGGGAGAGATTGGGAGAGATTGAGAGAGAGATACTCACGGTTGTTAATGCTAGCCTCCAACTGAGCTTCAGAGAGACAGACAGAGAGAGAGAGAGAGAGAGAGAGAGAGAGAGAGAGAGAGAGAGAGAGGGCATGCGTGGGTAGGGCGTTCGGCGACACACGGTAGGGTGGATAGATCAGAGAGAGGAGGAGAGAGATAGAGAGTGAGGAGGGAGAGGGTGCGAGAGAGAGAGAGAGAGAGAGAGAGAGTGCGAGAGACAGAGAGAGATGAGGGAGATGGTGCGTGAGACAGAGGAAGGAGGGTGCGAGAGAGAGGAAGGAGATTAGGGCGTCTCTAGACGCCCTCTCTAGTACCAAAATCGAATTGCGTATTGAGTTTCAGTACGCTCTTATCGTACACTGTACATTCAATTGGGCCCACCTTGAATGTATGTGGTCTATCTAAACCGTCCATCCATTTTTCCATCTAATTTAAGGGGTTAAAACAAAAATCGAAGCATATCCAAGGATCAAGTAGATCATACCACAGAAAATAGTGGGGATAAAGATTTCCACCGTTGAAACTTTTCTAGGTCCCACGGTGATGTTTATTTATCATCCAACCTGTTCATGAGATCATAAAGACATGGATAAAGGGAAAATGCAAATATAAGCTTGATCCAAATTTGCTGTGGCCCCCAAGATTTTTTTAACGGTAGACATTTAAATTCAAATGTTTCCTGTGGTGTGGTCTATTTGAACATTATATGTGCTTCAGTTTTGGGATCAGCCACTAAAATTATCTGGTAAAATGGATGAACGGAGTGCATCAGATACACAAATCATGGTGGACCTCACATAGTTTACTCAGTACGGCTAAGCATAGTGAGTGACGGGAACGGATTGGCTACTCCCCCTGACACTAGCCCCGTGGCTGGTGGTCGGTAATCTGTGGACCCCACCATGATGTATGAATTTCATCCATTCCGTTCATCCAATTTTAAAGATGATTTCAAGGATTTAATCCAAAAACGAGAGGGATATAAATCTCAAGTTGACCACCCCACAAGAAAACAGTAGTGATTGGATATCCATCATTTAAATCCTACTAAGGCCCACTGTACTGTTTATTTGACATCCAATCTGTTGATTAGGTCATAAAGACCCAGATGAAGGGAAAAAACAAATATCAGCTTGATCCAATACTTTTATGGGCCCCAAAAATTTTTTAATGGTTGACGTTCATTCAACACTGTTTCCTATAATGTGGCCCACTTGAGATTGGGATATATCTCATTTTTTGTGTAATATCATATAATGATCTACAAAAATAGATGGACGGCATTGATGAAACACATACATCATGGTGGGGCCCACAGAGCACCGACCACCAGCCATTGGCTGGTGGCAGGGGGAGTAGCCAATCCATTTCCGTGAGTGACGCACTACGCAATCCGCTTCCCCACTCTAAGTTACGTCACCAATTTCTGTGGGCCCCACTATGATGTATTTGTTATATCCACACTGTCCATCCATTTTGAGATATCATTTTAAGTCTTGAGCCAAAGAATGGGGCAGATAAAAATATGTAGTGGACCCCAGCACAGAAAACAGCGGGGAGAGTGATTCCCATCGTTGAAACTATCCTAAAGCCAATCCTAATGTTTATTTGAAATCCAACCTACTAAAAAGTTTTTTTAAAAAATACATAAATTAAGAAAAGCACAAATAACAGCTTGATCTAAAACTTTTGTGGCCAATAGAAGTTTTTAATGGTCGGCGTCACTCCCCTGACACCGGCCACAGGGTGGTTGGTGCTCTGTGGGCCCCACCATTATGTATGCATTTCATCCATTACGTTCATCCATTTTTAAAGATCATTTTAGACATTTATTATAAAAATGAGAAGTATTAAATCTCAGGTGGACCACACCACATGAAAACAATAGTGATTGGATATCCATCATTAAAATCCTCCTAAGGGCCACTGTACTGTTTATTTGACATCCAATCTGTTTATTAGGTCATACAGGCCTAGATGAAGGGGAAAAACAAAAATCATCTCGATCCAAAACTTTTATGGCCCCCGAGATGTTTTTAACGGTTGATGCTCATTCAACACTGTTTCTTATAATGTGGTCCATTTCAAATTGGGATATACCTCTTTTTTTGTCTCATGCCTTGAAATGATCTTTAAAAATAGATGGACGGCATGGATTAAACACATACATCATGGTGGGGCCCACAGGGCACCAACCACCAGTCACTAACAAGTGTTAAGGGAAGTAGCCAATCTGTTTCCCTTATTTGTAGTGTAGTCCATTTAATCTTTGAATATGATTCATTTTTTAGATAATTCTCTAAAATAATCTCGAAAAATGGATGAACGATGTGGGTTGATCCCAAATTTTCGATAAATCTAATACTCGAGTGGACCATGCCACACGAAACAATGTGGAATAATGATTTCCTTCGTTGATACCTTCCTTGGGCCCACAATAATGTTTATTGGTCATCCAACCTGTTCATAATATCAAAAAGATACGAATGAACAGAAAACACAAACATCAGCTTGATCCAAAACTTCTATGGCCTCTAAGAATTTTTCAATGGTAGAGGTTTAATCACACTATTTCCTATGGTGTGGTCCACTTGAGATTTGGATATGCTTCATTTTTATTTTTTACACCCCAAATCATCTATTAACATGGATGAACGGAGTGGATAAAATAAATAAATAATGGTAGACCCCACAGAGCTTACTCAGGGTAATTAGTAAATCACCTAAATGGAGCGGAGAATGGTTTCCTTTCATAATCATATATTGGGTTTTCCTGAATGTGATTCACATATCCAACCCACTCATTATGTGTGTCCCACCTGGATGAAGGGTCAGACCAAGTTTAACCACATCCAAAACTCATGTAGGCCTCACCAAGTGCTTATAATTTTTAGGATGTCTTCACATGGTTTTAGATGGTTTAGCCCACCTAAGTTTCGTATATGGATGATTTTTGAGATATCTCATAATCTAAAGGGGACACATCAAATGCACGGTGTTGATGTTCGACACACATCATGATAAGGCCCACAAAACTTACTAATATTAATTCTTAGGGTCTTGCGAGGTCAATAAGTTGGGTCACAATTTTGACCAAGATATTTGGCTCATTTTATAATTTGGTCCATTCACTGTATTTTATGGATCAATACCCTCAATTTCACTATTTACTCGCCCCGGTCAAGTTACATTTTATTTTTTCACAGATAAATTTCAATTTCCATTTAAAAATTACATTTTTTTTTTCAAAATGTATATTTTTTTAGGCTTAAGTTTTCTTTGAAATTTTTTAACAAAATATCATTTTAATTATAAAATATTTCAAAAAAATTAAAATACAAATTCTAAATTTTTATTTTCAAAATCTCAAAAATTTTCCTAACCTTTTAATTTTTTTCTCAAAAATTCCAAAATGTCGATTTTTTCTTCAAAAGCATCATTTTGTTTTCAACTTTTCAACTTTTATTTTTTTTATAAAAAGGATATATTTTTTTCAAAATCTTAGTGTTTTTATAAATAACTTCTTCTTTTAATTTCAAATTTTTAACATTTTCAATTATTTTTTAAAATCACAAAATTTTTCAACTTCTTTATTTTTCATTTCAAAATGTTTGTTTTTTGTTAAAGTATCGATTCTTTAATATTGTTTAATTTTAAATTTTAAAATTTTCAATTCTTTCTAACTTCTCCATTAAAAAAAAAAAGCATTTATTTTATTTTTCAAAATACAAACTCTCATTTTCTTTTTGCAAAATATTTTCATTTTTTAACATCGTCAAAATTTTCACATTTTTTTAAATCTTTTTAATTTTCTTTTTCAGGATATTATTTTTTTACTCGAAATCAAATGCCTTATTTTTTTTTCAAAAATACATCGCAATTTCACGATTTTTTCACAGATAAATTTCAATTTCCATTTAAAAATTATATTTTTTTTCAAAATGTATATTTTTTTATTGTTAATTTTTCTTTGAAAACTTTTAACAAAATTTCATTTTTATTATAAAATATTTCAAAAAATAAATTAAAATACAAAATTTGAATTTTTATTTTCAAAATATCTTAAATTTTCACAATTTTTAATTTGTTTCCCAAAAATTCCAGAATGCCGATTTGTTTTCTTCAAAAGTATCATGTTGTTTTCAACTTTTCAATTTTTTAAAAATTATATATATATATATATATATATATATATATATATATATATATATATATATATATTTCAAAATCTTAGTGTTTTTATAAATAACTTTTTCTTTTAATTTCGAATTTTGAACATTTTCAATTATTTTTTAAAATCACAAAATTTTTTTACTAATTTATTTTTCGTTTCAAAATGTTTGTTTTTTGATAAAGTATTGATTTTTTAATATCATTTTATTTTAAAAAATTTTCATTCTTTTTCACTTCTCCATTTTTTTAAAAGCATTTTATTTGAACTAGTCAATTTTTATTGAACTTCACAAATTTTTATTTTTATTTTCAAATTTCACACTCTCATTTTCCTTTTTAAAATATTTTCATTTTTCAACATCGTGAAAATTTTCACATTTTTTAAAATATTTTTAGGATATTATTTTTTCTCAAAATCAAATGCTTTTTTTTTTTTTTCAAATTTATCAACTTCATTAAATATTCTTTTTCGTTCCCACAAAATAAATTTTTATTAAATCGTGATTTTTATTTTTTTCAAAATCTAAGTTTTTTCTCAAACATTGTTAAATTATTTAAACTTCTCAATATTCTTTTTCATGTGATATTACAAATCATTTAAATATTAGTTTTAAATTAAAAAATACAAATAAAAATTCCACTCATTTCATATAAAAACAAAATAAATTTTCTTTTTGCATTCAATCAATTAGTAAAAAATAATCCTAGATAAAAATATGTACAAATAAACCACTGAAATTCTATTAAAAAATAATTATTAGACAACAAAAAAACTTAATTTTCCACTATATTCTAGAAAAAATGAAAGAAATTAATGTTGAGGCAAATCCTTTAACGACGGACCTGATCCGTCGCAAAAGTAACTCAAAAGCCCGCCATTTCGCATTTTGGGAGGGAATTTGCTACTGTTCATTTTCCGTCGCCAAGTGACACTTTGCGACGAATTTCGTCCGTCGCATAGTTACGACGGACGAAAATCCGTCGTAAATACGTCGGAAATCACAATTTAGCGACGGATTGCGGCCCGTCGCTAAATTCCGCGACGTTCCGACTAGGATATTGAATAAAGAGGAGCTTAGCGACGGACTTTTTCTATTAGCGACGGATTAAATCCGTCGTTAAACTAAGAGATATTTGCGACGTACGTCGCAAATTGCCCATTTTAACGTAGTATAGGCATTGTTGTGAGACACATGACCTAACAATCTTCATGTAGTAAGACATCCAGGGTCAACCAACCCACATTATGGGTTGCATCCATTCGTTTCGTGAGAAAACGCACGCTTCTTGTTCAAGATTAAAATTTTCAAGAAAATATTATTCTTATTAATTTTGATTTTTTATCATCTCCTTATTTTTTAAGTTTTAGGATTCCCTTATTTTTTAAGAAATTACTTGTAATAATATCGAAAATGCTCCAGTAAATTTTATTTGATGTTCTTATTTTTGACAAATTTAGTCTTTAGGTAAATTTTTTGTTATTTTGGATAATTTCAAATTAGGGCTTGAGATTTCTTTATCAGTGTTGTAATCGAGAAAATCATGCATGTACATATTATTCAATAAAATATCTAGATTTTTTATTTTAATTTCTTTTGGATTCAAGGTTTTAATCACTCGAGGAAGACCGTGATCTTCATCTTCACTTTTTCATGTTTTCAATGTGTCAATACAATTCATCTTCCAACCAATAGGTATATCGGAGAGAAGTCTAACCCAATGATAGTCTCTGCAAGATAGACATGACAATTGGAGCAGTCCTAAATTAAAGACATGAAAATTTAAGTAGGCATTAAATGAGTTGGAGTGTGATTCACGGGTTTTTTTATGTAGTGTGTCATTTCTCACGGTTAGTTATTTTTTGTTTTGTTTTCTTACTATTTGTTTATTTAGGTTTATAAGTATGGGCTCCAATCCCTACAATTTTACATGTGTCACACACTAGAAATTGTATGTGTGATACTATCAATCATAGTAATTATGACATCTTTCATCCCTACAATTTTACACGTGCTCTCATTACATATGTAAATTGTGCTGCTATCACATAACTGATGTGTAGTAACAATCTCTGTATGGAGTCATATGCAACGAAGCGCCCGAATCCAAGATCCATTTATGGCTCAGATTCTCTTGTAGAATCACTACTGACAACACCTTCCCATTCTCAGATGAATAATCTTTCTCAACTATATATCTTTAGAAACTCTTTGAATCTGATGCTTGATCATGCTAATAAGGTTTATGATTTTCTTGATTAGGTTTCTTGAGTATACAATTTTTATGCTAGTGGCCCTTTTCTCACAATTTCAAAACTTACATGTTTGTAACCTTTTGACTTGGATTCCATCTGATCTCTCCCACCGATATCCTTCTTTGTCGGTCTTTCTCTAACCATCATAGCATCACCAACAGATTCTCCATAATGAGATCTGGACCGTTGATGAGAATCATAATTAAACCTGTTGGGGATTTTGACCTGCGAAATCACACAGATCTAGATCTAGGATAGCAATTCAATGGCACCAAGCACACAAGAGAACACAGAGAACACCGAGATTTAACGTGAAAAATCCTTTCCAAAAAAAACCACAACACAAAGCGACAGATCTCCACTATGAAAACAGAAATTACAAAGAGAGGACTTACCCGATTCGAACAACCTCGAATCTCACCCTTGCTACACCCTTTAATTTTCCTGGAACCCCTTTAGAAAACTTTCCCATACCCTAGAAAAACCCTAGGAACACCTATTTATAGTTTAGGCAACTTCCCTTTCGCATCCCCGTTGCGAAAGGACTCAAATCCGCAGTTTCACGCAAAATCGTGGAACAAACTGCATAACCTACGACTAGTCCTGAAAATTCTAGGACTGGTCTTAGCCTCCTTCGACTGGTCGAAGCCCACCTTCGACCGGTCGAAGTTCACCTACGACTGGTCGAAGACCGCGGAGAAAAACAGTAAAAATTTGCTGGACTTTGAGTCGTGCCAGGGCTCGAACCTACGACCGGTCGAGCGCCTCCCACGACCAGTCGAAGCTATCCCACGACTGGTCGAACGACCTCAAAAACTTCAGATTTAAGACTTTTCTCAATAATCTTCAACAAGTCTTCAATCTTCAACCATGTAGCTCCTTAACCACTTCTCTTATTTCTGTATCACATCATAGTTTCTTGTGCACACTCCGTCTTCCTTTTACGCCATTGCCAAGCCTACAGAAGATACACAGAACTTGAACTTCTCTACATGAACGATCTAGGAGAGCATGTCCGTCGGATCAAAATCCATGTGCCTAACCACCTTTGCTCTTGTATTCTCAAAAGAAAAAATGTAGTCTTCTTACCATCTCACCGCTACCCAATATTTCTTACCGGGGTACTTGCTCACAACACTAATAGCCTGTAAAATAACCGGTCTAATTCAGACCATGGCATACACTGCCCAACGCATTCGAATAAGTCTCATGAGATATCCTGCTTTTCCTCATCTATTTTGGGATAAATCCTGAGGAAAACTTGAGGAGAGATATGTAGGGAACGCTCTCCAGCTTTACCTGGCTCATCACATCCTGGATCAATACCTACACACAAGGTATTCCTCCTGTGATTACCAAAGCCTACTCCTTCAGTCTCAACGCCGAGAACCATCTTTGCAACCCCCCGATCCTTCATCCTATATGTTCCAATTGACCGAGTCTTCAGTACATTGATTTCAGACATGTCACAATTAGCGATCCACACATCATCAACATACAATACCTGACCCACCATGAAGGAATCAAACCACTGCCTAAGCGACAGGCCGAACAACGACCTCCTGTAAAGTCTTTTCTCAGCCCCTTCGCCCTGGTTGCTTTATGTAGATCTACTCTTCACTTTTTCTTACAGAAGTGCAGACTCCACATCCTTCCTTCCAGCTCAAGATCACATTGGCCAACCAGCACCAATCACTGATCTAATAGACACCTCCTATACCGTCGGCGCGAATATCTCTAAGCAGCCGATCCCTTCTCCCTGAGCATAACCCATCGCCACCAACCTCGCTCTGTATCTATATTGTATCCTCCTGAAGATCCACCTGCATCCAACCACTTTTCGGCCCACTGGAAGCTCCACCCACTCCCATATGTCGGTCTGGTATAATGAATCCATATCCATGCTTGTTCTTCATCTTTCATCACTTCCTCCACATCCAGCAATTTGTAAACCAATTTATTAAAGTTACTGATGTAAGCCTTTAGATCTCCACCCTCTGCCATCTTGAAGTTATACCACTGCCGCTTCAAGTGTAGGCAATTTTTTAAGGATTTCTTCGCACAGACATCCTTTAACTTCGCCCACAAACCAGCAGTAGTTTTCTCCCTCATGAAGTTGTAGAAAACCTCATCTGTAAGACATAAACGGATCGATGATAAAGCTTTCTTATTAAGAGTATTCCAATCAGCATCAGTCATAGTAGACTTTCGCTCATCAAGAGCACCATCCTCGCCTTGGTTAACAGGCTAATCATCTTAACCTTCCATAACTCAAAATTATTTTTCCCTGAGTACATCTCAAACTCATACCTGGCACTCGCCATTATTACTAATCCCTCAGATTCAGATCTGTGCCCCAACGATCTCTCTGATACCACTTGTTGAGAATTTTGACCTGCGGAATCACACAGATCTAGATTTAGGATAGCAATTCAATGGCACCAAGCACACAAGAGAACACAGAGAACACCTAGATTTAACGTGAAAAACCCTTTCGGAAAAAAAATCACGGCACAAAGCGACAAATCTCCACTATGAAAACAGAAATTACAAAGAGAGAGAACTTACCCGATTCGAACAACCTCGAATCTCACCCTTGATACACCCTTTAATTCCCCTAAAACCCCTTTAAAAAATTTTCCCATATCCTAGGAACACCTATTATAGTTTAGGCAACTTTCCTTTCGCATCTCGGTTGCAAAAGGACTTAAATCCGCAGTTTCACGCAAAATCATGAAACAAACTGCGTAACCTACGACTAGTCCTGAAAATTCTAAGACTAGTCTTAGCCTCCTTCGATTAGTTGAAGCCCACCTTCGACCGATCGAAGCCCACCTACGACTGGTCGAAGACCGCAGAGAAAAACAGCAAAAACTCGCTGGACTTTAAGTCGTGCCAGGGCTCGAACCTACGACCGGTCGAGCGCCTCCCACGACCCGTTGAAGCTATCCCACGACCGGTCGAACAACCTCAAAAACTTCAGATTTAAGACTTTTCTCAACAAAACCATCCCATGAATATGGCATCGAACAGAGCAGAAGCGCGACCTTTTCTTTATCATTAATCTTGACATTGACCGCCACCAATCTATTAATTAGGGTGTTAAATCCTTTAAAGTGTTCTTATAAAGAAGATCATTCATTCATCTTCAAGTTGTACAATTGTCATTTGAAAAATTAATATCTTATTCGATATTAATTCCTCTTCATATAGGTTTTGCAATATCCCACAAACCTTTTGTGGTGGTTTGATCAAACACATTAAACAAGACCGAATCATCTATTGCAAGAAGAAAACCCACTATGGGTAATTGATTTTTTTCTTTAAATATCGTGTCTTTCATCTCTTCGGGATTTTATTCATTTCCTTAAATTGCAATTGCACATCCTTCATTTACCAAGATCGTGTTCATCTTTAGTTTCCACAACGCGTAATTGGATATGTCAAACTTTAGCACCTCGAATCTATTAGAACTCGATCCAGTCATTTGAAACACAATTATAAAAACAAACATCAATATTAATTTTATGTTAAAAGGTTTCTCAACATTTAGCTCTAATATGAATTGTTATGGAAAATTACCTGCATATGATTAATATAGTCAAAACACAAAAGAAAAGTGTTAAACAAAAGTCAAAAGGGTCAAATAAAAATAAAAAAAAAATTTACATGTTTCCACAATGTAACTATTTCAAATAGCACCAATACAGAATTTTGTTTTTTACTATAAAAAAAATATTAAAAATTAAAAATATAAAACTTACATCTCTCCCACTTACAAAATAAATTTATAAAAAATAACTATTATAGAATTAGACTATTTCTCTTTATCTATGTCCGTCCTTTATCTCCATATATGGACTCACGCCACACATCCGTGAGAATGCTGGTGCACAGACAGGAGAAATACAAATTCGCTTTTTGTACTTCATTACGTGGCCGCCGGAAGAAGTACGTCTCCACAAGGAGATGTGGTACATGAGTGGAGGACGTGTCCTGTTAGCTAAGCGACGTCTGGCACTCCACCGACTCCACATTTCACACACCGAAGCACATCGTCGGGTGGAGGAACATGTAATTCCTCTGCTGACAAAGGAAAGCAGCTTGCCTGATAGGGGCAACCAGGTGAGTACGGCTAGCCCATCTTCCTTTTTTTTTTTATCTTTTTTTTCGTCTTTAATAGTCTAGCCCACCTTAACTGGCTTGAAAAGCCATGGATGATTTGGTAAGGCTGAATTGCTCTTGATTGGTCATTGGAGTTGTCCTGATTACATACCCGACATTTCTAGCCACTTAAAAAATTATATTAAAAAAAAAAAAATGTTGAGACTGGGAAATAGCTCAACTTCCCATGCAACAGATGGATACAATGTTTGTTGGTTTTTACGGTAGCAAAAGCGACGAAATTTCAAGGTGGCCCCATCATTGCCACTGGATTACATTGATTTGTATTCTTCTGAGACGTTTTTAATCTTGTGGGTCCCAAGCTTTGAAGGGTCTTGTTTTTTATGGTAGGTTTTAATGGGTTTTTTTTTTTTTTTTGGGTTTCCCCTAACTAGGACACTCTACGAAGTCCTAAAAAAACGTCAGGTACCAACTTTTAAATGGATTTTGTTGGTAACTAGAAAGATTTTTTTAGCAAGGTTTTGTGACCCCAAGCGAGCTACACGTGGCATAGATTCACATTAATTTTGGACCGTCCAAATTGTGGAGCCTACTGTAGATGGAACCTGGCCAAAATATCTCACTGTTTGGATGATCTTAACTGCCTGATTTTGTGCATTAGATTTGGAGAGCTGTTTATTTTTAACCATCCTTTTGATGGTTACCAAGTGGATGGTTAAGGTCGCAGAATCAGTGTAATTTCACGGCCATGCTCCATCCACGTTGGACTGGAACCCCATAATTTGGATGGTCTGGATTTGGCATGAATATGCGCCATTCGCAAGGTGGATGACTTACCGTGGCATGAGAGTGGTACAGCTAGCCTAAAGTGTGAAAGAATGTGTTAAATTTCCTTGATATACGTACATTGATACACAAACTTTTAGAGTAGCTGATTGTTTGACATGATATCGAAGTAGGAAAAAAAAAAAAAGAAGAAGAATAAACTGCCTTTAGGCCAATGGTCTGGTCTGATTTGTCGCTTAAACCGTACATTTATCAATGGCCCGAACCTAGCCCAATCAAGGCAGTGGCTTGGACCTTCGCACTGGAGCAAGTTTGGGGGCCTAGGCCACCTTGCCCTACACTTTCCGACTGGGCTTTTGCAAACCATAGGTTTTTTGGTACAAATGAGGTGTCCTAAGGGGGAAACTGGACCATCCATGCCCAGGCCCAGCCTTCTTTGGGCTGAGTCTCAAGCCCAATGTCCGATGCCCTGCCTGAGTTTTAAGCTTGACATTAACTAAGATGGACCTGGGCTGCAACTACCAAAACGCCCAAGTAGTAAGGAGCAATGACTTCCCTACATCAGATCTCTAGACTCAGGTCCTTATTTCATGGAATAGGCCTGGCTCAGGTGCTTATCTCATGGGTTGGATACGTACGTTTTTCAGCCCTTCCCATTTTCCACTATATGTGCGCATTGTATCATTTCATATATTTATGCATACAAGCAATGAAAAAGGCAGGTTTGAATCGACAAGCCACCAGTTCATTGTGACGGTTGATAACCCAATCAGGGTGGTAATCTAGATCGTCCATCTGGTGGGAAATCCCTGGATGTCTGATCATGGTCTTCAAATAGAACAGTAAAATAAGAAACGTGGTTAGCCATGATTGATCAATTGGTGCAGTTTTGTATTAGGGTCCATCCAGATGGACAGTCGGATTTTTCACCAGTAACACATCACTAATATGGTAGGGTGAGTGAGAATTACCCAAGTCCGTTCGTTAAAAATAAGGAAGGTTTCAAATGGGCCCGTTTGAGACAAGGCCAACATCTGATCCCAGTTATAAGCTTTCACAAAGAATCAGGCCCAGACTCAGCCCAATGAATTATAAGGCCCGAAAAGTAATGCGAGGCAAAACGTAATGCGAGGCAAACTTGGGCCAGTGGCCGTGAGTTCAGTAGCGACTAGTACCGGTGGCCCAAGCCAGATCCTGGCCCACCTTGAAACCGGCTGGATTTTGGCCTAAGTAACAGACCCACAGAGGACTTAGGACCATGGCTTTTTCACTCAATGATTCGTTCAAACTTGTTTGGCTTTGAGCCAAGTCAAAACCAGTTTAGCCCAGGTTGACGACTCATGCGACCGACCTGAACTGAGTCGACTTGGCTAAGTTGGATCAGATGAGTCATCAAACCATGCCCAGGATTGAGTTTTGAGGACCAATAACTTCCGCAAAGGACGCTGGCCCACTGAAACTGAACTGGGGCAGGCATGGATCAAGACACATATACGGACCCTGGATAGACCGGGGCTCAGGAGGCCCGCCAGGCCCAAATTTGATACTCTGGCTGCGTATGGTTGATTCGCAGGCACTCAGAAATAGAACATATATAATAGCTCAGATTGTGGAACCCACTGTCCCTACAGTTATTATCCAAAAATCCGATTGGTTGAACAATCCTGACCTCTGATTCGTGGACACTTGTTGAAATAAGACCATTGGATATTTTTCACTTCCACCATGTATACAATTTCTAAGTGCCGGAGTATCATCCATCACACTCCACCAGAGTATCAAAGCTTCTCTGGGAAGGGCGAAGCATTGCTGAAAATGGATATTTACAGAGTTATATTCGACGAAAATAACATGTGTGGGTCAATCACACCGTATAGCCCGGTGCGGTGCATATATTATACATGCTCCATAAATGATCGGATCGTATAATCAGAACGTCCAAGTTCCTGGTATGGCCCATCCTTACAGTGTGACCATAGGAAGAGTGCTCATTCAAAGTATTGCCCAATGAAATGGACGGTTCCAATCATCCGATCATCTCTACGGGTGGCCCATGGGACGACTCATAAATGAACTCGGCACAAAACTAGGACTCATTTGATACTCTGGCAGTGTGATGCTCCATGCGCAAGCGCGCGAAATTGTATTAAGTGGCATATATGTAGCTCGAGAATTAAACCACCGAAATAAGGGAGCCCAACATAACCCCTGCTAATATTGATTAGACAATCCCGACCTGGTACCGATGGATATTTTGTTTGATGAATTTGGACCATTGACTAAGTTCCATTTAGTTGTCCATTGGATAGCTCCTAATGCAGCCAGATGTTGTCATAGCAATGGACAACTTAAATGCACCAACTTTCAAAGTATTTTCTTAAATACAATTTTGATTAAAGTAATTCAAAAGCCAAAATAAGGTTTGACGGGTCCAGTTCCAAGATTAAATAAATAAAAAGAAAAACCTAGATTCAAATATGGTTGATTCTTTTACGTTTTGGAACTGCCAAAAAAATCACCAATTTCAGTTAAATGGTACTTCAAGAATTTTAATAATTTTTTATAGAACTTTGAATAAGATAAAATTTTGTGGGATGAAATTATATTTGACAATGAATTAACAAAAAAAAAAAAATTTATAAAAATAATTAGCTAATTAGAAGGGTCAAAAAAGTAATAAGAAACGGACCTGTTCAAGCTAAAAAAATTTATAACTACAAGTGGCTGATGAACAGGCAAATTGCCGATGAACTGGGAATCACCCAATCGGTTTGGGTTGGACTCACCCACAACCAAAGAAGATTCACTCAACACTCTCTTTAAAAATTTTGCAGGAAAAAATAATAATAATAATTCAAAGATTGAATTCTATTTTTCATTACAACCTTGGGTTCCCAAATGCATGTTAAATCTTTCTAATACAAAATATAAATTTCTAAGCCACGTGAAAACACATTTTAAAGACACTTAAATTTTAAAAATTCTTCCTATCTTGCGCACGTTACATGGTCCCAAATTCATGCATCATAAATGTTTTTAGATTAAAAATAATGGGCTGCATACCAAAAGCTTGGGCTGAGCTTTTTCCTAGAATTGGCCATGCATCACAACCAAACAGCTGCGACCATCTTCGGTAAACTTCTATGATGTGATGATACATCAAAAATGTGGCCCACACCCACGTATACAATGTCTGTATGCATACGTATGGAGTACTAATTGCCTCTATTGCGACTCAAGATCTCAGCACACATTAGGGTTGAAAGTTGGGCAGGTTCAACCCGACTGACCCAACATTGGGTTGGGCTTGTGCGGGATGTATCAGATTTGGTATCGGGCTTAGGCCATGCAAACACCAACCCGATAAAACTTGGGTTGGCTTATGTTGCCCCAACCCGAACCCAATCAATATATGAGTTCCTTAGAAATTAATTATAATTGAGTGCAGATCATATGTGTTGAAGGCACATGAAATTCTAATGTCATTGGGTTTCATTAGTCCATGCCATTTTCAATTACTCAAACTATCAAGATATGCTGGATTTCTCTCTTCCAAATAGATTGCTTGATACACAATATGACTTTTAAAAGAGTAATTGTCTTATATATTAGTTATTTTGTTTAGAAAAAATGATTTTTTTTTACGATAAATAAATACATATATAATTAATAAAATTATAGATATAAAAAATAATACCCATATTGAAAATATAATAGACTAATGTAATAATAAAAATATTAGCATATATCTGCCCAGTCAACCTGACCGAGCCCGCTTGGGTTGGACTTGGGTTGAGAATTGGGTTGGATTAGGGTTGAGGTATAGGTACCTTGGGTTGGGTTGGGTTGGGCTTGGGTTGGCCCAAACCCAACTTACCCGACTTTCAGCCCTAGCACACATGCCTGAGGTGCTTTCATTATCGGGACCCTCAATGTTCTGGTTTACATCCTTTACAGGACACGGTTAAAAAATTATACTGATCGAATGACTCTGACAGTTGTTATGATAGATGAATTGGGAACGTTGAGAAGAATTTTTAATGGTTCACAATCATCTCCAGAAATCTTAGTCAGGATCATCACTGATAGATAGTTTGGGGTTTTGGCCTATTAGTCGGAAGTAAAGATAACATGGACGGTTCAAATCATAGGACTATCTCGTCCTGTGGGCCCCAACTGAGGCCAGGCACGCTGGGACCAACATTTGTAGGGAGCCCGTGCAACAAAAAGCTCTATGGGGCTCATCGTGACTTGTATGTGACATCTACCCCGTCCATCATGCATCAGCTCATGTTAATACCTAAAACACAGCGAAAAGTGTGGATGTTGATGCCAACCATTGAAAACTTCTTGGGCCCACTAAAATTATGGATCATGATGTATTTAGTTTTTCACTTGTCCTTTGAGAATAACCTTATGAACGGTCTGGATGGCATATAAACATCATAGTGGGCCCACGAAAGTTCCAATGGCAGCTCCCCATCCCTACTGTTCCCTATAGTGTAGCCGAATTGAGAATGTTATCGGTGTGATTTTTGGGTTCGCGTCCCAACATGATCTGGCACAAATGATGGATGGAGTGGATGTTAGGCAAACATCACGGTAGGCCCCACAGAAGTTGTCGCATGGGATTCCTAAAAAGTCATTGGAAATTCGCGTTCTTTTTGTCCAATATAAAGGGACGCGACTCTTCGTTCGGAATGCTGCGATGAAAAGCAGTAGTCCTTTCTAAATCTATAACCGCCTTCCCAGAGAGAGATAGAGAGAATGGCGAAAAGATATGCAATCCTGCAGAAAAAGCTAGAAGAACTGGAATCGGATCTCAGCAAGTTTTTCATAGATAACACAACAGAGACAAGCTTACCATACAACAACCACTTTCTCTGTTACGAAGACGTCCAAAATAAATTCATATTCCTAAAGAGATTCCTTTCGATAGAGATGAAGTCACACCCTCAGAAGCCCCACCACTTGCACCACATAGATCAACGGCTAACCGCGCTCGAGTCCGTCTTCCTCAACCAGGTCCATCTCCCAACCTCGTCCTCAGACGGTCTTGATGCCCTTTCTACGTGTTCATGCACATACTCATGCCTTAACGAAGATGACGGGGCGTCGCAGTTCGACGAGGAAGAGGAGAAAGAATACCCAGAAGCTTTTCCTTTTGAGGAATTCAAGGAAACCAGCGCAGATGAAGAAGAAGAAGAAGACCCAGAAACCTTTTCTTGTCAGGAATTCGAGGAAACAGCAGCAGAGTCAGAGGCGGCATTGCAGCCAACAGCGGTAATTGTTTCTCTTAAGAGAGAGGAGAAGAAGAGGAGGTTTTGGGTTGGTACGGCTGGAAGGGTGGTGGGTGCAGTGGTGCTTGCTGTGGTGGTGTGGGTAGCGACTGCTGCTGGATTTTCTGGTGGGGCCCACTATCATGGGGAGAGCGATTTCCTCGTCCCCACTTGATAGATCTTGGGGGCAGGTATCATATGATATACACCGATCATCAGTTCCGACAAGTGGAGTGGAGTGGAGTGGAGTGGAGTGGAGCCCATGGTTAGTTAATACGG
The DNA here is from genome assembly GCA_037074715.1 of Magnolia kwangsiensis. NCBI lineage: Eukaryota > Viridiplantae > Streptophyta > Magnoliopsida > Magnoliales > Magnoliaceae > Magnolia > Magnolia kwangsiensis. The sequence goes on from CM073589.1 coordinate 15,558,917, forward strand.
ACCGGAATACCCGTCTTTGGAATATTCAATTCGGAGATATTGTCGGCATGACCCATTGGAGTTTTGGAAACCGGCGTATGATGTGCAAAGACGAGTATCATATAATTCCCTTTCTTTTGAGAGTTTTGCGAGACATTGAAGATAAAGACTCTTATGATTTTCTTTAAAAAAATATATAATTATTACAAGAAAAAAAAAAAAGAAAAATGTTGGGGGGTGTGTTTGCATGACCATTGAAACTGTTTATGAGCTTGCTCGTTTTGGAAACGTTTTATGTGATGTCACGTGTTTCAAGAATAAAAAAAATTCATACAGTTCTTATTAGAAAATTAGACCAACTACAGATATTTAAACAAAAGAGGTTTGCTAATTCTCACTCGTATGGGGCCGCACACTTCCTTTTACGGCATACATGCAAATATGAGGGAAAAAAAAAAAAAGGCGTGCGAGATGGAGGTTTTGGAAATAATGCTTAGTTCTCTGCCTGACAAAGACAGACAAATTTGCTCTACAGGTGGGCCACAATATTCAAACTAAATTGACGGTTAAAATTTTCTTTCTAGCTGTATGCTGAGTCAACATCAGGTTCTTTATGCCAGAAGATATAAAAATTAAATTACACGGCACCTAATGAAAAAGCCCACATCTCACACACGTAATGTGACATGTGCCTGTGTGTTGAATTAGCAAACCTCAGGTAAATCATACATACGGAGGTGCTGATAAGCTCCTATTGGTGGAACTGATGGAGCCCACCACCCCTACGGAGAGCAACACAAATTAGATTAGATTCATTCTGATGAAATAATCATTTTCTTATGAGGGTCAGATCCATAATCACAAAGAAACATACATAAAAATTAATTAACATTTTTTCTCAACTAATAAGAAGAGAGGTTTTTTTGGAAGTTATAATGTGGGCCACTTGCATCAATTAATTCTCTCTCCATTTACATCTTCTTAATAAAGTAGCCAACCAGGATGCCCAGGAGACCAATCAGAACCACAAACATGAATGAGCTGCCACCTTGGCTTTTGGTGGCCTCTTTCCTTAGCAGCTCCTGCACAAGAAAAATATAAATACACAATTCAAGGAAATATGAGAAAATCAGATAAGAGATTTCCAATTCACAAGTTTATATGAGTGTTATCAAACAGCAGTTCAAGCTAGTGGGAATGTCATTCTTTGCTGATGTCAAATAAGAATAAGATCATTCCAGGAAAAAAAAAAAAGGATGTGAAAATGTTATACAGTGTCATCGTCGTCTTGCCTTTCTCCCAGCAATTAGCGGTCAGCCCAGCGATTAGGGGTCAGTGCTTAAATGGTAAATTGCTTAAAGTTGTACTACTGGCTCCCCACAGATCAGCATTTTATTATTTTACCGAGTGCTGGAACTGTCCATGGCAGAAGCTCACATTTGACAACACTAGCATGCCAACATGGTGGACTAATACTGAGATCTGATCACCTGCAGGCAGGGTACCACAGCTTCTGGTGCCCAACATGCCACTTGTGTAGGCAACCGATACCATTAAAACAGCAGGCCTGACCATGAAGATTACTTTCCAGCAAATCAGGCAGGTCTGATCACCAGGTGGACCACACCATTGGAATCAGTAGACAACCAACGGTCTGACTAAACAGACAGGCGTAGCCCACATTGTGAGTAGATCAGTCAGTCTGATATTAGAGAAGGGTGATCTTCACAGTGGACCTATCATTTTCATGATTCCAATTTCCTTGGCATTTTGGCAAGGAAGATGGTATGGTGCAACAAGTCGTGGTCTCATTATCTGTAGGTTACCAATTCTCCCAAATACCGACCCCAGAACAATTAATACACACGCCTCCCTAAGGGCAAGCAAGCAGAGGAGGGAAATGGAGGGGGAGTTTGCACCCCACATGGATGAGTTGACAAATGAAGTGCAGTATTGTAATGGGATTAAGAAAGCAAAGTGACATCATCTGTTTGAGAAACACAAAAAGTGAAAGTTATCGATTTCTTTTCCTCAGCAAGGGAATAAAACTATTTTTTCAAAAACTCATTAAGGGCCTTTTTTTGGTTGTTGAGAATTTCCATAAGGGCTTTCCCTTTGCAAAGATTGCAACTCAGACACTAGAAAATGCAAAGGAAAAGCATTTTCCAGAACTTCTCTATAGCAAAACAAGTGTAAAAGGTTTCATTCCCCTAGCACTGATTTCAATTTACCATCTGCTTGTGTCACACTTTTTCTATTCCTCGCCTTCCTCTAGTTTATCCCCAATCCAAACATGCCCTTAAGATTGTCCTAACCAATACAATCACCATTGCTTGATTTTCTGCTTTGGCATTTGAACTGTCTTCTCCCAAGATTACCCTGCCCGAACTAGATTTTCCCTCGTTTTGATCTCCCAATCTGCATCTATATCTATATGTGAGAACAATATCGCAATAAGTGCATTTCTTGTAGACCATTACTAATAGTGTGTCCAGCTTCCAAGGAGAATTTTCTAAAGACTGGAAAATTAGAGTAAGATAACACAATCATCAAATGCTTTTATATCTAGTTGAATCTTGTAGAAGAACGCTTTATTCAGCTCCTGATTCCACAGAATGGAAACTAATTATAATGACGCTACACTCTATGCAACTCCACCAGGTAGGGATGAGCCAGCCAATTCCAACCAGGGTAAAGGAGGGTTGGTGTCAGGTAGGCAGATGGTCATTGAATTTTTTTGCCAAGCAATCTAGAAAATTAAGCCGACCCCAAATAACAGGGACCAAGCTATGATGATGAAAATGACAATTAGAACGCTATGATGATACAGGCAATCAAGCATAGAAAATCATGCCGGAAGTTGTGAATATAAAAGAATCAAGACATAGTAATAGATGCATGCACAATTAATAGAAAGCAGAAAGCAAATAATGCAGTGAGTAGAGCTTCAGGTTAGTCCACAAGCATGTTGGGGCAGCCCACGTATATGCCACCACTTGTGCTAGCAAGGCACATAGGTACAGATCCCATCCATGCATCAGGAGGGTCCCATTATGCTGATGTCCTGGCTAATGAATCACGTTGGACCATTAATCAGGTGGGCACAGTTTATGAAACAAATGTATGGCTGCAAAATACTTGCTTGAAGTTTCTAAGTCGCCTGCCTGTTTCTAATATCATGACGCAACTAATGAGTGGACAAACCTGAATTTTGGTTGAGAAAATCTAGATGCAGACTTGGGGGCATGGATATATTGGACTGCTCAGATATATTGCACCTGGTTGCCACTCGGTCACACATGGTGGCATGCATATGCTATGCCTAGTGCATATGTGTGGGCTTAGCAAACCTCCAGTGAATAACGCTAGAATTCATGAGGAAAATTGAGGCAGGAGAAAGATTTGAGTGGGCAATGAGAAAAGTTGCCTGAAATTTAATTGACATTAGGACACCACAGAAAATTATAGCTGGGACTTAACAGCCTTAGCCCTGGGACCAAAAAGGGAAAAAATAGAATTCCTTAAGGCTTATTGGGCACCAATTAAAAATGAGTTCAACTCATTTTAGTTAATCATAATTATGTATTGGAGATCATATTCCTATTTGGAAGATTAAAGAAAACCATGATAACCCACAATCATGATCTCTTATCTATAAATACGACAAGGTATTCCGTATCAGTAATGGTGGCCGTAATGGTCACCACCATTACCGATACGGGTGTTGGCCATAATGGCCTATATGGGGGCATAACAACCATTACAACCCTCGTAACGGTTGGTTTTTTTTTTGACCAAACAATTCAGAAAAAATATTTAGAAAATCCAAAATAATATAAAGATTCCAAATATGTATTCATTTTTTATTTTAAACATGTTTATGGTAGTGTAACAGTCCACCCTTCAGTGAGAGTGTTGTAACTGGTTGTCTAGTGAATTTATGAACATGGTTATGTGCTTCTAATATTTACACATCACAATCAAGCATTAGAACTAGAAATTGGAGAAGAAAAAAATGTGTAAATACCACTTTTTCTTTTTTTCTTTTTTTAAATTACCCTTGGAGCTTCTATTCACCCAAATCACTTCAATTTATGGTTTTAATTCTAAAAACTATAGTAAGAGTGGTCGAAATCTGTTGCAGAATCATCTAAGAAAGTTTTTAGAATGAGTAAAGTGCAAAAATGAGAAGAAAAAAGGATTTAAATAGAAAAAAAAAAAAAAGTGGCCATTTTTCGACCATTACGAGGGTAACGGTTGTTATGCCCTGTGACAGCCGTTATGGCTCTCATAATGGTCGTAATGGCATTTTTCAACCATTACAAGGGTAACGGTTGTTATGCCCTGTGACGGCCGTTATGGCTCTCGTAATGGTCGTAATGGCCGATACGGTCCCAAAAAACAATTGTCCCGTTTCCTCCCCATATCACGTAATGGTCACGGCCATTACCTATACGTATTGACCTTTACAGCCATATCATAATGGATATGGAACACCTTGAAATACAATTAACTAAAATGAAATGCGATTAACTAAAATGAGATGAAGGCACCTAAACAGACCCTTATTTTAATGAGGCTAATGAAGTTGAGAAGCAGGAGAAATTTAAACCAATACCAGTTCTTGCCGCAGTTTCTGATTTTGTTGATTGAAAAAAGTTTTCTCCTCAGTCAACTTGGAAATCATAGAGAATGCCTGATGAATAAGAAGTCATTTTGATATCCAAACAGCAAACTAGTGGAGAACAGAGATCTAATGGTATAACATCAAAAAGTTCAATAAGCCATTAGGGGTAGAATATTATATAAACAACCACTAATATTGAATAGTGCCACAATTCTTTTGGATCTTTTATTTGAGTAAAATTTCCCAGTCCATCCACACATCAATTCTTTATGAATGATTATTGTGTAATCAGCAATTTAGACCACTTCTAATTTTCAAATCCTACCTAAAGCACAATAAAAAACCAACAAGGTATAAACTTGGTTAGATTAGAAATACAACAGCCAAGCAGATGGATAAGGCAATATAATAAAATTGCTTTGTAAACAGTAGTAAAAGCTTACACTGATGACGTGTCAGGTGTCCGCTTTGACTAGAGAGGAATTACATGATACTCCCCCCCAGAGGATATGGATAGTATATACTTGCATTATCAGCTTCTACAGGCAGGGCCTATGGTATAGTGATCTGGGTTGGTCTGATGAGACCCAGCGCAGATGAAGCATGGATCAGAAATATGGCCAGATTAGATAACCATAGCCACCAATATTGGGACCTTTTTCAATAGAAGCTGTAGTTCTCTTCTTGACCATCTATTTGATGACCATAGATTGAAAGGTTAGGTCATCCTATCGAGGGGATTTTTGGCGTATGGTCCTTCCATAGTGGGACCCAAAAGTCCATGGTCTAGATCTCTAATATCACCAGTACAAACTGAAAGGCTGAGTAGGTTGATGAGCATATGATTTTGTAGACTACGTAGATCATTGCTTCTCATTCTTCTTTTTCGTCTTTAGTCTTTCAATTGTTGGTGAACTGAGTTTAAACCTCCTAAATCTCCACAGTTGGTACAAAACGGAATTCCATAAGTACATATAGTCCTCAAGCAATGAAGCCTAAAAGTGGATGGATATGGAATTATGGATGCTTTTCTCATACTATTCACTGTTCAAATGGAGTTAGAACACCAATTAAAATACAAGTTAAATATTGCTTACAATCTACAACAATTTAACTTATTAGCTGGAGACTCGTAGTCATCCCACAAGTCTCACAAAATAAAGACATGGAAGTAGGCCTCATTAAAAGTTTTAGCAATTAAAGAAATAATGATGCATTGAAATGGTAGATTCTTTAGAGCTGTCAGTGAATAGCTCATTTCAAAAGAAATAATGATGCATTGAAATGGTAGATTCTTTAGAGCTGTCAGTGAATAGCTCATTTCAACAGAGAATAATGCGTCTCTCAATCACAGAGAATGAAGGTGAGATCAAGCCATAAAATGGCACCACTCAGCAATAGCTTAGCTGCAAACGGTGAGTCAAGTTTTTTCACTCAACACGCAAGTGCTGCAATTTCAGAAGCTAAGAAGCGTCTTGTCTCTCGATGAGAGTGCTCCTTTTTTGTAACTTGAAAATCCCAATTACGACCTAACCAAGGTATCTCAAAACGGTTACATACCCGCCATTATGTAACAGTAACAGTGGTAACCATTACGCATTAGGGGGTCGCAACAGCCGTTACAAAAAAAAAAAAAAAAAAATGGCCCATAGTGGCTGTAACGGTCCATTACAGGGCCAAATTAGAATTATAATTTTTTTAAGCTGTAACAGCCGTTACAGGGATCATGATGGCCGTTGCGGCCCATATCATAATGGTAACAGCAGTGGCTGTTATGGCCACCATTACCATTATGGAATACCTTGAACCCAAGACATCATCTACCAATAGAAACAAATCAGAGTTTAACCTAACCAATGAGAATCATCCTAACGTCTAACAACCAATGAGAAATAAGTTCTCAAATCTAACAACACTTGAGATTTTAGCTCACACCTAACATACTAGAAAATCATGATAGCAGAGCTGAAAAACAGTAGCTAGACTACTGGTACTTCCAAATTTACATGGAGTGCTGGGTCACATGAACTCCTAGAGACTCGCGCAGACACACATCCTACGTCGACATGTGGTCCACCTGCATCAAATCTGGTGGGATCCACCATGGAACAGTCATTGTTCAATACTACAGAAATCATGTCACAGACAAACATGGGTCCACAAAAATCAACTGTCACTCAAACGGTATCGTAATTAGGTAATCTTTGGCTCATAGGAAAGCTAACTCAATAGACTTTCAAAATTTATCAACATCATATCATTTCGACATCACTTGACACCTAGAAGGTGGGTAGCAAGTTTATAGATGCATCCTAGACAGACAATTGAGCCGTGGTGCCCACTGGCTTTGATATGGGACTAGTCGGGGCTGAAATGTAATCATAAGCATAGTGTGCTGTAATGGCCATGACGGGGCCATAAAGGCTGTTATGCAAATAATGCAAATCCCAAAAGTGAAGCAAATAGATCAATAAGAATGAAAGAGATTGTTGGAAAAAAAAAAAACCAACAATCCTCTGCGAATATCCTCGTTTGTAGCACGTCTTCTTTGACTTCCGTGGCAGTTGATGGTGGAGACCTATACGCCTAACGGGTAGCTGATGCATAATACAGTCTTGAAACACACAACATCTTTTCCTTTGCTTCTTGTTGGTCCTCCACATTCTAGATGTCGATTGTACCCCTTAGTCACAGTTGGCTTCCAATTTGCATACCTTGATTGATGTAGAAATGGTATTATTGTGTTGACTTCTATAGAGTTAGCTACTATGATTGTAGCACCATCCATCTCTTTGACCATCGGATCGTTCATATTTGTTAATCCTTCAGTCTTTTCAATTGGATCATCCATCAGCTAATCTTTTGGTTTTACTTGAATTTTCTCCAATCTGACCATTGATCCATCAACCAATCCAAAGGACTCCTTTTGAGTTGCCACACTATCTATAACCGCATCATTCCTTGGAACGCTAGATAAAACAAATTGAAGCCCAGAAAGTTTTTCATGTTCAATCAAAAGCTCAAAGCAAGCTCACACAAACTCCTTGAGTTCCTTGAATTCTTTTACAATATCTTCCATGAATACTTTAATATCCTTATTGACCTCCTGCAAGTTCTCCTTCCGCATCTTTTGAATATTCTTAGGCATAACTGACATTTCCATGCGATATGATGCTTTTGAATAACTGATATGTGGGGAGGGGCGTTGAAAGGAATCACCATAAGGCACATGAAAATGGGTATGACTCAAGGTGATATGAATGACGATCTTGATCATCGAAGTAACTCGTATGAGAATAGTGCGATGGATATGGAAAGGCATGGGAGTCCGAATAGGGATAATTTTACGACACCTGAGAACATCTTTCTATCCATAACATCTTTTTTTTTTCTGCAGTATCCCAATAGCAGAACTTGCTCTGATACCAATTTAATGCAAATCGCGAAAGGGAAAGCAAATAGATCAGTAAGAGAAGAAAGAGATTGCGGGAAAAAACCCAACAATCCTTGAGCCGAATGCTAGAAATCACAAATGCAAGACTGTGAGCAAGCTCAATAGTTCTCTAGTCTTCGACGATCCGAACCACCCCAACACAGCCCAACCGTCCAAACACTATTGCATAAGCAGCCATCCATCCATTGATCTAACCCCGTTCTTCCAAGCGCGTCTTCCAAGACCGGCCAACCATCAAAATCAGGACCTGCTAGCTGTCCACCATGTATGTGAGTCATCAAATCCAAAACCGTCCATCACCCAGGACTTCCAACCCATTCATTTACCGTATGACCAACATCTACAAGCCATTCATTAAGATCCAACCATCCATCAAGACCATCACCATGCTCCACACATGTACGCGACTTAGGAAGATCAACGGTAGAAAGAGGTGAGGTAATGTTGATATCCTAGAGTGGGTCTAGCTCTATGGCTTAGTGGTAAGTGACTCTGTTTCAAAATTGAGATCATGGGATCGAGAGCCCATGTGATGTGGGTGTGGGTGTGAGTCTGTGTGGTGGGGGTGTGTGTGAAAAAAAAAAAAAAAGATGTCCTAAAGTGAGAGACATGATATGGTGAGTGCACATGTGGTGTCCGTCCCCACATGCACACACATCATGTGTCTAACAGAGTGCGAAAAGTTGTGAGGAGCCGTGTGATAATAGAGGTGTTGAGGTCATGAGAGTCCCAAGGTCTCATGGAGAGTAATGATTTCTTTTCTTTTCTTTTTCTAAAGAGGTGTGTTGGAGGTGTCTAGTGAAGTAGGGGCAGAGAGACCCTTTTGTGTATATAGAAAATGTAAGGGGCCAACGCGAGGTTTGTACAGACGAGGTAAGAGGGAAGTGATGTCAGGAGCCTCCACATGTGGGATATGAATATAAATCTGATGGGAAAGAGAGGGGCTTTCACATGCACACATCTGGCCGTCCAAAATCAACTGTCATCAAGTCACCAGACAAAGTACACGCTTTGGCCAAAAAAATAGAAAACAATACACTTTGGCCACCACCTATCTAGTAGGTATGTCCATCCATCAACCTTGTGAATTCAAGATCATTAATATCAAATCCATGAAAGACGACCATTTTGGACAGCCTAACCCAAGATGTAAACCATCCATCATATGGACCACCTGATTGAACATCTAGTGAATGATATCCTAAAACCTAGAAAACCCCACACATGTCTAGAAGTTCCATAGCAAGCAGCAGCGTAAGATGAACTGAGGTAGAACCAGTCAGCTGGAAAATTTCAGCGTAGGGATGAAGACTCCTTGTTTAAGTCCTACTTTGAATTGCAAAGGGATGAATGACCCAGCCACAATTATGGGAGCAGCGGTCTACCAATCTGGAACAATCCAAACTTTGATCCGTACCATTCAATTCAAGCCATGACACCCCTCAAGCATTCATCCTCTAGATCCAGCCACCATCAAACCTAATATCCATTCATCTGATCCAAACCAGCCAGTCATCTTGTCGTTCATCCAAAACAACCCAGTCATCCATTTATTCAAGCCATCTGTTGATCCCGACCATACACATCATTTGCAACACTTTAGACGCACATGCGTAGCCATAAGAAGCAGAATCACATTGCTTGTGTAAGTGTCCTAGGAGGTAGGGAGCGAGAAGGGGTGTTGATTACGTCGCATTAGGAGAAAAAGAAGGGTAGCATGAGTGATGAGGAGTTTAGGGTGTGAGAGGTGTATCCCTCTTGGGTGAGTAATGTGACATAGTGGGGGTGTAGGGGAAGTGGCACATTCCTTTTAAAAGGGGTTGTGATTGGGTTTTGATAGGTGGTAATGTGAGGGGGTATCATGTTGAAATTCTTTTAAGGGCTGGTAACAGCAGTTTGCTGTGAATGTTGTGATGTGAGGGTCAAAAATATTGCTTAGAATTGGTCCAGCAATGCTGGAACCGGTTGTATAGATCGTGGACTAGCCATGGACTCCGGAAAATCTTAGAGAGAGACAGAAGGAGAATGAGAGTGTGAAGATGGAGGGGAAGTTCCAGTCTAGAGTTTTCATAAAACTCATTCTTTAATTCTACAAATCAGAGGTGTCTCGTACAATTTTTTGTGTTATTGGTTGATTTTATTCTTTCCTAATGGCAATTCGTTTAAGTTATAAAGGAGATATTTGTGTTTCCAAATCGTTATCTCATACTCTTTTATTTCTTGTACTCTTATAGAAATGTCGAAATCATGTTTTTAAATGTGTTGAGATTATGGAAACTCATGCAAATCTCAAAACCTAGAACTATGGGATGAATGTTTGAAGATCGATATCCCATAAGCCTAAGAATTGAAGTCTCGATGTTAGGTTGTGAACAAATATAAACGGAAGGGTTTCTTTGTGAATTCTCTGGAAGTCCATGCGCTTATGTTTCAATATATTTTAAAAGTATGAGAAATCAGATGAAGAACCAATTGAATAGATCTCTACATTCGTTATTTCAAGATTCTAAGTTATGGTGCCTGGTTGTGTCAAAATTATAACTGAGGGTCTTTTTGTAATATAGTTGCGAAATGAGGGTTAAAACTATAAATTGTTAATCCTAAACAGATCATGATACAACGGGCAAGAAACACCAAATTTCGCTTGGAACACTACAAGAGATCCTATTCTATTATGCAGTGCTGTCATATGCGATCGCATATGCCATTTTTAAAGCATATATCGCATATGCCATAGTCGCAAATGCGGTTTTATGCCATGGCATATGCGATGATTTATACAATTATGCGATTGCATATGCGATTATGCCATCACTTATGTGATGAAAAAGTGTAAATTTTTGGGGGTTGTGCGATGGCATATGCGATGATGAGGACATCCGAGCACCTTAGAAAGTATACCAAAGGAGGAGGAAGAGATCAGTTCCAGTTTCACTTTGACTTGGTGACCACTACATGAGCCTAGGTGGACCACATTGACCCCATGTGCATGATCATGCATCTTGCATCTTCGAAGACCCTACAATACGAAGATGCTTGTGGGTTGCTTAATGAGGAGTTTGCCCCATTGGATCGTGAGGGCATGTCGATCAAACAGTTGGATCTTGAGGACGCCTTGATCAAACAATTGAATCTTGAGGATGCTTTGAACGAACAGTTGGATCATTGTGATCTTAGATCACATAGATTGTAGACTTTAGGATGTTTTAGATTTATTTCTTTTATTTAATTGATTATTCATGTTGGATTTATTTTGATATTTTGTTGACATTAGGGGGTTAAGAACAAATGTTATTTCACTGAGCATCCTTATGTGAGGATTTTCATCTAAGAGTGCCTTCTTGTAAAAAGTCCATTTTGAGACTATAAAAGGCTTGGACGTCCAGCCCTAGCCCATTATTGAACGTTTTGAATATATATATATATATAAAACTCTCTCTTGCTTTGAGATGGAAAATCTCTTGTGAATGGAGATTTATGGTGTGAAGCCTAATCTATCCTATTTGTTTCTCTTTGAAAATGTATCTCTCTTAACTTTCTCATCTTCTTCTCAAATCCTTCTTTTCTTCCACTTTTCTTCTCCAAACCCCAAATCCCTTTACTCTTTCCTTCTAAACCTAAACCCATTGCTCCAAACCCAACCCATCACCATTAGCCCAAACCCATCTTCAATTTCTTCAATTCTTCTTCCTATCTATTTAACCCTAACCTAAAACTCTAATTCCTTTCAAATCCCTAACCTTACATACCCAAACCCTAACCCTAGAGAGATCAAATTAGCCCCTTTAAATTAAGCCTAAGCCTATGATGAACTAGAAGTTCTACCTTCCATTGATCCTTTGAAATTCATGTTTTATATGGTTTAGTTTATTATGGGATTGTGATTTAGCTTGAAATATGAATTTTATTGTTTATTTGATTTCTTAAATTTGTGGTAGGTTAGTATATTTTATACTTTGAATTGCTCTATAATCCGTTTATAATTTCTTTGCATCATATTTAGTCTAGGTCACGTGTCCTTCATCATGCGATTATGCAATCGCATATGCGCACAAGCCCCTTACAATCGCTTATGTTATTTGACAACAATGCTATTATGTTAGATATTCAATTAGCTACACTACAACCCCAAAATGGGTCAAATCGGGAATTTTTACATAATTTTTCTAAACCTCCAGATTTGATGTTTTATTCCCTTGTACATAGATACATTGCTAGAAATTTATGATAAAAAAAAAGTAGAATGGTTGAACTGGTGCTCCGGAAAGCATATTGGCATTACAATACAAAACTATGTTGAATATATGGCATATCATGGATTACGTGATACATTGGAAAGTATGATGGGATGTTGGAAAATCTTAGATAAGGTGTTTGAATAGAAATGGTAATCAACTATTAAATTTATTGGATCTCTACCATATAGCCCTTTGGACGAGTGAGTATGTGTGCAAAAGGTTCCCATTGCCATGCCGAGGGTGCATTTTGAATGGGTAAGCGACATACAAAAGGTTTCCATTGCCAGACTAGATAGAAGATATTAAATGTTATCACCAATGAACCTTTTGGATGAGTGAGTGCGTATGCAAAAGATTCCCATTGCCAAGCAAAGAGTGTCCTTTGGATGAGTGAGCAACATATAAAATGTTCCCGTTGCCAGGCGAGGTGATGCACTAGAAAAAGGAGGCCACCCGAAATAAATTAACCTTGGAATTGTAATGTTTAATTATGATAATATAAATGTGTTAATTCTTCATAATCTATAAATCATGCATGTATCTACAAGCTTCAATGATTGAATCTAATCTCATATCTTATATTTGTATTTGCTTCTACAAATCTCTTTTTTACTTGATTTTGAATGTTTTTCCTACATGATAAATAGGATGAGATTATCTTGCTAAGCTTTATAAGCTCACCCTCTATTGTGGATACCAAATAACAGAATGCAGTCTAGTCGAGAAGTGAAGGGAAGCAAAGACCCAGAAGTCTGTCTAGTGTTAGGTTTATCTCTCAACTTGTATCTATTGTGTGAAAACCAAAAAAAAAAAAAAAAAAAAGGTGCAATGGAAGTTTATATGAGAGTCGAGATTTTTTAAATTACGTTTAAATAATTGTTGTATTTATGGAATATGATTGGTTAATGTGTGATATTCATGAAGTTGTGCTTATGAATTGCTTAATTTATAAATCACTGCCTAGAATTCAAAGTCGGGCTATCCAACTTGAGTACAACATTTTGGGGCATGAGAAGTCGTAACGGTCTTTACAGAAAAAATGACCCGTAACGGCCGCTACAACCCCCATAGCAGCCCAGTACACGTTTTTCAAATTTTTTTTAAATTTAAAAAAAAAAAATTAAAAAATTTAAAAAAAAAATTAATTAAAAAAAAAAAAAACATGATAGCCATAATAGTGTGCATGGATTCATGGGCCACCTCATGATAACCTTCATCATGAAATCCGTTGGATATGTCACGCCTCGAAATTCGAGTACCGAGTATGCACCCTCACACTCGAGTTACAAACCACAACTTGTACACTAAGTGTACTTAATCACTTGAATACATTTACACAGAGGCATTAATCTGACCTTATCAATATGGATTCCAGATTCCATCTAATATCATATACTATGCATCAAAATCCAACACTCACTCAATTCAACTACCTTAAATTTAACTAAGGACATTCTCATTTGGAGTCTTAATCAAATTATAAATTTCAAATAATTAATTCAACCACTAATAAAATCATGTCTAACACATTCTAAAGAACCAAAAAATATCCTAAGAACATCAAATGCAGACAATAAGGATAATCATAGCTGGTCCAAAGCAGCAATGTCTTCCGTTGTCGAGTAGGGCCATGTATTCCGTAGGTCCTTCTCTGGCTCGACTACGTCTTCCTGTTCTTGAACCATTGGCTCACCCTTAGTCATATCTATACGGTTTTACATCAATAAAGGGTAAGCTGGTCATGCCTAATGAGAAGTTCAAATATGGTTCTTCACATAAAATTAGAATGGAGTAATAATAATCATATATAATATGAGTTCATAAAGAAATGCAAACGTTATGTAATGCATAAATGCATGAATACATCGAGTGAGAATTCATCCACTTACTTGAGTTAGAAACCCATTAATCCGCATCTACCCCTTGACAGGCTTATACCACTTAGTAGGCATGGGCAAGGCCTGCATCTACTCCTCGAGTAGGCTTCCACTAATATAGTGAGTTTTTTGTAATGATTCTACCAAGTATACCATCCAAAGAGGTCCTCCAAGAATTCAGCACGTGTTGTGCATACAAATGATGGATGCGCAAGCATATTAAGTAGTCATAAATGATATATCATATGACTGTTCCCATCATGAATGATATATCATATGATCATTCACATTCTCAAATTTGAATCATTGCAGTTTTCATGCTAACTGATAACATTATCACAACAATCAATTCATAGTTATATCCATTCATCAAATCAGATCACTAGATGCAATTATAGAAAAAAATCAAATCAGAAGTTCACCAACACAATAAATCAGATCATTTGCTATACTAGCATATTGTATAAATCACATCATTAATAATACAACAATCAAAATTGTGCATTCAATTAAATCCAATAAGAGATCGTAATAACAAGGTTAAAGCATACATACAACACATCATCAATGAATCTATTTTAACTTAATGGAAGGAAAACACATCAAGATCACTCACTTTAGTGCGGTAGAGATGATTCCGTAGAAAAATAGTTTGATTTGAATTAAAATTCCATAAAATTACATAAATGAACTTATTTTCTGATCTCACTAGTTCACATGATGGGGCCCACCTGTGAACGATCTAAATCCATTTAAATAATCTTACAACAAGAATTAAGAAACAATATTGCAAAAATTAAGTTGTTAGAATTTGGCCACCGGAATTCTGCAAATTTGGATTGTTTTTAGCAACAATCTGTAATTTAGAATTTTCTGAAGGTTTAGGCAATATTCTGTAACATTCTAGAATTTTATGTCAAAACCCCTTGACTTCTCAAGAAATTCTAGTTTAGCCTTGAAATTCTGAATTTTTGCGCAATTTGTAATGATTTACATGAAATTTTGGGAATTTATTTACTCTGATAATTTAATATTCAAATGGCGTTTTATAAATGAAACAGGGCCAACCATTGATCGTCACTTGATCAATTTTCAGATACAACTAATGATGATCTTGATCCAACCATCCATGCATTAATTTATTACAATTCCTAATGATCGCATTGATTGGTCAATGCGGCCCACCAGATGGTCAGATCGATCATCAAATCTGGATGTTGTTGTCATCTGATGTCCAAATTTTGATAAAATGTCTAAATCGAGTTAGATCTCAACCATCCAATGGTTCTACACATGATTCATTGTCCGCCATTACCTCAAATTGATGCGGCCCATCCAATGGTTTGATCAATCTAAAATTTAGGGTTTTAATTAATTTTATTCTTAGGAATCCACTGAACAGCAAGGATTTAATCGCATATCTTAGATTAGGTCATACGATTCTCTATGCCAAGTTATAGCTTACATAGAGAATTATATCTTTCCCAATTTATAATCAATTTGAGGTAATGATAGACAATGAATCATGTGTTGATTACTATGTGGAACCATTGGATGGTTGAGATCTAACTCGATCTGCACCAACGATCAAAATTCGGACATCGGATGATGAAGACATCCATATTTAACGATCGATCTGACCATCTAGTGGGCCGCATTAGCCAATCAATGTGATCATTAGGAATTATAATAAATTAATATATGGATGGTCCGATCAAGATCATCATTGGTTATCACTTGAAATTGATCAAGTGATGATCAATGGTTGGCCCTAACCCATCTATCAAACGTGATTTGAACCTTAAATTATCGAAGTAGATAAATCTCCAAAATTTCAACTCGAATCTGCAGAAATTCCATGGGCCAAATTCCAACGGCACCTTAATTTTTGTAATATTGTTTCTTAATTCATGAATTCATTTAAATGAGATATCTTGTTTTAAAATTATTCAAATAGATTTAGATCAATCAAAGGTGGGCCCCACCATGTGAACTAGTGAGATCAGAAAATAATTTCATTTACATGATTTTAGGGAATTCTAATTCAAATCAAACCATTTGTTTTATGAAATCACCTCTACCACACCAAGGTAAGTGATCCTGATGTGTTTCCCCTTCATTAAGTTAAAATAGATTTATTGATGATGCATTGTATGTATGCTTTAATCTTGTTATTATGATCTCTAATTGGATTTGATTGAATGTATAATTTTGATTGTTGTATTATTAATGATGTGATTTGTTCAAATATGCTAGTATAGTCGATGATCAATTTACTGTGTTTGTGAACTTATGATCTGATTTTCCGTATATTTGCAACTAGTGATCTGATTTGCTGAATGGATATAACTATGAATTGATAGTTATGATGATATTATCAATTAGCATGAAAATATAATGATTTAAATTTGAGAATAGAAATGATCATATGATATATCATTCACGACTACTTGATATGCTTATGCATCAATCATTTCCATGCACAACACGTGTTGAATTCCTAGGGGACCTCCCTGTATAGTATACTTAGTAAAATCATTACCAAAAGCCAACTGTACTAGTAGAAGCCTACTCGAGGAGTAGATGTGGGCATTGCCCATGCCTACCAAGTGGTAAATACAGGTTGATAGATTCCCAACTCAACCAAGTGGACGAATTCCCACTTGATGCATTCACACATTCACGCATTACATAACTTTTGCATTTCTTTTTGAACTTATATTGTATATAATTGTTGTTAGTCTATCCTAATTTGATGCGAAGAACCTTGTCAACACTTCTCACTAGGTCTGGCCAACTTACCCTGTATTAATGTAAAACCATACAGATATGATTAAGGGTGAGCAAGTGGCTCAAGAACAGGAAGACGTAGCCGAGCCAGAAAAGGAACCACGGGCAAGGTGTCCCGTATCGGTATCGGTTGGCGTAACAGTGCCCTCCGAAACCAATATGGATATGGGGGCATAACGGCCCATAACAGCGCAAATTTTTTTTTGCTAAAAAAATATGAAAAAATATGGATTAAATCCGGAATATTCTAAGCATTCCAAATATGCATTCATTTATAAATTGAAACATGTTTATGGTGGTGTAACGGTCCACTCTTTGGTGAGAAGTTGTATCGGACTGTCTGATGAATTTATGAACCAAATAACTTGAATTTGACTAAAAAATTTATATATTTAATTTTCTAACTATCTACTATCAATGATAGATATATTAGAATGAATGTAATATGAAAATATCTTACATTTAGGTGTTTGCAATTATTTTTGAGGGCCAAAATTCAAGCGTAAATAGAAAAAAATATTTAAAAAATATAAAATGACACCCCAAATATGTAAAATGCACATTAACATGTTCTACTATGATTAACACATCACATGACATCATTAAAACAGCAAAAGAATCATTAAAAAATGATTTTTTGAATTTTCAAAAAAATGGCCAAAATAAATGCGTAAATAGAAAAAAATATTTAAAAAATACAAAATGGCATCCCAAATCTGTAAAATACATATTAACATGTTCTACTATGATTAACACATCATATGGCATCATTAAAACGGCAAAAGAATCATTAAAAAATGATTTTTCGAATTTTCAAAAAAAGGGCCAAAATAAATGCGTAAATAGAAAAAAATATAAAAATATATAAAATGGCACCCCAAATCTCTAAAATGCACATTAACATGTTCTACTATGATTAACACATCATATGACATGATTAAAACAACAAAACAACTATTAAAAATTGATTTTTCAAATTTTAAAAAAAGGAGCCAAAATTCATGCGTAAATAGAAAAAAATATTTAAAAAAATATAAAATGGCATCCCAAATCTGTAAAATGCACATTAACATGTTCTACTATGATTAACACATCATATGGCATCACTAAAACAGCAAAAGAATCATTAAAAAATGATTTTTCGAATTTTCAAAAAAAGGGCCAAAATAAATGCGTAAATAGAAAAAAATATAAAATGGCACCCCAAATCTGTAAAATACGCATTAACATGTTCTACTATGATTAACACATCAAATGGCATGATTAAAATAGCAAAACAACCATTAAAAATTGATTTTTTGAATTTTAAAAAAAGGGGCCAAAATTTATGCATAAATAGAAAAAAATATTAAAAAAAAAATATATTAAATGGCACCCCAAATCTGTAAAATGCACATTAACATGTTCTACTATGATTAACACATCATATGGTATGATTAAAATAGCAAAACATATTAAAAAAAGTATAAATAGCTATTTTTAACGAATTTTTGAAAAATGACCGATCGAGTTTTGATTCAAAAAAATCCGTAATATAATGTGTTTTTATTTCAAATACTCAACCAAGGTTGGTCGAAATTAGCAGTAAAAGAAGTAAGAAACAGTTTGGAAGCAAGAGATTTCAAAAAAACAGCAAAAACAGAGCTTAAATTAGAAAAAAAAAAAAAAAAAAAGTTACCATTATTCGGTCGATACGGGCCGGTTACGGGCCTGTAACGGCCGTTACACCCCATAACGGCTGATACGGGTACAAAATCGGATAACGGCCGATACGACCCCAAAACGCGTAACGGTTCTCACCGTTACCGTTACGTTACGGTGGATACGTAACCGTTTTGGCACACCATGACCACGTGACACGTGGCCCTACTTGACAGTAGAAGACGTTGCTGCTTTGGACCAGCCATGATTATCATTATTGTTTGCATTTGATGTTCTTATGATAAATGTTTTGGACATGATTTTATTAGTAATTGAATTAATTATTTGACATTTATAATTTGATTAAGACCCTGAATGGGAATGTCCTTAGTCAAATTTAAGGTAGTTGAATTGAATAGACGTTAAATTTTAATGTATGGTATGTGATATATATAAATGATATTGGATTGAACATAGAATCCATATTGATAACGTCAGATTAATGTCTCTGTATAAATGTATTCAAGTGAAGTACACTTAGTATACAAGTTGCAGTCCGTAACTTAGGTCTAAGGGTGCACACTCAGTACTCGGATTTCAAGGCGTGACAGTCCATATCCCTATATCTACTTGTAACAGTCTAGATGCTTCACAATTGAGTTGAGGTATATGAGGCCCATAGTTTGTAGTTGGTACAATCCGGGAACATCAAAGATGTGGACCTCATGTGATGCGTTAAAAATATAGGCCTTTGAAGGCCTTGACCACAGCATGTTCAAAAAAATAAGGGCTATGGAAATTTTAGCCCTGATGCAAGCTACATTAAAGGAAGTTGGAACAAACTTTGGTAGAGGTAGTAAGAACAGACTTAGAGGGCCTTGGGTTTAACTGAAAATATGGTCCCTGATAGAGTGAAATGGTGGGATAGGATTCGTGTAGCTGACCCCAATTAGTTGGAATAAGGCTTAGATGCGATGATGATAATGCAAGCTGCATTAGGGGATGTAAAGGAGTTATCGAGAACATGGCCAAGGTGGAGATTTTAAGCTGCAGACCATATTTGACAATGCTTATATATTGCAAAGGAAGGTTCTAGAGGTTCTTCAGTCATGAGCAGGTTTAGCTTTACTTCCGACTGATCCCCCTGCATATAATTGATGGATGCAAAACCATATTTCGATACTGCAGAACCAAACAGAGCCAAAGGAAGCATCTTTCTGTCATTGACAGCCAACGAAGATCCTCACCAGCAATTATCACTAATATAGAGATAATCATGGCACTTACAGATGAGAACATTTTAAGAAAGAGATGGCCACCGCAGCCATGTACAAGTTCATAAAGGGCTAGTTTGTTTAACCATTTACCACAGTAATTACTAGTACATGGATAATGATTACTTTTAATCTCTGTTTGGAGAGAGATGGAATTCACGAGGTAAATATGCCTCGGGAAACAGGATTGCATTGCAGCAATTAGCTACATAAAATTTGTGGGTCTCATTGTGGTGTATACGTTTGATCCATTTCGTCCATCCATTTTACCAGCTAATTTTAGGGCATGAACCCAAAAATGAGGCAGATTGTAAGTTCAAGTGGACCACGCCACAGGAAATAGTAGAATAATAACGTCCACCGTTAAAAGCAGAAATTTGTGTAAGGCCCACAATGATGTGTATATGTCATCCAACCTGTTCATAAGGTCAGAAAGACATGGATGAACCATAAACACAAATATCAACTTGATCCAAAACTTTTGTGGCCCCCAAGAAGTTTTCAACGGTAAGTGTGAGCTGATCAAACAATGGACGGTCTGGATCAGACAGATACATCACAGAGGGCCCCAATGATTTTACGTATTTCGTTCTTCTCCACGTCGATTTTCATGAAACTGTCAATTTCAAAACCCCAGCTTACATGAATTTCTCCCCATAAATAATTATTACCCATTTGCCTGCATTTACCATGGTAAATGGTGAAACAAACAGGCCATAATTCAAATAGTTTCATATCATATTTTGGAGTTCTTTAGCCTGCGTTGTAGAAAAACTTAAAAATTTGTGACTTGCTGAGACCTTCAAGTTTACCTGTAACTGCCCAGTGGGAATATTGTTATACTGAGACAGGCTTCCTTACAAAAGAACCATGGCCTCAAGATGCAGAGTGACCTTCTATTAATAGATGGTTGAAGTTGAAATCTGATGGCAGCAATGCGAATAATCCACAACCAAGAAACTTAAGATGGCGTTTAACAGATGACAACAGGTATGCTGTACCATATCAGCTTATTTAGTGGGATACACAGTGCAGAAACAGAAACACAAAAATATAATTTGTAGAACCATGAGGATACATATTAATAGGCCATAGAAAAGGAGAGGCATCCTACCAAGATAGCTTGTTGAGTGGGGAGGAACATTGTGATTATTTACAAGAAAATGTCAACTTCAACTATTGCAAGGATCAGTTTTGGCAAACCATCAAAATCCGAATTCACAAGATATAGGTACACAAGAGGTCACAACTCATATAAGTATAACCATGTTAAAACAATTAGCCATATCACAAGTTGAAATTTTACCCAATTGGAATGATTTGACATAGATTCTAAGTAACCAATAATTCCTGAGGTCAAAAATCGCAGCAGATTTGGACGAGGACTTGGGGAAGGGGATCCATTATCTGAGTATTCAACCTTTGATACTCTAGTATGTTTTTTTTTTTTTTTCATAAACCTGCCGAGTTTGTGGTTGCTACCACTCATGTTCTCAAAGACGTCGAAAGGACAGAAAATAAATTGGATATTAGAAATTAGAGATGGCACTGTTCAAAAAGTTAGAGACGCTAAATCACATGGAATGGTTTCAGATTTCCTACTTTAGCTTCCCATAAGGTCTTTTTAGTATTTATTTGGACTCGAGTTGGTCCTATAATGTTTGGCACCAATCATCATTCATACTGATGATAGAAAATTCTAGAACTTTTAGTCTTTTAGCATGATGGTTGGCTGTAGCTCAACATATCGATCAGAATCAAACCAACAACTATGTGGATAAAAAAGGCAAGGTAAACCAATTTAACAAACATAAAATTTGGATGAAACAGCTAGTCCAACTGATACAGTAAACAATCCTTAACAGTTCATGAAACTGCGTTAACCAGTTTGATTGGCAGGCTGAAACCAAAGAAAGTGGAACATATGTTCTATCACCAGCAATAAGTTCCTATACTGCCAAGGAATAATTTTATTTTTTTTTTAATGCAAACCTCATAACTGAAAGAAATACAGGTTTACCTCTGGATTCTCTTTGTGTTCCTCAGAAGATCTTGATGCCTAAAATTTTAACCATTAAAATAAGTATAATATCTCTACTCTCCATACTCCAAACAACTTTCTAGAGAATTTCAAATCCCAAAATAGTACAACCCATACAATGCAGGGTTTTATATCGGTGTATCTTGCATCATATTGTTCACAACCGACACAGCCCTATATCACCCTGTATGGGGCTGTTTCAGGCCGATACAAGCTGATACAATTCTATTACTGATGAGCAATACCGGTACATATCAGGCTACACATCAAATGATACTTTAAACCTCGATAGAATGGATTTTCAAGGACTTGGGGGGGGAAGAAGGAATACATACAGCATCTGACAAGGAAGCATTTGGAATTCCATTATCTAGTAACGAGGCCCTGGGAGAAGATCCTTCTTCCGATTCCTCAGGGACTGGCGAGGGGGGATTAGCAGGAATATAAACCACCCTCAATTTGAATTCTTCAACAACCTTTCCATCCTCTTTATTGAACTGAAGAACATGCACCTTGCATCAGTATGAAGCAACAAAAAACCTCTAACAAGAATCCAACATGAAAAGGCATAGACAGATGAGCTCATCCCACCATTTCAGGGGTTATGTCCTTTACAGTCACAGCATCACTTGCACCAACACTTTGAAGGAGGAACTTGTCTTTGCATTGCAGATCCGGAGGAGCATCCTTTTGGGCTTGCATCGTAACTAATGATGCAAAAGACGAGTAAGAAACTCAATATGCAAATCAAAAGAAACTAACATGAATATTGATGGTAGAGAATCAAAATAATCCAGTTCTTTACAGCCAACTACTGGAGTTGCACCTGTAACATCGCATGTAGCCCCAGGCAAAACAAGACCGGTGTTAGGACGCACACAGTATTTCTTTGGGTTGGTCGTTTTAACCTGAAAAACACAAACAATGGTCAGCAAGCCAATGACAAAGGTCACGATTATCCTATCAAATTGACTTCACCAATGCTGTGACACAGGATCACTAGCACATGCAGCCCCAGTGAGGATCACATGTTGAGATGGTCAGGTAATCGGAACAGCCCCACATTCTGAATGCTACACTTCACCAGACACATAAGAAACGTAATCTGAGCAGCTGATTCTGATGATGTGCAACATTGAAAAGAAACCTTCCAGTGGCACACATTCAACTCCAAAAATCAAAGGTCTCATACTTGAAGCATGATGATTGAACCATAGCACAGTTATGATGGCAGTAAGAAGAGGGACGGTTCCAAATCATCAGACCATCTCCGCATTTGGGACCAAGGGCCAACATGTGATGGCGATCCGGAGCCACAACATAGTCATAACGAAATCTATCCAATCAGTTTGATTTGCGGCTATATTCCATCAGGAACGCAGCCCCGATTTAGGCGATCTGGACTGAATTAAATGTACAATGAACCCTACCATTTAATCTCAATAACTATCAGAAAAAAAAAAAAAAAAACCGCATTTTCATACTTCTACGAATCCATGTATATAGATGAAACCGCATCTCAACAGAGAATAGTAGAACTTCTTGAATGTGAAATCAAAAATTCGCGAAAAAAAAAAGGAATTACCTTGAAGGCGACATGCTGATCTGTCTTGTTAGTCAATTGCAGAGAACATGAGCTCTGCTTCTTCAATTCAACTTCCAGAGTACAAACCAAAGAAAAGATTCAGACCAACAAAAACCACCCAAAAAAACATCGGGGATCGCATCGAATAACAGCTTAATTTGTATCAAACGCACATAGAAATGCAGAACAAAGAAACCCATTTATCATATTCCCAAAAAAAAAAAAAAATCAAAATCATGGATAGAAGAGAGAATTTGAGGAAAAGTTAGGCTTACATGGGAATTTGAGCTCTGTAGGATGGATGCTGAGAAGATCTCCGCTGCTCATGCCTGAAATCACGAAATTCAACCGAAGAAAATACGATTTTGATCTGTTTCTACTCCGACAAAAGAAAAATGGATCTCTCACTCTCTCGCTCTCTCTCTCTCTCAGCCTGGAGGTTTGGACGGGCGATCGAGATCGATGAAGAGAGGGGAGGAAGCTAGGGCAGGGATTAGAGATTACGCTGTGAATTTTGAAGCGAGCAACTATAAGGTCCTGATGTGTCCGTTTTGAATACGTGGTCCATGGTTTGGTGATCCGAACCGTTGATCTTAGATCGGGTGATTCTATCTGTTCGATTATGAATGATATTCCGGTCAGTATATGTCTCTCTCTCCACCGTTTATTTCGGTAGGTAACTGTTCCAAGGGTTGGAATCATCTAATAATAAAGGGCATCTTTGTTACGGTTGTATTACTGGTAGGGGTATCATTTCAAAATGACATCACGTGTACAAAATAGCGCGTCAGAACAGACGCGAATTTCCTGCGCACCCAAAGGTATGTGGGCCCACCGTTTTGTCTGTTTGATAAACATCCGGTCCATCCATCAGTTGCGCCAGTTCACAGTGAAGATTTCAGTCTGATTCAAAACTCAAGGAGGCCACGCACGGGAAACGGTCGTGATGGCGATGTCCACGGTTGAAACCTTCGCAAGGCCGGTTCTCACGCGTACGAAGGAAACCCCAATACCGGTCTCTTTCAATACCAACCGGTCCCTCTCAATACCTTGGTGAGCCCAAAAAATTTATAAGGAGTTTGTTTTCTGAGCCCAAGTATAATTTAACTGGAATAAGTTATCATGATCATTTCCGCGGAATTATCACTGCTCAACTACCCTCCATTTCACCTGTCCGGTCAAGACTCTAATCGAATTTGGTACCAGCTTTTTCAATGACGCTGAAATTACTTTCAGTTTCTTTTTTAATTCCGAAATTCATATAACAATACAATTGTAAGTCGATTCTCTTTCCTCGAGAATCACCTAACCACCTTTGTTAAGTATGCTTCTCTGATCCTTGCTTCTAGTGCTTCAAATAGCAACATACACTAAGCAGCGTATCATCGGCCGTGGCGCTAGCTAGCATACCAAATAGGATCCTTACTCTTACTTCAATGGTAGACTCCCAGGAGTCTCAACACCTAGTCAGGGTTTCGAGTATTCATATACGGTAAAATTCTACTACGGCATGAGTGTGTCGGGATATGTGTGCGTGTGTAAAAAATAATAATAATAATAAATATAAATAAAAAGCATCCCAAATATCGTAAATTTTCTATAGCATATGCTACACAGGTCGTAATGTGAGCTACAGCTACGTAGCGTATAACGTCCGTATTATAAGATACAATGTACTTTTATTTTATTTTATTTTTATTATTATTTTTTTTACGTTTTCTTTATTTCTAATGTTGAAGAATATAATCCTTGTATTATATTTAATACTTTTAACGTATAAATCTTTTATTTCTTTTCTTTTTTTTTTTCTTTTTTTTTGAGGGGGAGAGAGGAGGGGGGGTTAGCTTGTTAGTACACACCCATGTCAGTACACACACTCAATGTTAATCACCCTCTGCTAGGGATCGATGTCAAGACGTTTCTTTTCATAATTGTGACTTGTGATTTTAATTAAACATTATTAATTAAAGTGGTTTACTTAGAAAGTTGTTGATGCGATAATTATTTAATTTGATTTATATATGTGGATTAGCTTTTGATAAATGATAACTAATAACTTTTTTTAACATGCTTATAATTAATCAAATAAATAATCTTTTAGGCATTTTTATATTTGTTCCCTTTTTTTTTTTCATTATTTATTATATTTGTCATATTTTTAAGTAAAAAATAGAAGTACCGTATAGCTTATGCTATACATTACATATTTACACTATACGCTATTAAAGACTTGAGTGCTATGGATCACATTACTACTATTTAAAACATTGCTTACAAAATAATTCTTCCTTTATTCTCATATATAAATTCCCAAGTCTTTACTAATACCTATACGTTTATATTCTTGTACTTGCATATTAACCACGGAAGGAAACATCTCCATCAATAATGTCATCTTCTATAAGATTGGTAGTTGGTTACGAATGGATATTCAAAAGTTGAACTAAAAAGGTAGGTTTATGTGGGAGTTCCACACACATGCATGCTTTGGAAGGGATGGATGTAAGATAAGGCACATGCATGCAAACTTTGGAACGGACTGCTTTGAGATGAGGCACATTCATGCATGCTTTGGAATAGATTGATATGAGATGAGGCGCATTCATGCATGCTTTATGGGTGGATGGATGTGAGATGAAGCATATGCATGCATGTCCCGGAATATATAGATGTGAGATGAGGCACATGTATGCATGCTCTATAATTGATGGATGTGTTGCCGTCCATCTGTTATAAGAGCTTATTTCAGGACGGATGTTTGTAACATGAGGCACATGCATGCACACTATGTTATTGATAGATGTGGTGCTTGTCCATCCATTATAAGACCTCATTTTAGGATTGATAGAGATGTGCGAAGAGGAACATACATGCATGCTCTGTAATGGGCGGATGGATATGGTGCTCCTGTGTTAGAATACAAGTGAGGCCCACTAGTCACTTCAGATTTAAAATCACTAACAAATGAGATTGGGCCATTCAAAATTTCCAAATATTCTATAGACCTCCTATGCTTCCTCTTGTGCAGCCCACCCTTTTTAATTTTTTGGGTTAACTTGTTAGTACACACCCATGTTTGTACACACATTCCATGTTAGCCACCGGCACAAGGGGTCGATACTAAGACCTCAAGTGTTGAAATGAGGTATCTCCACTCCATCTGCCAGTTGAGCTATGGATCAGGGTGTCTTGTGCAGCCCACCTAACATTCCATAAAATGAGCTCACAAAATAGAGCAATGGCCCAAAATTTTCAACATTTGAACAGGTGGGGCTAACCTAGCATCGTAGCATAGGAATTTCTTGTGAAAGACTAAAGCGGGGTATCTTCTTTCACTTGCAGTCTCCAAATAGTTTGAAATACAGAATAAACAATTTCTTTAGTGTTCAAAAATACTAGTAAAAATTAAATAAACAATAAAAATGGTAATATCAGCTATTTATCATTGTGAGCAAACTGAACAAATAGGCTCAGTGGACTTTGAATTCACATGCTATTTCCATTTTCAGGTGAGAAAAGTAACAATGACCCATTTACAATATATTTACAAATAAGCCAGAAAAAGAAACAGGCCCTCAATATATTGGGCACTGACCCAATGGCTCGTGGGAAAAAGCTCTCTGGCCCCAACCACGATGTATGTGTTTTACCATGTCATCCTTTCATTTTGCCAGCTCATCTCAGGTACAAAGAAAAAAAAAAAAGGTAAATACAGAACTTAAGTGGACCACCCTACCAAAACAATGGGGATTAAACATTTGTTGGTGGAAAATTAGGGTCACTAAAGTTTTGGATCAAGCTGATATTTATCATTTTCCTTCCTCAAGGGTAATATGACTTTATGAACAGGTTGAATGGCAGTGGGCCCTAAAAAACATTTCATTAGTAATTATCCAATCTCCATTGTTTCTTATGATGCAGTCTACTTCTACTTTGGATCTGCTTCATTTTTTGCGGTTTATGTTCCAAAATGAGATGGAAAAATAGATGGACTGCTTGGATAAAATACATACATCATGGTGGGGCTTACAATGCTTTTCCACCAGTTAACTGGGTGGTGCTGGGGTCACCACCCAATCTGAGTTCCGTGGAGCTTTGGATCATTTGATTTGTGGAACGAGGTTGTAGCGTGAGCTGTTACAGCTGATGTACAGTATTTTGCACGCATGATTTGATACGGACGTTACGGTGGGCCTCGAGCTTTTTGTTGGAACCCTGACTAACCCGACCTGTCACAGGCATCGAGGGTGTGCTACCGCCACGTGATCCAGCCCATCCATCAAGTACGCTGTCTCATGTTCGTCCTAGATCCCAAAAATCGTGACGAATTAAATTTCAGGTAGGCCACACCATAGGAAATTGTTGCGATGGGCACGCATAACATTAGCTTGGTGTAGGGCCACCTTTAATGTATATATTCCATCCAATCCATTAATCTGACGTGATTCATCAGGATGAAATCACTTACAGAAAATCATCCTATTCCAAATCTCAGGTCCAGCCATGTCACATGAATTTAGAAGTTTTAGATATAATTTTATACTTTTCCATATGGTGTGGCCCACAAGAGTGTTATATCATCTAAATTTTTGGATCAAGGCTAAATAAGAGATTTAGTACCTGGTGGACGGTGGGGATCTGATGAATTTAAATTCATTTCCCATACTTGAGCGGTAGGCACGCGTCCTGTCTACCTACGCCAAAGTCAGCCGAGAGGCTCAACTCGCGCGTGAGATGTGCGGGTGCTTTTGTGGAGCACATGGAACATGTGTATTAGATCTGAGCCATTCATCAGTTGGGACCCAATAAGAAAATGCTCCACAGAAATTCATGCTGACAAACGAGTCCAATAATTCAAATTCTTACGTAGAGATTTTATGATTTTTCATAACTGTCCATTTTATAAATGCTACTATGGAATGCTAATCTTTTATATAATGCCATAGAACGATCAAATGGATCCGTACCATATGAATGGACGGGATCTTTTAGAGGCATTCCATTTCAGAATGTATATGGAGAAGCTTCCAGCAGATCTCGCGCGAGCAAATACATAAGCATTTCTTAAGTGGGTAATTCAATTGGATGTTCCACCTCCCGTCCAACCCTGTCCTTGGCTCTTCTTCAGGGAATCCGGCAGGGGTGGATGGTTCATACGCATGCACTTAGAAATTATACATGGGGAAGACTCCCCACTCAAATCAAACTATCCAAATCATTGGATCTGCTATGGATAGGTGGGAGACCACAAGACATTGATTGGACCATCTTAGCACATCAGATTGGTGTTTTTATTTTTCGCTCGTTTTAGAAGTTATTTTGTGCCCAGATATAGTACGCCCCTTGATTTCAACGGTTTAATTTATTAGAATTTTTACAAATAATAAAAAACAAAATGCTTACTCGCTCGTGGCATGCCAACAAATGGTTTGGTGACCCAAGTGGGCCCCACCATGATGTTTATGTGAAAATCAAGTATGTCACTCATGTAAGTAGTCAGCTCCACTTGTGATTCAAGTGGACCATATAATTGGAAACAATGTATAGGTTACCATGAATACGGTGAATATGAATCAAAAATACATGTACACTTTTGGACATATTTTGTAAAAATAATGGTTGAAGTGTATTTTATATAATTATCGCAATGGATCCCTTAAAAATTAAGGGTAGAGGGTTACCTCTCCCAACTACTTCCTTTTAGGGTGTATTTGATTTTCAAATTATTGAGAAATATCCCCATAAACGGTAATAATTATTTCCCTCTATATTTGCCACACTCTTTCTCATAATTAATGTGACGGCCTACTTTTTTGGTGTAAAGTAAATACTGTAGAATATTTATGGATCCCACTATAACACATAATATATATTATGTTAGATAAATTTATGAAATAAGCCAAAAAAGGAAGCATATCTAATGCCCAAATGAACCACATCATATAAAAATATGAATCAAATACTTACTGTTAAAAATTTCCTAAGGCCATTGTTTCTTTTAATATGGGTAGTCAAGCGGTGGATCTACTTCATTTTTTATCTCATATTTTAATATATTGTGATAAAATGAATGGACGGACTAAATATATCATATATATCAAGATGGGGTCTAAAAATTTAAACTATTTCTTTTGAACCAGTATCCAAGACCAAAATTCTCCATAAAATTTTCACAAATATTCATTCAGGCTAAACAATAATAACCATTCATTTCCAAGGTACTTACTGTTTCTAGGTGAAAAGGTAAAAATCAAACATACCCTTAACGTGGCCACCAGAATTATATGTGTTGCTTGTCTGTGTCCGAGCAAAATCTAAGATGCCGTATCTAATGGTGCGCTTATTACATAAACATCACCTCAAGCCCATCAAATCAAAAGCCACATCCTTGAGTTCACTTTTTTTTTTGGTGATTTATGTAAAGTTGTAGGCGAACATGGGAACAGGATATTTGGTGGGCGTAACATGAAGTGTGTGCGAAACCCACTCAGCCCATTAAATGCATGATCTAAGCTTAGGTCCCAATACAAAAAACTAAAGTAGCTCATTATTCAAGTGTACCACACTAAAGAAAATAGTTAGGAGAGAGAACTCCATTAAATATTTTATAGAGTCCAATGTGTTGATGATATGAAATTCACTCCAACCAATGACACAACAAAATTTAGGCTTGTAGCCTAAAAATCAAGTCCATTCATAATTCAGGCGGCCCTTATCAAGTAAATGGTTTAGAGTGCAATCGTTGCCTTATATTGTTTCCAATCATGTGGCCTATCTGGATGGGAGTGATTTTTGGACCCTTAGCCTAACACGAGGTGACACACCTAGTGGTTAAAGTGGATTTAAATAAACATAATGGTGGAGCCCACCAAGAACCAAAGCATTTGCTAAGAAATTTAACTAGAGAGAGTGGAATGATAATTAATTAAGTAGTTTTTTGAAAACCTTATGGAAAAAAAAAAAAAAGAAAAAGAAAAAAGAAAAAAAAGATAAGGAATGTAAACTCCATATTAATTAAGTAATTTTATTTTTTATTTTTGTTAAATTCCCCATCTCATTTCTAAGTGCAGCGCATGAAACTTTGCAGACTGTCACAGCATCAAAGTTTTTCTCAGGGAGATTATCTTCTTAGACCATTCAATAGCTGGCCCTTGTGGACAAGACTCGGGCATTCAACCGGTAGGCCGTCCTCTGGATACTCTATGATCTCGAAAATTTCTAACTCTTGAAACACAAGACTTTCTTATATGTGGACGGTTGTTTTTTGCTTCTTTTTATTTACTTTTTATTTTTATTTTTATATTTTGTCTTCTAAGTTAAAATTAAATGGTATAATCAAATGGTTAGGATGGGCTGACCAGTGTGATCTCATTTATGGGCCCTTCATAGAAGAGCTCATCTGATGAACAATAAAAACTTGCATCCATGTATTCCACATGTAACGCGTAGATTCTGTATGCAAAGATAGAGCCACGCCCTACTCAAGAGCCATGCAAACGGCCTTTAGGTGTGATTTTGAGCCATGAACGTATCATATGCCCACAACTTGGACTTTCATATCTTCACAAAGGCTTAACGTTCTATTGAATTCTATTGATGCATTATGGAAGTAGTTGTGAAAAGTTGGTCATCTTAAATTCCTCCACTTCCCTTTCATTTGCTTAAAAACACAATCTCATCTACTCTCATATTACATCCGGCGTATGCCGTGTCATGAGCCTACACAGTTATAAACTACCAACTGGGTACTATACATCACACTAGATAGTATAGATCAATGTCAAATCATGCCTAATATATCTAAATTGACATGGTAGGCCCGCCTTGAGTAATAAAATGCCATGGTTTTTCATGCCCTTCTCCCAGCGAGAAGATTGGATCGCATGTGCACAAACAATAGCCCCACAAACATTCTAGAAGGTTTTATTGGTTGGGTGTTCCCTCCTCATTGTTCCATGTGGTGTAGCCCATCTGAGTCTAGGGCTGAATTTTCAGTCCCATGGCGTAATGCCAAAGGGCAAAGCTAACGGAGATGGGTGCATATGATGCACGTGTTGTATGGGCCCCAGGGATTGATACTGATACCATGTGAGCGCACCTCATAGATAATAATTATTATTTATAGTTCCACTAGTTTATTACTATCATGTGTTCGTGGTGTTTGGACATTAGCTACATGTATTTCAAATCTCGGACTCTTGTCTAATATCCTCAGACTTCTGAATTCGTTGTCTTAATACTCTGTGATTTTATTCAAGATTGTTGTTTCATCTTTAATTGTGCATTTGATTCCCACGCATTGGATGGTTAGGATCAATCGAGGGCAACATGATTTTCGGTTTATATTCTATCCACATGAGGTCTGCCATTTGGGCGGTCCACGTCCATGTCCAAGACATGCCATGTGCAAGGCAGTTGAGCTACTGGCATTTTGAAAATGTTGTACCATCAAGGTAGGCCAGAGAACGACCGGAGAAAGGCTAGAAAAACCTAACAAACCAACCCGATTTGTCTCCTAATCTCAAGGTAAGCCATGTGCTTTAGAAAACGGTTGTAATCAGAGGATTATGGGTTCCATCTTCAGGAGGGCTCACAACTTTGACGTTACTATTTTTCACTGGGTTACTGAAAAATTCCACCATTTTACTAAAAAAAATTCCCTAATATTTTATTCAAATTGCAATGCATTACACAATAGATGTGATATTTCCTGATGTTTTCCATGATATCTCTATATCCAGCTGTGCAAAACATGGTACCATATCAATGTATAAAACATTGATCAGTTGATATGGGGGTAGTAGGGCATTTTACATCACTGTGGAACCATCACATCAAATGGTCCATTTTGATAATCAATAGGTCCACATGGGACCACAAAGGAATTTGAACCGCACATGTAATGAGGTATCAAGTAATTGCTGAGTTCGAGTCCTTACCTCAGAGGTAGACTCTGAGGAGTTTCAACATGAGGTCTTGGGTTCAATACCCATGGGTGGTGAAATCCCGCTACTGCGTGTGTAGGTGTGGGTGTCCGGTGCTTTTGAGGTATCAAGTAATTGCTGTGGGGTCCACCCACTGCCCCGGCCCACTTTTGATAGGTGTTTAGAAAAATGTGACCCGTTTAAGTAAATGGGTCCAGCTCAAGTTGCACCACCGACCTGAGACCCAAAATGAAATATTAGAAGGCAAGTACAGACACATGTATGTATTTACATACGCATACATGAACTGGGCTGTTGGACATACCTTTATCTTTGTATACACTTTTCTTAAAACCTGAGCCAGGCTGTATCCCAGCCGCTTACAATTAAATGGGTCAGTTCAAATCTGGCTTGGGCTTTGATGAAATTTACATGAGTCGTATGGGCTACAACATAATGAACCGTGGGTCAAGATTTGAACGGAATTCATGGTGCATTTTTAGTAAACAAGCCAGGCTCCAGCTGATCCATTGCCACCCATGGTGGCAGTGCCCAGATTTTAAATTGGCCGGGCCAGGCCTGGCTACCGCCCCAATAAAAATATATATATACATTTTGCTTGGCACAGGCCCGGTCGATCGACAGCCGTACCTAGGGATTGTGCAATCCTTAGGGCTCTGAGTGCCGCAATCACCGGTTCACACCATACCCACAAATCTGACCATTGGCAAACAGCCCTGTCATTGAACACCCTGGCTCAGATCTTACCCCACAAACCTCAATGAGCCTGGTGACCATCATGCCTCAGAATCTTCTCCACCCCAGATACGAGTGTCTGCTTGGAAGAAGAGCCTTCAAACACAAGGCAAGGCCTCCCGGCATTCCATCCTCCCTGACTGATTTGTAACTGTAACCAGCAACCTGTGTCTTAATTGATCCGACCCAAAAAAGAAACCTGAGACATTGCACATTATACACGTTTCAAGTGCTTCCATAATGTAGACCACTGATCTATTGCTACGTACCAGGGATGGACCACTCCAAAATGTATTAACGAGCTAAGTTTTCAATTTGTGCGCTACAGACAGACGGTTAGGAAGGGAAATATAGCAACAGTCCACGTTCAACCGCAAACAGGAGGGGAAAAAACACCAAAGAATGGTGGCATGATCTTCCAATCCGGGAGATTTTTGGGTAATGGCCCATCCACGGTGAGACAGACGTAACAACGGTCTCAATTACAAAAGCATGGGCCTCACTTGTCAAAATTGAACACTAGCATTGCAAAGCCTCTGGTCACATATCCTATAATATGGGGGGTATCAGAGGAAGAACTCAGCTTCTATGTAAGAACTGGGCCAAACGCCCAAGACTTCTTTGAATTGTACAAGTGACTCTCATTGATCCAGACTGAATCATTTCGGACCCGCTGAAGATTGAAGATGGCCCAAAAACATTCCAGAATGGAAGATCCTAGCAATCTATCTTTGGCCTTTTTGGAACATTGTCATAATGTTCAACTCTGTTTGTGAGCCACTGTTCAAACTTCGCTGGTAAGGTCAGGATTGGAGGGTCTGGCGGTGGAATCAAGAAAAGGGTTTTTCAGACCCCTTGATATAAAATCAAGGGTTTGTGCTCAGGTACAAAGCTCATAACTTGGAGATCAACTCATGAGTAAACCAGGTCTTAAGAAAACTTGATTGCAATCAAGCTTTTCATTAGTTCAAACCCTCATCCTATTGAGTTGAGTAGCTCTTTTTAACAAATACATAATGCTGCATCAGATTGCATTCTGATGCATCAGGACTTCATAATTCATCTTGTCCCAAACATATCATATTGGCTGAAATTGCAACAATCTCATTTTAGTCAATTACAGCATCGGCTCATGATCAGAAGACAGTTTGGTCTGCTACAACAGAAAATAGACAACCCACCATGTAATACTTGTGTTGCTCCATCCAAACCATCTTCTGGAAATGAAACAATTTGATAGGAATGATACAGTAGCTAATCAGAAAAACATAATCAACCACCAATGGATAATAAAAAATTACTACTCTCCACCAAAAAAAAAAAAGAAAAAGTGAAGAAATTGAAAAAACAAAAACAAAAACAGAATCCATGTCCAGGCAACGAATTTATCTACGATGGAATTACCAATAGTGCCCCTCTAATGTACACATCGGAACTGTCTACAGCCTAAAGGAAGAGAGAACAATGCTGATGCCGTCATCCGGATTCCACAAGTATATACAATGATTTACCATTTAACCTCTCACGACCCTGCACCTCAAACCACATGCAACAATTACCTTCTACCCTAGAATTCCATTTATCGACAGTATGCAATCCAAACGCTACACAGTAAAAGATGAAAGGCTAGTTACAAGGTTAATGGGGAAATGCAAAAGACAGGCATCAACATAACCACTGGGGGAAAAAAGTTAATTTATTACCTTTCTTTGTTCACTGGGGCTATTAAAATCTACTATTATTTTTCTTTTGAAGTATTCCTAATTATGTAGTTTTTTTTTTTTTTTGTCAACGTCTTATGATTTTATGAAATGGAGAATAGAAAATAATGTCTCCTCCACTATCGAGTAAATGTGAAGTGTTTGCATGTTGAGTTTTACGAGGATTTCTCGACAGTTTTGGAATCTCCCTCCCTCTTTGAGGATGAAATTTTCATCCTCTGGGCTTACATTTTACATATGGCACACATTTATGATGATCCGAACCGTTCAATCATCACAAGGCTCTATAACTGGAACATAAACTAACAACATAACGATCAGACAATCCCAATGATGTAAACAAATCATATAGAACCCAGTGATCAGATAAATATAAATTTGTATACCATTTTTTAAATAGCTAAAAATTATCCGGTTGCTGATTTTTTTATCAATCAACTCGTATGTTTCAGATCATCATACGCATGCCTAGTGTTATGGTATAGAAAGTGGAAGGACAAAAGATGAGCTGAATCTCCTAGGTATATTATGTGTTATATATGAGCTGAGTCTGCAATCACGGTTAGGGATTACCACATCCAGGCAATAATAAATATCATGCCCGCATGAAGCACAAATCACACTAAAGGTGAGCAGTTTGCCTACCAGCTGGCATATCTTCAACCATCATAGTAAGCAAGATAACAGATTATTAGAGCACATTTATAGCAGATTTCATCTAACCTCTAACCATCAAGATATCCATCCAATGATAAGGACCCAAAACCCATGGCTCCTTTGATTTTTGGCAAATTCAAAAGCACTTGTGGTCTGGGGTAACGATGTTCTCCGCCCAAGTTGGTACATTGGTAAACCATCCCTAATTATCAATGTTGCTGGCTGCCAGGGTCGATGAACTGGGTCAAGCAATGTTCAACCATACCAAGAGCCACCAATGTAGCGGCAGGGTTTGCCCTTGCCAGTCAGTACCTGTGAGCTTTAATGGTTGTTTGGTGCTTTTAATGCATCACATCCATGACTCTCTCTCTCTCTCGGCATCAGTGCTGCTAACATGTTGACACAGGCGAGCCATCATATACCAGCTGCCTGGAACGACACATGCTGGGTGCCGATGCTCACAGGCCGGCTTGCAAAGCAGGCTAACGGGCACCCTGATCAATCCGTAGCCCAATTAGAATATTTATTATGGTGGAAGTCTCATTCATGTGGATCTCTCTGATCACTTACCAAACTTCATGTGTCTTCTTTTCTAGTTTTCTTTCTTTCACTTTCTAACCATGGTGTGCCGTAAAGGCCGTTACATAAAGGTAACGGTGGCAACTGTAACACATTACAGGGGCGTAACGGCCATTATGAAAAAAAAAAAACCCCTGTAACCATCGTTATCCGTCCATTACATCCCCTGTAAAGCCCATAACAGCCCTATAATGTTCTTGTACAGGGGGGGGGGGCACAGGATACTCAATTCTTAGGCCCTGTTTGGTAGCCACCTAATTTTATTATTAATTTTTTAAGCAAATTTTTATAGAAATCAGATTTTGAAAACTTAGACATAGAAATCTAATTTTATGGGCAATTGTTGATTGGATGCCATTATCTGCTTGATCTATATTTCTTACAATATTGCTTGGCCATTGATTTTAAAAATCAGCACATCTCCATATCATGTACAGTTTTTTTCCGTACAACTAGAAAACCCCAAAAAAATCCAATTGAAACCCATAACAATCCCAATCAAGACCCACTAAAAGATCTAATCCAGACCCATTAGAAAACCAGCCAAGCCCCATAAAAAGTCCAATCAAAACCTGATGAAAAAACAAAACCCCATAAAAACCAGGACACCACCAGATCCAGAAAGGAAAAAAAAACCTGAATAAAAATCCAATAAGAGCCCAATTCAAAGATAAATCAAAGACCACACACATGAGACAAAGGAAATTCTACCATTCGGCATCCAGAAACCAAAAGTCAGATGGGTTGCTTTGAAAATAAAATTTTAAAAAGTAAAAACGACCATTGTGCTACTTTCTCATACAAGTTTAAAGGTGTTTTAAAACTAATTAAAAATGAAGTTTGGATTTAATGTGGCTACCAAACATCGTCTATTAGAATAATTTTTTTAGTATGAGCAACCAATTTTTTTTGGAGCTTGGGTTTAGGCATCTACCAAACAAGCCCTTAGAAGTTTCTTTCATTATTAATTACATGCAGTGATGAAGTGATGCATTCTTCATAATATTATCATCTTTGTCACCACCATTGCTTTATATGATGTTTTGATATGGTAACAGGTAACTTTAATCATTTATGCTTTAACTCTCCTAACATTTATTCAAAATAATATGCTTCTCATGGTACTTCGCTCATGATATTAAACACAATGGAGTATGGACTAAACTGACTCCACATTTATGTATTATCAAAATACAAACACAATGGAATTGAAGCAACACAAATGAGAAAGATTTACTTTTCCTTTATTTTTTATTTTATTTTATTTTATTTTTCTTGAAAGAAACATAAAAGTCAAAATTTACAGATCAAAACACAGATATGCATGTGTAACATTGTGTATGGGGGACAGCTAATTCTTCAAAGATTCACAATTACAATACCTAAAGCAATACAACCTAACAAGTCTATTTACAGATAGCTGGCATCATAAATTTCTCCAAAATAAAGTGAGAAAGAAAAAATCATAAAGTAAGCTTCTAAGCTAAATAGAAAAACATACACAATAAAAGGGAAAAAAAATGGAACGCTTGCAATTAAAAGGTGCAAGAAGCCAATCTACACACCTTAAGTTCAGGTACTTCAATTACACAGGCGCATTCAACAACTTCAGCACCAACACGCTCTAGGAGCAAGTTATATACATCACATCAGTGCAGTTTCATGGTAAGTGTGAGCAAACATGACATAATAAGTGATCCATCTTTTTTAAGGTAAAGAATAATGCAAGTTTGAATAAACTACAAACAAAAGTCCCATACTAAAGCACAAGTTCCAAAGAATTAAACCATCTAATAGCAACTAGACTTGAAGTAGACAATGAGCAACTGTTAAGGTAAAACAAACCATCTAATGCTTGATGAACTTAATAGATTGAAAACTAAAAATGATGAGGACGTGTTGGTCAATTGCATGAAAGGGACAGGAAGTTGCTGTAATCGTTCGAAATGCAATTGCATAGAATGTTCAATCAACTCAAGTAGAAGAATACAAAGTCAATGATTTTCTTCTAGCTGTCGAATTATGCAGCTGACCTAATAGCTCTTGTAAACTTCCATTAGATAAAACCAAGCAGATAAATGATGGTGTTTAACATGTTCAACTGATATCCTGGATTAGGAGCTACCATGCTCCAGGATATGTCATGGGTGAAGTAAGTAAGTAGGAGCTACAGGACCAAGATACAACATGATCAAAGCAGATGATACAGCTGTCTGGCTACCACACTTACTATAAATTTTTTTTCAAAACTCAGTACTGTGGAGGCTACAAATGTGTATGGGCTGCAAATATGACACTCATCAAGCAGATAGAGTTTGCAGATGGAGTGTTTCCATAGGAAAGCAAAAAAGCATGTGTGGAATATTACAGTCAAATCTTCAGTTTAAATACCACAAATCTTCTGAGGGTACTATTCAAAAATTGATCTTTAAAGGCTTGAGAAAAAAACACAACTGCAAAGAGTGCTGGTCAGTTCAGTCCAAGTTTTTTTTTTTTCCATGGAAAAACACTCAGTTGAAAAATATAAAAAGAACCTATTCAATTAGTAGTAATAATAGTAAAACTCAAAAGCGCTTTTCCAAGTACTGCATTAAACATAACTGGACCTGATCTCAATTGATGGAGCCAGACAAACTTGTGAGGTTTTACCATCATTTGAGTTTTTAAACTGAGATCATAGAATATGTTGAAAGATCAGAATAATTCTTTCAGATTTTGATTGCCACACACAGTACGTAAAAATTCCCAGAGACTTACCAAGTAATTTCAATGCAGCACAAAGAGTACCTCCAGTAGCTATCAAATCATCAACTACCAAAGCACGTTCCCCATGTTGAACTGCACCTATATGCATTTCAAGACAATCTGTTCCATATTCAAGGACATACTCTTCTGAAATAACTTCACCTGAGAGTTTGCAGATGAAGAGCAAGGAAAATTAAGATCGAAAGACATTGCTTTAGAACCGTTCTTTGAACTAAGAGACATCATCATCATCTAAGCCTTATCCCAACTAGTTGTGGTTGGCCACATGACACCTTTCTAGCCATTCCACTCTATCAATGTTGGAATTCATGTTGGAAGTTATGGCATAAGTTTGACGCCAGCTGCCAACCTGATCTTTGTCCGGGCTGGGGCCGGCAATGAGAGCATAAACTCCCACAGTCACAATGTAATAGTGTATACAAAGGTTGTTTACAATCAAGTGCTATCTAAAAATCAATTACATAGGTTGATTACAATCAACGAGTTTCTTTGAACCAAGAGACATGAATAGCGCCAAGCCTTGAAGATTCTAAAAAGTAAAATGATTCTTTTTTCTTTCTTTCTTCTTCTTTTTTTTTTTTTCAGAAAATGGTAACTCCATTAACATAACCAAAAACTAACATACAAAATGAGTTCTTTCTAAGGATTTTTACAAGAGAAAAAAATAAGAATAAAAAAATAAAAATAAATAAAAGAACACAAAATGAAAGATAGAATTTTGAGTGCAAATATCAACTGGTATGGGTTTTTTCATGGGCATATAGTACTTTGAATCAACGAAGAATGCAATAAAAGCATTTTTTTAAAATTTTAAAAAAGCACGTTCAGATCCTTTAGTGCCTTTTTTCATGGGCATATGGTACTTTGAATCAACAAAGAATGCAATAAAAGCATTTTTTTTAAAAATTTTAAAAAAGCACATTCAGATCCTTTAGTGCCTGTTTGGATTGTGGGAAAAGAAAATAA
The DNA here is from genome assembly GCA_037074715.1 of Magnolia kwangsiensis. Lineage (NCBI taxonomy): Eukaryota > Viridiplantae > Streptophyta > Magnoliopsida > Magnoliales > Magnoliaceae > Magnolia > Magnolia kwangsiensis. The sequence continues at coordinate 15,598,792 of CM073589.1, forward strand.
AAATGTAATGTTCTCCAATGACTGATTCCATGAAGACTATTGCAATATGGATTCCCATAGAATCCATTTTTAGGTGTCTTGTTTGGATTGCAAGTGGAAAGCTCATGTTCAGCTCACAATTTTCACCTCGTATCTTATGCATAAGAATTTGACAATGGAAAAGGTTAATGATTTAATTTCCAATCTCACTATTTCTTTTGCTATCCAAACAACACAAAAGGTCCAAAAAATGGAAAACTCATGATTTTCTATTCGTTTCTTCCTTTTCCACAATCCAAACAGGCCCTTAAAGCACTCCAAAATTTTATCAAATGCTAACCATAGATTCTCCTACAGGAAAACGGTAGCTGACAAGTCATCCCTTGATCTCACCACATCCTTTACAAAAGAGCATGGCCAACTATCGCATAAGGTAAAAGATACCTCATAAATACTGGGGAATAGCAAATGGAAGATGATGTGAAAACTTGAATTTAACATAAACAAATCAAATACATCTACCAAGTGTTAATATTAAATCCTACCATCATGCAACCAAAATTATGAGTATTCATACAATCAAAGGAAACTCAATCCCAAACAGGCTTAGATATCCTATCACACATCACAATGCTAATCAAATTCGATTGACCCTCCTAGAAAAATATCAAATGGAATTGGAAACTGAGAACAACTTTGTTCACAACAACGATGTTACCTGGCAACTTTCTTGGTTTCCTCAATGGAACAAATTTTGCACCAATAGCTAATGCAATGGGAGGCCCAAATATAAAGCCTCTAGCCTCAATTCCTGCAGCTCCAACCCGACTCACGTAATAAGTAAATTGACAATCAGAATAAGCAGAGCTACCTGCTGAGATTCTAAAATGTACATGAAAATGTTTTTTTATAACAATAATAAACAAATCAACAATATACTCTTAGAAACTAGCTGAGTAATGGCAACTTAATGGAACCCTTGAAATAAAAAGTGGATAAAATAGTCAAGTATTATCAACATATGTAAAGAAGGTTTGTTAATTACAGGGAAATATTAGCAGATATATTGATATTGAAGTCAAGGACAAGAGTAAGGGAATAAATGGCAAAAGATAAAAAATAAAATCCAAGACCAAGGTAAAGAAGCATGTTACATAAAAATGGCAGCAATAAAACAAGCAAGACATTATAAAATGAGATTATAAGGTGGCACATGGATAGTTTCAATATCCAAAGAAAGCTAATTTTGAATGAATGTGTCAAATAAAAAAATTCATCATCATCTTAACTCTTCTCCCAGCTATTTGAGGTTGGCTTTAAAATGGTAGATTGGCAAAGCTTTTGCAATGGGCTTCCCACCAAACATCAACGTTCCTCTTTTCCCTAGGCTCTTGGAACCATTGATGACATAGGCTCACATTGGCACCACTCACACAACTGTAGAAAGAACATTGCCCAAGTAGTTGGCTACCCAAAATAGCAAGCAGCCCACGATACACCATTTTTAGCCTAATAACTGCGCATTATCTCGAAATGGAATTTTGCAAACAGTTGATTATGGGGATTAATACCAGGCGGGACCATCCTGTTTATCTACAACAACTTCACACAATCAAGCATGCCAAAAAAATAACTATATATATACATATATATATATAGGAAAGCGGACTTTGAAATTCCACACACACTAACTGACAAGCTTGATAACTATTATGCAAGTTAGGCCGTTTCTGCAACCACTAGTTTTCCACAAAGCCAATTAAAAGAAAAAGAAAAAAGAAAGAAAAAAAAGCATCTTTCACACTTCTAAAATTGCTGCAGAGCAAACTGAAGTATACTTTACAGGAGCAGATTAAAGGGGAAGAAGTAATGCATATTGTAAGCAGCATTTACTAAAACAGAACTAATGAAACTAAACTTACAAGCCATGCAAATCAAGTTTAACATAAGGTTCATCTGTTGTGAGGCTAAGTTTGGGGTGTTTGCTGTTCCAATGGCCAATGTGATGCTCTAACACAAGTCATTGTTGAAACAAGAATGAGACCTTCCTGTTTGAGAGTTAGTCGATACTCTGGCTGAGTGTGATGGTTCCTATGCATGCAGTCAAAATCATCCATGTACAACAAGCAACTCAAATTAAAACGTCAAGGTCCTGGAACGAAAATCAATCCTCAAATCAGATTGACTGAATGAACCTAAACTCCGATTAATGGATATATGTTTGTTAAATTCAGAATGTTGAATGTTTCCAATATTACTTGTCCATTAGATGACAACCAATCAGCCAGTTAGAACATCATTCTAATCTTTGGTTAATTGACACAACCGAAATGAGGCCACAATTTGGGTGGTGGTTTGATTCAATCCCATGTGTACAATTTCTGAGTGTCTATGTGGAAAAAAATCCACTCTTCCAGAGCATAAAAGCCCTGCTATTACCTCAACCGTCAATGGCAGCAGGACCCAGGGTACCAATAAGCTTGAGAAGCCCCACCAACCATGGTTTTCCAATACACTCAAACACTATCCACAACATTTCCACAGAAACATCCAATCTATAGAAGGCTCTTCCCAAGCTTCATAGCAGTTTTAGTTACACATGGGGTGGCAACAGTTAACAAAAACAATTTACATCATGGTATTCCCTAATTGTAGTCGTAACGGGCAACACCGTATACAGGCCCAAGGTTCAAAATATTGGAACATATTGCATCCTATATCATATCATATCGCCAATACATTGCAACAAATTCTTTCCATGACATGATACATTCAAATGATATTTTGAATGTTGCACTCATTGTGCCCATTACAGTGCCAAAATGCCATCGTTGCTTCTTGAATACACCCACCAACTTCAACAGAAGCAGTGAAAAGAAAAAGGAACTGCTGTTGTTACTTATCACTGAGTAACATTGTTTTCTCCAAGACAAGCAAGCAACAGCTAAAAAGAAAATGATAAGAAACATTCGGAGTCTTTATACAGTATATGCAGGTTTTCAATTATGGCATGTGGGGCCCATGATTGACAACCCAGACCATTGGACTGTCATGTGAGTTGTGTCCCACCGTGGATGGAAATGCATCCAAAATCTCCTCAACAGGACAATCTTAACCTTTAGATTTCTGTCCTACAGATAGACGGTCAAGAAGAGACAACAGCAGTCCACATTCAACTAGAAAGGGTCATGATATTGGCGACTGGGATCATCCAATGTGGGAGATTTTTGGTGCATGCTTCATCCACGGTGGGACTCAATTGACCGATGGTCTGGAGTAGCAAACCACGGGACCCCACTTATTTCAATTGAAAATCCATTTAAACTACAGATATTCATTGGCCCAATATCATATAAATCGCCAGAGAAAATTAAAAAAGCTGGTTTTTTCTTCCACCACCCGACCACTCACCACAAATAAAAGACAAGCATTCAAAACACAGAACCGCAAGCATCAAATGCATCAACTCAAGAAAGAGTAACCCGACAATAATCTAAAGTAGAATACACGAAGAAGAAAGCGGATGTTCTTTTCTCTTACCTGCAACGACCGAGATATTCTTCCCCTTATACCTTTCGACGAACAAATCGATCGTGTTGTTGAATGCCTTGGGATCAAGAAGCAGCGTCGTGATGTCTTGAAACATAATCCCTGCAAACACCACCGAAAGAACATATATAACAAAAACTATCAACAAATACTAACACCTATACCACACGAGAAGAAATCGCAAAGAAAAAAATATATAACTCGCTGCATTAAAAAGGAAAAATTCCGGGGGAATGGGACTCGATCTACATCATACGATTTAAAAAGTACAAAAAAAAAAAAAAAAAAAAAAAAAAAAAAAGCTGAAAAAAATCGATTTTATGGGGGAGGAGAATGTGAATAGATGGAGAATAGAAAGATTTAGAGCTTGTAATCGATGTTCTGATTTCATTCGAGTAGCTGTTGTATGTGAGAAAGGAAGGGAATGGTCGTTGCATAGACAGCTCTGAGAGGAGAAGAAACCTGGCTTGGGGAAGTTAGGAACTACACGAATGGAAGAAGCGATGTCAAGGATGCGGGGATCTTCTTCTTTGGTGGCCGACATTGTTGAAGAAATCTGAATTTGAAAGAAAAAGAGAAGTTCGAAGAAGAGAAACAGAGAGGAAGAAGAAAGAGCGAGGGATTATTTATATAGACGCTCTGCACGAGAGAGGCCTTGGAAATGTACGTATGCAGGTAGGCGCCTGGAGCGTTAAGAGGATCGTCCTCATCCATTTCATATGGTATGGATGGGCTATATCGGAACCGTTCATTTGAAATGTAAAATAGTGACTGGGCCATGAACAAAAATTAACGTTGTTTGGAAAATCCTAACCCTTTGATCATTGGCATAAAGAGAGAATCTGAAATGTCGGCAATGGCTCTAAGTTACTGAGAAAGCGTCTATCTACTAGATGTTTGGGATAGCCCAACCAGGCAGTTTTTAACCGTAGGTTAATAAAAGGTGGAGCACTGATAGATGTATGGTTCAGATTATTATACACGTGTGCCACGTGTATGATGCACGATCTGGAGGTACCGAACTGTCGTGCCTCTAAGAGTAGTAGATCAGCTCCCCAACCATGGTTTCACGAGATTGGCCGAGGCTACTTCGTATTTTCCCGCAGCAAGGGATACTCCTCTTCGTCTATGTTTATTTATTTATTTTTAATTCGGTGCTCTGGCAGGGTATTACACTTGATAAGCAGGCACTCGAAACATGTAGACGAGTCGATCATGAACTCGTATCAAACCAACTAAAATTTTCGTCTTTAACGGTCTAGTAAATGTTCACCGATCCATATTCAGATTATCAAAACGGGGAGCTATGATTTATACAGTTTAGTTTGAATTACTTGAATGCTACTAGTACAATTTCTCAGTAGTTTCTAAAAGTGCCTGTGAAACGCCCATCACGCCCACTTAGTTCATGTTATTTATTTGGTAAGCTTGAAAAATGGTGGCAACAGTGAAAGAATAAGAAGAAAAAGATGAAGGAATTTAAATTAAATAAAAATTTAAATTTTATTTAAAAAAAAAAAAAAAAAACACCCTACACTCAAGAGTACTATTAAGGGTTGTTTGGCACTTCCCAAAATTCTGAATTTTGGACAGCTGAAAATTGAAATTCAGAATTTGGAGAAGTGGGGTTACCTGGGCCCTCATGAAAATTTTGAATTTCACAATGATTCAAAATTGAAGGGCCTTTTTTATATATAAAAAAAATAATAATAAAAATTATTATCAATTTTCAATTCTAAGAGAAACTCCTAACCTACAGAAAGGTCATCTCCAACCACTATGATTGTCATCTCTTCCCTTCTTAAAGTATTCATATCCATTTATATTATTAAATACTTACACTTGCATTCATATTACAACGATGGGATGCTAGACAAATTAAGTTTATGAAATCATTATGCAAGTCACATAATAAAAGATTGAAAATCTCCTAAAAAACATATAAACTTTCATTTCAAATATAAATTTAGTAGGCTTTCACTTTCCTGGGCAATCAAAAGATCATACATATCCTCTTTTTTTATGCACATCCTCACACCCACACATAACAATGGGCACTCGAGCCCATGACCTTAATGTTAAAACTCTTGCATGCATGTCATGTTTAAAATATTTGAAAATGTTTAATTAAACATATTCATTATTATGTGAGTATATTATAAAATAATTTCAAGAATCTAGGAGCTTTCAAACATAATTTCTAAACTAAGATTTTAAAAATTCATGTTAAACTAAACTAAAATTTTAGGATTTTAAATTCATGATTACTATTCCATGCTCTTTTTGAAGACAACTTTTGGCAAGTAAATCTAAGATCATTCCAAGCTTTTAATGCCTACAACAGTAGGCCCCATTAATTTCATATTTCAAACTAGATCTCATGTTTCTTCACGGGTGATCGTCAAATTTTTCTATAATATAGTTAATATAATGATTGCAAGAGCTTGATTTTTGCAACATTCCATTATCATGTCTTGAATACAAGTGAAAACATTGAAGGGTGCGAAGAATGTGAATACCTTAAGAAATGAAAAATGACAGTTCTGAGATGACCCCAAAATTTTGGATTTTGCAAGCTAGGGGTCTCTCTTGAGTTACTGAAAATGGATGAAAATTTTAAATTTTCAACCACATTACAATTGAAATTTAGGAATTTCAGGGAACCCAGACAGCCCCACTTTTATAAATTCTGGATTTCAATTCCCCACTAACCAAAATTCAGGATTTTGGGGGATGCCTAATGGCCCTCATAGTTGGCCACCTTTCTAGGTATTTTCAATCATACACAAAAATTATATGGAAATGCAGACCACTCAAATAATTGAATCTAATGTGTACAAATTATAAGAAAAAATAGGGTAGCAAGCATTAGAAGGTGACTTGTTTTTTTTTTTTTCATACAATCAGGACCACTTACTACACTTGAATGCCATCAATAGGATGGGTGAAGAAAGGTAAACATTGCTTATTGATTATCAACATGTTATACCCTCAAGCAGGGTTACATGATAAACTATCACAGGAGTCTACATTGCGTGAAAACACTGGAAATTTGATTAGAAAAAAAGCGTTAAATGTGTCAGTACGAACTATGATACCATATTTAGATGTTAATTGTGGGATGTCGATGGTCAATAAATACGACGGCTTTGAACCGTTGATGCAGGCACCATTTCAGAGTCTTGCCCATAAAACTACGACCATTAAAGCAGATTATAGCCATTGCAACTAGATGAGTCCCTCCAAGCAGCGTTACATGATGAGAACTTCCCTTCTTTTCTTGTTAGTAAAGGTTTTAAACAGATGGAAAAAAAATAAAATAATAATAATAATAATAATAATAAAAGGACAACAAGAACAATAAAAAATAAATTCTGAAGCATGTTTATAATACTCGTCTCAGAGCAGTTGCTTACAGTAGACATAGCTGAAATGTTTTCAACCACATTAGCTTCAGAAAATAAAAAATAAAAAATAAAATCTCCTGTCTTCCGTCTGGCAAAGTGCTGTCAAACCCTTAGGCAGTTTTTAGGTCGTCCTCCATCTTTGCACCATCGAGCCATCAAAATTCAGTTTTGTAACCTGTAGGTGCGGTTGCTCTCATGTAAGATATAAACAGCTAGGTGATGTATGACAGACGACCATCCAGACTCACAGGTGGTATGATTTCCATAACTCATCAAAGAAGTCACTCTTTGACTGGACATGATTGCAACATTCCACAACATCCCATCTGATTTGGACAGACGGTTGGTTCCAAAGACGGGATGAGATGCCGTTAGATACCATTGTTCCTAGCTTTCCATTAGTGCCAAAGAGTACATGAAAGAGCCGCTTTCAAAATAATATTAAAATGACATCATGCAATTCGATGATGGAAGGAAACGACAATATAGTCACCGATCAAATTATTACTTTGGATTCATGTAGATAGTCCGTGCAAACGGGCTATGGAATAGAAGATTAGTCATTTCTACTTTAGTAGAACATGAAAGAAGGGTGAGGTCGGTAGGGTTACTGTGTTGAGTCATCTGCTCAATGCAGTATACTATCACCCTAACAAAGGTTAAGTTGATGAGGTTATTTTCACGACATACCTTATCCTTGGACGACTCTCCTGCATATGCGCTGATCCACATAGTGAATTGGACCTTGGGATTTACTGGACGTTTCCAAACCAAAGTTCCATGGAATATAAGGGTCACAGTGGGAAATGTCCAGATCGTTGTTGGGTGTCTGATGGGAAGTGATATGGTACGACAATGACAGGCAAGGAGTATAAAACGTCACTTTGGTTATAAGTGATTTTAAGACAGACATGAATTGGGTGTTGGTTCTTACTACACTGAAATCGGTACAGTTACACCCAGATCCATAGCTCAACTGGCAGACGGAGTGGAGATACCTAGTTTCAACACTTGAGGTCTTGGGATCGATCCCCCTCAATCGGTACAGTTATCATGTAGTGGGCTGTGACAGACAAGCACATACAAAGCATGTTTGAAAGTTATTAAGGCTTATACCAGCTTTGGTGCAGGTAGGGCAGTATCCAATCGATGTCCTTTTTAGATGTACCCACTAATGTTATAATTAGTGGTTGTAGACAACCTACTCAAAACAAGAATAAACTACTCTTTGAATTTCAGCCTGGTTTACATGTCAAATGGGAAGCATCCTCGGCATGTCTTGGAAACACTTTAACAGATCAAATTTGCAGATTCAGATCTCACTTGGTCAAATTCTGGCCAATCTATTCAAATTCCTCAAAGACATTATTCTTGCAACATTCCAATAAAATTGTACATAGGTGGCCTAGGAATTGTTGACAATCTAAGTGGGTTAAAAAGCAAGAATCCTAGACACCTTTAAGAAACAGCATACGATCTTGATCGACCAATCCGAAATCTGATTCATCAAATCCCAGCTAATTACTAAGCCCTTGAGAACTCTACCAGCTCGATTATCATGATAATACGTACAGGAGCAGCATCAAAGTTTGATAAGGCATAATGGAACCTAGACTTGACCTGGGGATATTTATTAGAACGGATCGGCAGAACCGAAGCTCGGTTAATCAGAAATTGACCAAACACTCAAGTCAGTGAAGAATCCTAATTGTGTACCAATATGATAAAATTACTTTTATAAAGCCCAATGAACTGTTGTTTTGGATGTATTAAATCTATTCAAAAACAGGGTCTCTCGATGTCATTGAACAATTGCTCAATGCCATCGAGAATCTCTGGATTTCCTCAATTGGTTGCTGGACATATTGGTATCATTTCCGATGACATTGAGGAGTGTTCGGTGACATCAAAGTTTAAATTCGATGTCATCGAAGCTGGTTCAATGCAGTCAAAGATTTTCAGAATTTTATGTTTTGCCTATGGATAGTTTGTGGTTATTTCCAATGACATTGAAGTACTTTCAATGACATCAAAGGTTAAGCGCCGATGTCATCGAATGGTTTCATAGAGATTTGCGCAGATTCACGAATTTGCGGGATTTGTTTCTGATTTCGTTTAGAATTCTTTCAAAGGATATATTTTTTGGTGTAAATGGGATTGAGAGATAATTCTAGTGTTTCAAATTCGTCCAAAGGGTTTTAAGGGTGTAGCAAGGGTTTGTTTCGAGGTTGTTTGGATTGGGTAAGCTCTTTTCTCTTGTAATTTTTAATTTTCATAGTGATTATATGTCGCTTTATGCTATGGTCTTTTCCCGAAAAGGTTTTTTTCATGTTAAATCATTGTGTTCTCTTTGTGCTTGCTTGGTGTGATTGGATTACTTCTTTTAGATTCATTTCTATGTGTTTCTACGGTCACCTAATACAAACATCCAAAATTAAATGGGTTAAAAGAAATTGATTCTTAACTTCTTCTGAAAGTAACAATCGAATTTGATCAACTGCCATCGCAAAACAATAAAAAACAAATCTCAATCGATCACCTACACCTTTCAAGACCTCAAAAGTCTCATGCATGGAGCAACAAGTGTCAATAGGAGAAAAAATAAATTCCAACACCCCCATACAAAGGTTAGCGATTTGCAAAACCACTTTTTGGTGCCGTAACCCAATACCAATGACAATCTCTAAATTGGCTTTTAAAAAATTCAACATCGGGCCTTGCACAAGATGCCTTTCAATTTATATAAAGGACTCTGCACAGAGCCTTTGGGAGGGGTTTAGACGATTCCAAAAGATGTAGAGTTAGGGGGAAGAGATCAGAGAGAGCCTAAGGGTCCAGAAAACCTGTCTGAGATGTTAAGATGTCCTGAATATTCTTATCAATTATGAGGTATTGCCCAACTTAGGAGACAGAAAAGCCTACTAGAGAAGCCATATGGAAGGCAAAAGTACATTTGGAATATGGGACATCTTACTATCCCTTTTGTAGAGAAAGTATATCTGGTCTCTCAGTTTTTCCTGCCACATCTCAGTAAACTTATTTTACGTTCCACCCTACACATACCAATTACGTACTATATCACTTTGTTTATTTTTATTATTATCCTCTCTTTACCTTTTTCTACTTTATTTGCCTACTCGAATTTGTTGATTTTGAGAAGTAAGGCATGGTCTTTATTTTTATTTACTTTTTCCTACTAGGATTCTCTAGCTCCCTGAAGTAAAGCTAAGATTATGTTCACTTATACTCATGTATTTTACTCTCTTTTTTGCCTACTTGGAGTCATTTCACTTTGCGGAGTAAGGTCAAATAGTTCGTTTTTTCTTTTTATCTACCCCAACTCTTATGAGTTATAAGAAGCACAACCAAATATAATAACATTGAAATTTCGTTACATTCCTTAAAAAAAAAATTTTATATGAAATAGAGATTGCAAATTGTGTAGATGGAAAATGGTACCTAGCTCATTCATTTTTTGTCACCGAAGCCTTTACTCGAAATCTATAATCACAGACTAAACTGCGGGAATCACTCGAGTTAGAAAATCTCCCAATTTTCTAATTTTGAAAGCGATTTTATAGTTTTTAGTCAAATATAAATTTTAAGATTTATTTAGTTAGTAATGACTTCAGATTAAATACATTATCATACATAAGTCGATACTACACCTCATTTGTGCAATTACAAAAAAGACGTGGAAGCAACCCCTCATATGCATTTACCTTACTATGGTGCAACCATGTTTTATTGTATCATTTAGGCTAATGTGACTATATATTTGCATCTCCTTGGTAACAGTTCCCTTTCAATGGAACCTTGGTGGGCTATGATGAAAGGAACCTTGGCAAGCCTATCAGTACCCACCTTAGTATTAGTCAGGGTTGGAAATGCCCTATGAGCCCCACCATGATGTATGTCTTATCCACTTTGTTCATCTATTTTGTCAGCTTATATTAGGACACGAGCTAGCCCAAAAATAAGGCAGAGGTAGGCCACACCATAAGAAACAGTGGTGATTGAAAAAACTTCCTAGGGTCTACTATAATATTTATTTGTCATTAAATCTATTGATTAGGTCACGTAAACATGAGTGAAGGGAAAATACCAATATCAGCTTGATCCAAACCTTTTGTTGCCCTAAAGAAGCTTTGAATGGTGAGCAATCAACGACCACTGTTACTTTTGTTACTTACGGTGTGGTCCCTTTGGGTCTGCCTTATTTTTGGGCTCATGTCATAACATGAGCTTAAAAATAAAAATAAAAATGGGTGGACTGAGTTGATAAAATACATGCATTAAATTAGGCCCACATAACTTTTCGAGCACTGATTAGCATCGAGGTGGATACTGCGGTGTCACTACCATACCGAATCTATGTCCACGGTGCACTTAGAAGTTATAAATTGTTTATATATATGCATCACTCAAATGAACCCGTTCAGACAATAGGCCCTACTTTCCATTAACAACAGTTCAAGGATTATAATAAATGGGCATCCTAATTGACAGATTAATGGCCATTAGATGGTGACGCAAGGGAGGACGTGAGGTCGAGCATAGGGGTTTGGGATTCTACTTGGACCAGCAGTAGTCGATATGCCCCTTTGGGGTCTAGCTTGCCCGCTTCCCTGATCTCGGCTCTCAGGCGTAGGAGGTAGAGTGCGTGTTCCTACGGGTTCCTTCCCCTTAGATTGTGAAGCTCCCTAGGGTGGGCCCGCCGTAGTGGTATTTGCAGTAGAATAAGGCCGTGTGGTAGGACGTTCAAGTTGTGTTTCTGCCCAAGTAGCCAACTTGATCGCATCAGTAATCGTCCAGACGAGCTGCATCTGGACTCGATCTTAGATCGCCATACGCGGTCCTCCGTTGAATCGGGCGATTTGCTGTGATTCAGTCTCGACTACATCGTTACGCGCCACCAGGTGGTAAAATTCTTCTACGTATTCTCTCACCGAATGATTACCCTGTCGACCATTTTTGTATTGTTGGAATAATACCTAATCGTAAACATCAAGGAGGAATCGGGCACGTAGTAGCTACTTCATCCGCTACCATGTGCGGATTAGTGCTTTCATCTGTTTGGTTTGTGCGAGTTGTAGTTGTTTCCACCAAGCTGAAGCTCCTCCTTTTAACTTGTAGGCCACAAGCTTAACCTTTGTTGCTTCAAGGATGTCCATATAGTCAAAAAATCGCTCAATTTCAGAAAGTCAATCAAGGAAATTCTCAATGTGAAGTTGGCCATTGAAGTTAGGAATATCAATCCGCATCTTGAATTCTCGATCTATTCGATCTACTCGATCGTCGCCTTGTCTGGGGTGTTGAAAGATTATGTCATCGATTTCCTCCTTACTAGAGCCCCCTTCCTCAGGAATGACCCGTAGATGCACTACCCGTACTATCCTGTGATCAGGGCGATTGCGAGTTTCAGCAATCGGCGGTGGAGGATTACCACCAAGAACATGGAGCTACCTTAGTGTTTCCACCAAGAGATCCACTATACGGTTCATGGAAGCCTGCAGCCCTTGCATGGCTTGTCGATTCTCTTGCTGCGCTACTTGAAAAGCTGTCGCAGTTAAAAGTAAATTTTCTAAAACACCGCCCATGGGATTGTTGCCCGACCTATCATTAGAAGCTATCTACCCGAGAAAAAACCTCGCTTTGATACCAAATTGACGCAGGGGAGGGCACCGTCTTCCTCAAGAGGATAATTATTCCGAATCCACGGAACTTCTCTCGATTCCTCATAGAGACTTCTCGAATCCACGAGGAAAGAAAGCAAAAAATAGAAATAAATTCTACTAAAATTCAAAATTGATTAATGAATTATTGATAATTGTCTAATGTATCTCCTTACACCATTAATAAAGAAAAAATAAACTAAAATTCGTAATTATCAAAAATAGAAAAATTCTAACTCTAATAAAAATCTTAATTCTAATAAAACTCTTCTAATGCTTAATTTCTAAAAATAAAATCAGATACCAAAAAGAAAATAAATCTTAATTCTAATAACTGTAGCAAACCTGGACATTATGCAAATGAATGGAGGCTCAAAAAGAAGAATGCAAACAATCAATTCAAGAAAAAAGAAAACTGCTACAACTGTGGAAAGCCTGGGCATCATTTCAAAACCTGTAGGCTTAAGAAAAATAAAGATAAGCCGCAGGCTAATCTTACAGATACAGGTAATGAGTCTGACATAGTAGTAGTTGTGGTGTCAGAAGTCTTCCTTATAAACAACTTGGAATACGTGTTAGACACTGGTGTAACTAGACACGTGTGCAAGGATCATATCATTTTTACCTCCTACCAAGTATCAGGAGATGATAAACAAGTGTTCATGAGAAATGCTAAAACGTCTCCAGTTATAGGGAAAGGGAAAGTACTTCTGAAACTCACTTCTGGAAAGACTCTAATGTTGAATGATGTCCTACATGTGCCTGACATTAGAAGAAACTTGGTCTCTAGTTCGCTCCTCAATAAGGCTGGTGTCAAGTTAGTATTTGATTCAGATAAGCTTGTAATGACTAAAAATGGAACCTTTGTTGGTAAGGGGTACTGTAACGATGGTTTATTTATTGTAAATGTATCCAATGATAATAAGAAGACATCTAGTTCTGTTTATATCGTTGAATCTTTTTATCTATGGCATAGTAGATTAGGTCATGTGAATGTAACATCTTTAAAGAAAATGAAAAGATTAGGTTTATTACCTAATATATCTAATGAAGAGTTTGAAAAATGTGAAACATGTGTTGAATCAAAATTCATTAGAAAACCCTTTAAACAAATAGAAAGATCATCTGTTCTATTAGATTTACTACACAGTGACTTAGGTGATTTTACAAATCACATGTCTAGAGGTGAAAAAAGATATTATATAACTTTGGTATATGACTACTCTAGATTCAATAGAGTGTATCTATTAAGGAACAAAGATGAAGCTTTAGATGCTTTTTTTAAATATAAAATTGAAGTTGAAAATCAATTAAAAATAAAAATTAAAAGATTTAGAACAGATAGAGGAGGTGAATATGAATGTTCTCAATTTAGAGAATTATGTGAAAAGAATGAAATAATTTACGAAACTACAGCTCCTTATACACCAGAACAGAATGGAATAGTAGAACGTAAGAATAGAACTCTAAAAGAAATAATGAATGACATGTTAAATAGTTCAGGCTTACCCTAAAATATGTGGGGAGAAGCAATTCTGTCTGCTTTTTGTATCCTAAATAGAATTCCTTCTAAATTTTCTGAACAAACACGTATGAACTTTGGAAGAATCATGTTCCTAGTTATAAATATATTAAAGTATGGGGGTGTCTTGCTAAAGTAGGATTACCTGAAACTAAGAAAAGAAAGTTAGGTCATAAAATGACCGACTGTGTATTTATAGCGTATGCACAAACAGTGCGGCTTATAGGTTTCTAGTTTTAAAAACTAAGGATAATATTATAGATTCTAATACAATTATATAAGCTACAGATGCAGAGTTCTTTGATAACGTATTCCCTATGAAATGTAGATCTATAAGAATAGAAGAAGTTAATGAATCAGATATAGCGTCTAGTAGTAAAAATGCCTATAAGAAAGTTGTACAAGAGATGCATCCAAGAAAAAGTATTAGAGTTAGAAGAGAAACTAACCTAGGAGATGATTTTTTCACATTCTTAGTAGAAGATGATCCTACAACTTATATATAAGCTATTAACTCTCCAGATATAACCTTTTGGAAGGAAGCAATAAATGATGAGTTAAAATCTATTATATCTAATAATACTTGGGAACTTGTACACCTACCACCTGGTAACAAACCAATAGGCTGTAAATGGGTGTTTAGAAAGAAATTAAAATCAGATGAGACTATTGATAAGTTTAAGGCTAGGTTGGTAGGGAAATGATTTAAACAAAAGAAAGGAACAAATTACTTTGATACATATTCCCCTGTAACTAGGATTACAACTATTAGAGTCTTAATAGCGATAGCCTCCATATATAAACTAATGGTACATAAGATGGATGTTATGACAGATTTCGTAAATGGAGACTTAGAAGAAGAAATATATATGGAGCAACCTGAGAGTTATGAAATATCAGGTAAAGAAAATAAAGTATGTAAACTAATTAAATCACTATATGGTTTAAAACAGGTTCCTAAACAATGACATAAAAAATTTGATAGTGTTTTAAAATCAAATGGTTATCATATAAATGATGTAGATAGATGTGTATATAGTAAAATTTTTGAAAATGATTATGTTATTATATATCTTTATGTTGATGACATGCTTATTTTTGGAATTAATATTAAATTAGTTAATACAATTAAGAAATTCTTATCATCTAAGTTTGACATGAAAGACTTAGGAGAGGCTAGTGTGATCTTGGGTATTGAAGTAACCAGGAAAATTGATGTTATTATATTATCACAATCTCATTATATTGAGAAGATATTAAGAAAGTTTAATCATTTTTACTGTTTACCTGTCAATACTCCTTATGATTATAGTGTGACTCTCATGAAGAATAAAGAAAATAGTGTGTCTCAATTGAAATATTTCAGAATAATTGGTAGCATCATATATCTAACAAACTGCACTAGACCTGACATAGCTTTTGCAGTAGAAAGGCTAAGTAGATATACACATAACCCTGAAAAAGAGCATTAGAATGCCTTGTTTAGGATTTTGCGATACCTAAAAGGCAGTATGGCCTATGGTTTACATTATAATGGTTATCCTGCTATATTAGAAGGATATAGTGATGCTAATTGGATCAGTGATTCAGATGAGACAAAATTCACTAGTGGTTATATCTTCACTTTGGGTGGAGGAACAGTCTCTTAGAAGTCTACCAAGCAAACATGTATCGCTCAGTCAACTATGAAATCCGAGTTTATTGCCTTAGAAAAGTCTGGATTAGAAGCCGAGTGACTTAGAAATCTCTTAACTGATATACTATTATGGGCAAAGCCTGTATCGGCCGTGTCTATTCATTGTGACTGTCAAGCAGTTATAGCGAAAGCAAAAAATAAAATATATAATGAAAAAGCAGGCATAT
This sequence comes from Magnolia kwangsiensis, assembly GCA_037074715.1. Lineage (NCBI taxonomy): Eukaryota > Viridiplantae > Streptophyta > Magnoliopsida > Magnoliales > Magnoliaceae > Magnolia > Magnolia kwangsiensis. The sequence continues at coordinate 15,614,787 of CM073589.1, forward strand.
TAGACTCAGACACAACATAGTAAAACACATGTTGCGTAATGGAGTCATATCTATTGACTTTATGAGGTCAGAAAAGAATCTAGCAAATCCTTTGACCAAAGGACTATCTAAAAAGTTAGTCAATGATACATCGAAAGGAATGGGGCTGAGTCTAATATATGAGTTGCCAATGTCGATAACCCAACCTATACAAGTGGAGATCGCATGAGATAGGTTCAATGGGTAAACAACAAGACATGAGGTAGACGATTGCACTGAGTTGTTTGAGCCCCTTTTATGATGTACAGTGCGAGCAGCAATGCAGAAGGATGAGTTTTTAGAACTCTTAATAGATCCATAACCATATATTTGGTGGTGTATACAGTTGCTGCATAAACTTGATAAAATTCACCTATATGGGTGTGGAGTTGGAGGCCGCTTCCTATGAGAATCTAGGCGAATTCTCTAGAGCACTCATGAAATCCAGGTAATGTGTATGGCCGAAACGCACCGAACCGCAGAATCACTTACAAAGAAAGATTTGTATGAGTGGCATGTACTTGCGATCTACATTAAAAGGATTTAGGTTCAAGACTATGGTGTCACCTGATTCCTGTAGACCTATCTTGCTTACTCTAATGTCGGTTCAAGTCTATGGTGACACCGGCACCATTGCACAACTATTACGCTTTAATTCGAAAAATTTTTATTTTAAAACATATGGGGGATTGTTATATTTTGTTTTAAAATATTATTAAAATTTGAAATTTTCAAAATTTCGATGTTTTCCCTCCACATTTGAAAAGTTGAGGTACTTTTGAGTTGTAGGTTTTGTCCCACATCAGATTTGACAAAGTAAACTATCTTGTATATAAGATAGTATTTTTGCCTAGGGCTTGAGCTCCTTTTAGGGAGCATGTGAATTTAGTCCTGTAGGGGGGGCTATGCCAATAGCTCTAATCTATGCCATTGACCACACACGCGCGCGCGCTGAGCCAAGCCTAGCCGTGCTGTGCCGAGCCGAGCAATGCCAAGCTGAGTCGAGCCGAGTCCGTGTCCGTGTCCGTGTCCATGTGTGCGTGTGCGTGCGCGTGTGCGACGCGACGCGACGGGACGGGCTGGGCTGGGCACGGGTGCGGTGTAAGTGTACTCGTGTGGGTGTGTGTGTATGGGTACTCGCAGGACTTTATGTGTGAGAGTATACTCGCACTTGTGCCTTTTCATTTTAAACCAGAGAGATGCTTCCCTTCCTTCCTTCCGGTTGGTCGCCCCTGTTGGGTTTAAACCCAACGGACCTAACTTTTTGTAAAGGGTGCTTATGCACCACCTCGGAGTCTATATAAAGACTTCCAATTCCATTTTCAAAATATATGAAAATACTTTATCTTATAAAACTCTCTCTGATACGGTTTTAACATTATTACTGAGTTCATCGCTGAGTCAACTCAGCACTTTTGGATTAAACTGCAAGTGGTTCGAGCCTGTATACAGTGAGTGCACCATTGGGACCGGGTCATAGTCTTTGTATCCTGGAGGTCGATTGCTCTGGAAACCTGTTGCACTTGGGATGTTGTCCAAGGGGAACAAATTCAATTTCAAGCCAAGTGACTCAGTCACGCCTTGACTCAATTCAATAAGTTTTTCTTTCTCAAAATTTATTTTTCTTTTTTGGTTCTTAATTTTAATAGTCTATTTAATTCAACCAATTTTCCAACAAAATACACACATGAGAACCATCCTACTATGCTGATTAGGTTACGTGCTGCTAGCTCCCACAAAATATGGGCACCTAGCATATGGTGATAGGACCCATGGTGGAACATGGTTTGGAAAATCCAAGCCGTTTAATCATTCGTATAGCTCCAATACAATTTTCCAGTGCCAGTTTGCAGTAGTCGATCATGTAGTCAATCGGAACCGTCGCCTGATGATGGTGGACACCCTCTGATATCATAGATCACATGCTAAATTTTGAAAATATTTCTGTTCGTGCAACCATAATTTTGAATGAGTTATCAAACTCGTTTTGATTGTTACAAAACTGGGATTTTCTGTCAAATAGACCCAACGCGCTACCCACCTTTTTTCGTTGGATCAAAAAAAGCCTTAAGCACCAAAGTAGACCACTGTTCATATTCATGAGCCTAGAAAGATGAAAATACCCCTACTTTTTTCAGCTGTTTACCCTAATAGGCAAAGGGTATTTTCGTCAAAAATCAACGTTCGTACCCTAAAAATCACTTTTGGTGAGATGAGTTTTCGGACGGCGAAAAAAAAAGAGTGTTGCACGGCCTTGTCTACAATGCTAATTTTTCCTTAATACCTTGAAGTTTTTAATGGTCCACATGCATGAACTTTAAAATTATACACGTGGCAAACCTAAAAATATAGGTCATATCGACCCATGGGACCACTATTAATAGTTAAATAGTCCTAAAATCAGAACCATTGAATGAGACCAAACCTACAGCTATTTAACATTTATTTGTAGGATTTGTGCGCAGACTAATTATCATTTTAACCATCCATTACAACTCATCGGTCAGTTAAAACATCAGCTCTCTGCAATTCAAGCTTTGTGATTTATCTTAAGTGGGGTACCACGGTATATATAGACGGTTTACGTTACATTGGCACTCTAGTACTATTTATATAATTACAAAGTTCACACGTATGAATCATCTTACACTCGCGGAGTATGAACTTCGTTTGTTGGGCGAGGACTAGGGAAGTGGGTAGCCCGCAAAGCACGTCAAAAGATACTCTCGAGCTTCTAAAAGGAAAGGGATGATGGTTGATATTCAGGCAACCAGCAATTGCTTGACAAATAATACATGCTTTATTTTTTGAAAGTGTGATGGTTGATGGCTTACGGCACCCAATACAAGGGGTGCACGAACCCATGACCTCGTGTTGAAACTCCTGATAGTCCGTCACTGAGGCACGACAACAGGTGCATGCAAGCTAATAAATGCCTCATGTATTTTATTTTTTTTAGTTCAGCCAAAGAATGCTCTATTACTCCCCTAAAACTGAACTGTGGGACCCACAACAGATGGATCATGGCCATAAGATGAGATTAGTTAAACAATCCTAATCTCTTACCAGATTTTTGAAAAATTTCAAAACCAAGCAATATGTATTTAAAAACTGTGACTAACCTTCTCAGACGTTGGTTTTAAAAAATTACCTTTTCCTTTTATATTCTGAAAGGTTCTCCTACGATTGGCATATTAAAGTGATTGTAAATATGAGTATTTTTTTTCCCTCCTACCAAAGAGGCAAAGTCAATATAGTCAATGAGCTCTGCTCACAGGTTGTAGGGCTGCTTAGGCATATTATTGATTTGACAGTACCAGAGCATGGTTTCATTGGAAGGTGGTGTGCCACCACCGACCAGTATTCTGTGATATCATTTTAGTTATGGGCCTAAAAATGAGGTAGGTCCAAAGGTGGACCACACCACAAATACCAATAGGGGTTGAATGCCTACCATTGAAACTTCTTGGGGCCATACAAGTTTTAGATCCAACGTGTTATTTGTGTTTTCTCTATTATCCAGGTCCATGTAACCTTATAAACATGCTCGATAGCAAATAAACATCATGGTAGGCCGTGAGCAGGTTTCAATGGTGACTGCCATTGTCACCACTGCTTTCTATGGTGTAGTCCACCTGAACTTGGGATGCCTCATTTCAAGGGAAGTGGGTCATTCATCATTATAGCTCGACCTTTAATGTGCATCATTTATTATATAGGGCTCACCTTTGATGTTGGTCATCCATGAAGTGAGGTCCACCAACGATGTTATTGTCCATCATGTAGGGCTCACCTTCAATATCCATCGCCCATCATGTAGAGTCAACCCTTGATGTGGACCATCCATCATTTGGCCCCACTATTGATGTTAGTCGTCCATCATGCAAGGCCAACCTTGGATATGGGCCACTCATCATTAGGGCTAACCTTTGATGTGGACCCTCCATCATGTGGGGCCTACCTTGATGAGGACCATCCATCATGTGGGGCCCATCTTGATGTGGGTCATCCATCATGTGTGGCCCACCATTATTAATTGCCCATCATGTAGAGCCCACTTTTAATTTGAATTGTCCATCATGTGGGCCCACCTTCAATATGGGTTGTCTATCATGCAGGGCTCGCCTTGGATGTGAGTGATTTATCATTAGGAGTCAACATTTAATGTGGACCATCTATCATGTGAGGCCACTTCAATATCGGTCCTCCATCGTAGGGGATTAGCTTCAATGTCCACTGCCCATCATGTAGAGCCCACCTTTGACAAGGACTATCCATTATGTAGGCCTCACATTTGAAGTGGGTCCTCTATCAAACCAGCCTACTTTGGATTTGGGCTTTTTATCAATATGGGCTAACCTTTGATGTGGTCCATCCATATCTAGACTCATATTAATATGGGATCATCCATTAGATAGGGCCCACTTTTTATGTGGACTATTCAACGTATGAGCTCCACCTCCAATGTGGACAGTTCATCACATGGGGCTTCCTTTGGTATGAGCTCCACCTCCAATGTGGACACTTCATCACATGGGGCCGCCTTTGATACAGGAGCTTCCTTTAGTATGACGCATTGTGAAGGAGACTTCAAAAAGTTATAAGATAAAAAGTTAAAAATAATTACTTACTAAGATAAGTAACTTTTGGTGCCTAAATTATTTTTACTATGATACTTACTTAACTAACTTAGGCGAGAAAAATAACTTAGTGACTTGACTTAAGTTAAAAAATAACTTATTTAGTGATATCCAAATGAAGCCCAAGTGTGGACGGGGTGCTGACTTCTTTCATATTTTATACATGGCTCATTTGTAAGAGAAAGATAGCATATATTTGGGCCTTATATGCTCGAGCCCAAGTACGCAGCCATGATCTTGAATTCTCGACGGTTGCCGTCCATGATGTGGATGCCAGCGTCCAAATGAGCCGGGTGAAAGTGCTACGGTATTAACAGCACACGTGCCAAAGTAGAAGAGGTGTGGTCATTCATGAGGTGAGTCCTGCCATGAAGAAGCGGTTGCCCAAAAGTCATGCTGCTCTTTGATTTGGTGAGATACACGTATACTCAAAAGATTTAAAAAATAAAAATAAATAAATAAATAAATAATCCTGATGGTTTACAAAAGAAGACACTTGCTGGCTGATTAGGCATTGAGGTACATTAGAATTCAAATCACAACTAGGCTGGAGTCAAAGTGACTGTGAATCATCTGTTATATTATTGTAATTGAAACGCAATGGATTCCAGACCCTCCTTTAAGAAACTAATTATAACGAGTCTAATATTTGAAATGTATATTCTTGCTAACAAATGAGAAAATTTCATGGAGCCACAAACATAATAACCATAAATGAGCTGACTCACCACATGTTTTTTAACAATTCATTTAAATGGTCCAATGTTTGGATAGTACAAATAAATCATTAATATGATTTTAGTGTTGCAAGTGATAATTGAATGATTTAGGATATCATTATATGCATGACAAGTAAGTAGCTTAATAATACTTTTTTGTTACACGTATTATTTCTTTGCCTTTAAAAAATTAATAAAATAAAATAAAATTTCAAACACACTAAAATTCATATTTCAAATACTTTGATTTTATTTACTTCTAAATACATGGTGCGGAATAGTAGATTTGAATTAAAATCATACACTCAGATAGAAGGTGCCAAGGCGCCTCGAAAATCCAGGCCGTAAGTTGGTGGGATCTCACGGTGGATGCGCCGTACTTCAAGAATCTCTTGGATTGATAAATCTTGGCCACCAATATTTGGTAAGTAGAATGTGGGACTTTGCTGTCTCTTCTTAACAATTTCATTCTGCACCACAAACTGAAGAGTATGCAACTGTGTCTTGTCCTGCCAAGGAGATATCTTGGGCATGGGCCATCTAAGATGGGATGCAAGAGATGAGCGGTCTTGATTAAAAACAGCATGGACTCCACTTGTCATAATTGAAAATCAGAAAGCGTGCCGTCGCACGCATCACATCACCCACTTGCTGTGATTAGGCATGCGATAATGAAATGACAAAGCTTAATTAGATGATAATGAAATGACATATAAACTATTGAGCGTAGACCGTCTATTTTGTCTTTTGTGAGGGTACGTCCAGTCCACTCGGTACCATCACACGTGACAATAGGCGCACGTGTGCAAGATCAAATCCACTCATCCAACTGCACTTGAGGTGATCCACTTAATTAGGAGGACCGTTCCTTGCATGACCCATCTTTTTAAGGTGGCCAAACAGCCCAAAAGTGGCATCATGACACACTGAGCGAGATCCACTCCATTCATGAAGTGGGCCCCCATCAAGTTAATGAAAGGGTATGGTACATGCGAAACAGCACGAGCGTCATCTTGTGGGGCTCACCTGATTAAGAGTCTGTCCGTCTGTTCGTGTGAAAGAGAAATGGTGGAGTCATTTGGTACTGTGACAGAGCTAGAGTTGATGGTGCGTACGCATGGATTCTGGTATCGTACATCCACCATAGACTAGCTAAATTTTAAATCATTATTGAGAAGCACGCCAGGTGGATTATAAACTCGATTGGATGGTTCTAACTTCTGAGTTATCGGTATTTGTTTATTGAAGTCCAAACCCTATCTTTAAAAAAAAAAAAAAAAAACACTTCAACCGTTGGTTAAATGGCCACATATTGATTAGATCGGCCATCAATTCAGTATCATTTTCAGGTTATGACTCATCTAAAGTGAGGCCAAGATGTTAGCCCTTTTAGGGTGTGTCTGGGAATAGATTAAATGGTATTAAATTGCATTAGGCAGAAATAGGAGTATTTTTAGTAATGATTAGGTTTAAAATTATCTTAACATTTTGGCCATCCAATCTCATATCTGGAATCAAATTTTTCTTTCAGACTATGAAATATGATTAATGAACTAGATTTCACAAGTGATTTCAATCACCTTTCAGCTTATGCAACTCAGTTGTCATGTGTGAAAGGCACGGATGCACGGTATGAAAAAACCACATGTAATATGTGGAGCCCATAGGTGTAGAATCTCTAATTGAAACTTAATGATATGGTATCTGAATTAATCTAATCATTTCTATTGTTTCGCAATGTCAAATGAAATTTCCAAATTCCAAACGAGTTAAACCCATGTTCTAAATAAGCCCTTAGTTTGAGTGTGCAATTTTTTAGGTTCATGATATCATAGTGTGAAAGTTATTCTAAGAATTAAGAAAAATGGGATCACGGACTAACTACTTTGGAATGCTAGGTATGGCCACTGAGATGCTTGTGAGAAATCCAGCTTGTCCATCCATTTTGCCAACACATATATGGGCATGAACCCAAAAATGGGGTAGATCCAAATTTAAAGTAGGTAACCCAACAAAAAGTGGGAGGGAAATGCCCCTCTGTTGAAACCTTCTTGAAGTTATTGTGATGTTTATATGCCATCCAAACAGTTCATATATGCACTGAAAACACAAAATTATTAGTCTGATCCAAAACTTTTTAGGGACTGAATATTGTTACAACAGCAGCACACGTTCAATTCCTATTGTTTCTGGCTCGCTTTGAGTTTTTAATCTGCCTCTTTTTTTAGCTTATTTCCTAACATGATCTGAAATAACAGATGAACAGGGTGTATGCCTCACAAATATCATGGTGGGCCCCGCCTAGCTTCGGACAGCCAGGAACTTCTGTCCAGGAAAAAAAAAGTGATTCCCTGAACTTCTGTAGCAAACACACCGGCCCCCACATCATATCATTCCTGTTTGTGGAAATAGGACACAAAAGGAGCCTTTGGATGCCTGTCCCTGTCCTTGGATCTTTAAATCCTGATTAAAGGTTTCAATAGATGTTGACATATAGTGTCTCAATGCATGTAATAGGGGTCCACAAACATTGACATTATGTGTTTGGATGACACTAGCCCCTGGAGTCTTTTTCATTTTTATTTTTTCCCTCCCCGAGAGTGACGTACAACCAGCTAATGTAGTCCATCCATTAGATAAAGAGTTCTATCTATGAAAATCTTTATCAATGGATAGCTGCATCCTAACTTACCTATGGGCATCAAAATATTCAACTTCTTTTCAGAACATCATGTCCAACTGAAGCATCTGTCTCAAGTGATGGCTCAGCAGATAAACTGATTAAAAAGCAAATCGAGAGTATTTTGCAATTGAGAATATTTCTTTAATGCTGCATGCTATAAGTGGGTCCTAGCATGCAAAATTCAAGCCATGCATCATTGTAACGCATCTTTCTTAATAAAGAGTAATATCAATGAAAACATTTATCAATGGAGATAGATGCGTTTTAACCTACTGTATGGGTACAATATTCATTTTGAATATTATGTCCAATGAGGCTGGATCTAGTACACAGCTTTGTGGGATAATTAAAAGTACACCGAGATTACTTTTGTCTTTTTACAAAGGAGTTACAAAGAGACCCAAAAAGAAAAGAAATCTACTCGCATAGTGTGTTCTTTGGAGTATCAATCAGTCTTTAAAATAACTCTATTACCCGTGCTTAGTTCTTTTATTTCAACTTTAGTCATTAAATTGGTGCGGCCTTTAGAAGGTTCAAATGGGACCCACTTGCATTAACTTCATTGATCAATATCATCCATCGTTTTTCCCATCTCTTTTTATATTATTGGATAAAAAATGAGACGGATTTGAGCAGTGGCCGTATCCGTAAGAGAAGGCAAAGCTAATTTTTTTAGAGCACAAAATGACTCAATTGTCCATTGAAGGAGTAAAGAAGGGTCAGGATGTTCTCCTATATATGAAAAACATCGTTAGACGTACGTGATGGACGGATTGGATTGTACACACGCACCAGTATCATTGGTTAGGATATCATTGGTTATTGCTGTCTGATTGGTGTGATTTTTGGATATGTTCCATAGTGGCACCCATCATTGGGGTAGTCTGGATATATGTACGTTCATGCCATGTTTACAGCCAATCTACCACTATGAAATGATTTAATGTTTTTTTAAGGCACAACTAATCTGTGGCCCATAAAGGCCTGTTCGGCACTAGGAATTGTCTCCCTATTTCCTATCGCTCTAGAAACGAGAAACCCGCAAATGACAACTCAACCTTTAGTTGTCGTCTAGCAAGAGTTCCATTGCATTTCTCGAATGTAGAAGTCGGACCGAAGAAAATCCTTAATTCGGGAAATGCAACGAGTCTCTTGCTAGAAAACAAGGGAATGTTAAGTTACCGAGAAATGTCTACTCATTTTATCTAGTCATTTTGCGAGATCCACAATGCGATCATGAATTATTGTCTTGCGGGGCCTTGTAAAATGCTCGCTTTTGTGTCCAGCTTGGTGGCACATGGAAACTTGGGCAGTTTTTTCTTCTTCTTCTTCTTCTTCTTTTTCTTTTTAACACCTAGAATGGGCTTCTAACCATCAGGCTGGATCCTGTAAAACGCAGTGGAATAAGCTTTTTCAACAACTATGCTTTTTTTGAAGGGCTCACTATGGTTTCCATAAGGAATTCAACCCTCACATACCTCACATAGGTCACTACACAAATTTGGAAGTTTTTAGGTGAATGCCATTGTTTTCAATGGTGTGGCTGGCGAATATTTGTATACTTTGATTTTTAGGACATCCTGTCATTACGGTGCGACTCACTTGATGTGCAGGTATGATGGAATACATGTTACATGATGGAACCCAAACAAATATAGAATAACATTTATGAGTAGGCGAATAAGCTGATCCAACCCTCACATGGGCTAACATGCAAATTTGAAAGATTTTGGGTGAATGTCCATTTTTTTAAAGCTGTGGCCCAGTGAATATTTGTATAACCTGATTTTCAGGGCATCCTATCATTATGGTGGGGCTAACATGATGGACCCGCACTAATATAGAATAAGATTTACAGGTAAGTGAATAAGTTTGATGCATGTTAATAACTTCTACACTCATGTGAACAAGACTATGAGAGTGGTAGTAAAAGCTTTTCTTAGAGGATCCCATTTCTTTGACAATTCCATATATGGAAAACTACTAAATCAGTTCCAATGGTTCACTTTTTTCTTTTTTGTTGTTTTGTTTTCAACCACTCATTTGATGTCGAGCCGAGTTCAAGCTCGAGTCGGGGTTGGCTATTGGCCGAACCGAGCCAAGCTGTGACAAGTTTGACTTGATTCGACTCGTGTCCCCTTTAGTAGTGATTGATTAATTGATTGTCCAACAATTTTCTTTCTTACACATGCACTCACACCCCAGTGGAATTTCACCATAATGGGTATTCATGACCTCATGGTGAAACTCTCATGAGTCTACCACCAATGTATGAATTAGGACCCAATTAATTGTCCAACATAGCTAATGCAACTCAGTCTTGAGAATTCATAGTGGTTAAAAGAAATAATAAATGCACTTATAATTTCAAAATAAAATAAAAAAATCAAAATTCATTTTTCATTTTATAAAAAATGTGATATAGAAGATTTTTTTCACTCCCACGTTGCTTAGAGAAGGACTTTTTTTTTTTTTGTGGTTTATAAACCTTCATGTAGATAGCTTACTTGGAAAGAGGGAGAGAGCTCGGGGTTGCGTGTTCTAGTACTCACACGCGCATTGGTGTGGGTAGTGTAGTTTTAAAAGCATTAGTAGCGCACTTTTTATTTTGCATGTGTGCATTGTAAAACAGTCACATTCGTCCCTTGCAGAGAACTATCAGAAAATTGATGCTGGTTAATGCTAACGGTGAAAAAAATGACCAGCCATTCAGTTAACCAAATGGTTAGATCTTTAATCTAACGATTTGAGACATAGTTTAGTGAGCCAACAATTAAAAAAAATGTTTTGCAACGTTTTAATCTTTGATGGCTTGAGGTGCAACATTCCACTCACCCATTTATATAATCCGGACATCTCCAAGCCTAGAGCATCTAAAATCTAATCGAACACCTCTACGAGAACTCATCTTTCTCTCATTTTCTTTTGACATGTAACTCACTAAGTACTCGAACTCAGTAAGTTGTGATTCCCTGAGTCCACTCACTCACTGAGTTTGTCACAAACAGTGACAGCATTAGCCAAAATCCAAAGATAGTTCTTTTATTATTACTACATACAAGACCAACAAAGCTTGTCGTATTTAGTAAGTAATTTGTCAGTAACCTGTCAGCGATTTCTAATTTGAGAGGAGCGCGGGTAAATCATGCTTTAAGAGCATCATATCTAATACCAGTTTCAGTTATTTCTAAACAATTTTCTAATTTATTTTTAGATATTTAAATTATTTATTTGTAAAATTTACTCAACACTCATGGCACTATAACTTACTGTGTTTTAAGAGTACTGGATTACTAATTCTATAATTGATGATTAACAATCTTTATGTAAGGCTTCTAGAATTAAAACGGTTTAACATATATTATTTTATTGTTGTAATTGGCAATCACATCAACAAAAAACATTTCCTTTTCTTCGGTTGACTTTAGATACCACTAATGTAAAGATGTACTCACTCTTTATTTACTCGTGCACGTGTAACCCACTAAATGGCGATATGGATTAGTAGGGATTTCATCAAATTTTCGGGTACGGCTGAGTCGGGTCGGGTAATCATCCAACTAATTTTCCAGCCTCGGAATTAGACCTCTTCTGCTGTAGGCGAATTTTGCAGACTGGCAACTCGCTACTGGACGGTACTATATTGGCCCCACCATGATGTATGTGTTTTATACATGCCATCCATCCATTTTTCCAGCTCATTTTAAGAAATGATCCCAAAGTGATACAGATCCAAACATCAGGTGGACCACACCACAGGAAACAATGACTATTGAATGCCCACCGTTAACTACCTTGAGGCCACAAAAGTTTTGCATCTAGCTGATATTTGTACTTTCCTTTCATCGAAGTATGTGGCACCTAATTAACAGGTTGGATGGAAAATAAACATTACAGTTAGCCCTGGAATTTTTTAATAGTGTGCGTTCTATTACCACTGTTTTCCTGTGGTGTGGTCCACCTGAGATAGGGATCTATCTTATTTTTGGGCTCATACCCTAACATAATGATCCAAAATGAATAGACGGCGTGGATAAAACACATAAATCATGATCAGAACACTGTCGCGGTCTTAAGTATTCAATCCTCACTCTGTTGTGCTAGGACAGGCTGGACTTGGGCCTTACAATGTCGTCCATGCTTGGGCCTGGCCCATTCCTAACGCTACCTCTACGTCTAGAAGCAATCACACACACAAATACAAGTACACGAGCAAGCTCTCCAATTGTACGACGCTATTTATATCCACTCATTTAACTGACAATCAAGGAGTTTCTCTTCTGAGGTGGGCCACAGTCTACATAACAAACAGGCTACTAAAACAAATTTTCTAGCCATCCATTTGTTAGGTAAATCTTCGCCCACCTGAAGACCTGAATTTTAAGACAGAAGATCCAAAAAGAGTGTGACCCACCTGAGGTAAACGCTCGAACCCCGCAAGCTGGCACGACGGCTTGCGTGTGGTGCTTCACGCGCGTGGAGAGTTCTCAAATTGTCCTTCTACTGTTCTACATGTCTATCGTTATCTGATTGTGTGGTGGAGTACGACTGCTTGGTAGATTTAGCTTTTCAGGAAGGGCTCCCAGACAGCCTAACCATGTACCCCGCAAGCAGAGGGGGTGTAGGGTAGGTGCCCACGTTAGGCGAGAGCAGGCGCGTGCATGGTTTTTGGACGGTATTGGTGGAGGATATGGTTTTACGCCGAAATTAGATCTTTTGAGTGATTGCACTTAGATCCGCTTTCCCCCCACTTTCCCCATCGCATTTATCTCTTGGATACTCTGGCCGCGTTTGATGGATAATACACAGGTGCTTGCCTTTGTACAGGTGGCATATGTGTTATTAAAAAGCTGCCTAAATAAAATAACCGAATGTCGATAAGTTATATATTATTAAAACCTTGCAGTTTATTGAATTTGAACAGTTAATTACTTTTTATATTGACCGTTCAGTAGATATCAAGTAACCGATCACTTGAGTATAATTTTCTCGCTGTAAAGCATCCAACGTGGGGGGCCACTGTATGGGGACAGTTTTAATTTAAGTTGGCGTCTTGTATCTTACCTCTGGCTATTCCAGAGAAAGCCTATTAGAGAATGACACGTCGCATTGTAAGAGAAATAGGAAATGGATAATCTTTAAGATATTGGAATGCTTTTCAAAGAAACAACTAGTATAAATTCAATTCCATGTCAAGGGTGTTTAATGAAGTAATGCGGACGGATTATCTAAAAGTTTAATAAGAGGAGAGAAACCCATTTGAGCAATTCAAGATAAAAAGAATATGGTTGAGAAACGAAACAGAACTTAACCAACGAAATGAGAAAAATCACAAAAACAAAACATAACAGGACAAAAGATTTAAATTTTTTTTTTTTTTTTAAATACAATAACTATTGATGACGAAATCTAGATCACCCTCCACCCCACACGATGAACCTTGATCCTGCACAAAGGGTTAGCAAAAAAAAATCCTAACTAAGCTGGGGGACCCTCCGTTGCTTAAGTCAGGTTAAGAGAATCTGAGTCTAAGTTGATTGTAGGGAGAGGGTGTGAGATGTTGCGTACCTGTAGCAATAGAGTTTCACTGTAGCTATACCTGATCATCGGATGGTTCGAATCCGCCAACCTCTGCATGATTGACTCAATCAATAAGATACTAAGATCATGGAAATATGATCCATAATCCTGGGATTGTATAGCGTATTGTGTGTATCTGCGGCCAAAACGATCAGTCGCATTGCTTAAGATAGTTTCCTGGTTTAGAACGTGGAGCGTCCTTATCCTACCTCGGCCTCGGCTCGCAATCCCGAGCAAAAGGAACCTTGATTCCGAGCCTCGGCCTCAGATCGTCATACACATGAGCTTTCACTGTTGAATTGTTGAAAGGGGGCGCATCCCAAGTCCGAGTCGAGGCCAGGTCTGAACTTACAACGGACTTGGCTTTCTTTATCTGCTGAATATTCAAGAGGTCCCCTCTCCGAGTTCCAAGGAGGATGACAAACCTGTCATGTTGAGTCGAGTATTCCCGCAATGAATGACACGAATGTGAATAGTCAAGTCCTCTGTCTTTAGTTAGGACTGCCTAAAGTCTCTAGTCTGAACTTCATACCAAATGTCCCAATCTTAAATCACTCTGAATTGACTAACTGCCTCAGATCACGAGCGTGACCAGGATTGAACCAAGGATCTTCCTCCCCTCCAATGGTATTATCGATTCTAGCCTAACTCCTATGCATCTGACCGGACCCAGGTGATGTGGCTCTTCGGATTTAAAAGGGCTCAGATCTTCCCATAACAGAAGCCCCCTACTCTTCGAGTTTGGTTACGGACTAGGAGAGTAAGTACATACGGAAGATCAATCGCTCTCACTGCCACATCTTCAATACGTGCGGTTGCCATTATAATTTCTACATTGAAGAGATGCGTCCTCGGGGTTTCCCCCCATGGGTTAATCTCCAACAGACGAGTGGCAACGGTTAGAATTTCGAATAATTGCCTAGCCTATTTTGATTGACATGTAGGTCCTGTGATGCGTCCTAACGACGCTTCCCCTGCTCGGGCACCGCTTCTTCTTGATGGAGCACATTAATAAATGCAGAACCGTACAACCTGGCAGAGCTCAACCCTATGGTATGTAGCCACATGTGCCTCGGAGTCGGCTCGTGATGATTCGACTGCGCCCATTATGCCCCGTCATTAATGCGAAGATTCTTCTCGGGGTATATAATTTTCAGCGTTTCAGAAACGCTTCCCATTTCCACACCCTGAATTCTTGTGAATGTTGATTCCTTGAGGAGGTGATTTCCGGCGAAGGTGATTCCGATCGATTCAAAGTTTCCGACTAGGCGATTCTGATCGAATAAAGGTTTTCCGGCAGAAGCGATTCCCAGTGATCATCTGGTGAGTTCATCCTTCTACTACCGTTCTCTCCCTCCTCTGTAAGATGTCATCCGATATGGACATGGTCTAAGAAGACTATGATGATTCCGAGCCGGATAGCTCGGATGACAGGAGAGGGGCGTCTGAGGGCCCCTTAGAAGTAGTGCCCCTGTTCCCTCAGCCCTAAAGGAACAAAGAGGTGGGGGCTCGGACTCGCCGGGTGGGCAAGAAGAAGGCCACCCGAGCCCCTGAGACTTGACCACAAGCGCCGTCAAGATGCCTACAAGCGGGAGGGCCTCTGAGGTTGTCCCGGGAGGCTCCGTATTGAGGAAGTCCCAAATGGGATGGATCTGTTCAGAGTTTGAGATTTCAAACTCTGTACAGATAAGGGCTCCGGAGCCCCTCGACACCGTCGGCGCGCCTGCTGAAGGAAAAATCGTCATTTTCTTTTGTGCACTGCAATATGGGCTCCGACTTCATCTGCACCCTTTCGTCCAGGCCTTAACAACCTATGTAGGACTAGCTCCCAGCCAATTCACCCCCAATGTTGGAGGATTTTGATTTCTTCTTTCATCATCTGGCGTCAAGTCGAAAATCTAGAGCTGACACCAGAGGAGTTAATAAGATTGTACCTGGTCAAGCACGATAACTAAGAGTCATGGTACTACTTCACGACCTGAGATAAAAAGGGGTCGGGGCTGGTCATGAATCTTCTATCCTCCAACAAAGACTGAAAGAATAAATAGTTCTGGGTCTCAAGCAAATGGGAGGCGCCGGCAGCAGAGCTTGGAAGCTTGATGATTCGGGTCCCCACCCGATTTACTGTACCAGGTCAGACCTCATACATGTTCTTCTTCACAACTTTCTTTCTTCCATTGCAATTGAACTAAATTTTCTCTCTTATTTTTGTAGACTTCCGGAGGGGCTCGCCTCTCCGAACCTCGGACTAGAAGAATCGGGTCGCTAAGGCCTGGGCGCGATCAGGGGACTTGCGCTCCTAATCAGATCTGATCATAGCCAGCAACCTTCACTGGTCCAGGTTGTGCAAGTCTAAACCGCTCCTTATTTCCTTCAGTAGGTTTATCTTTTACTTCTTACCTTAGGAAGGTTTAAATCTCTTAACTTGGTTGTTGATTCCTCGTTGTGCACGCAAGTATGGCTGAGGCAACTGGGTCCTAGAGGAGGAAAGCCGCCCCGACTGTCGATAAGATGCTGAGGGCTGAACCCCGAATGAAGACGACCGTTCGAAGGAGGCAAGCGGCTCCTCGCGGCGAGGGCCCCTCAGCCCCAATTTTTTTCATTGCAACTTCAACTGTTGCTTCAGTTTCTATTACTATAGCTCTGGCTATAGCTTCAATATCTATTGTTGCAGCTCCGACAATAGTGCCTATTGCGGCTGAGGCCGCTGCTGTCAAAGTTTCAACTCCAACTCTTCCTCCTGCCATCGTCCCTCATACTACCAAGGTACCCCCAGCAGCCCCTGAGGTCTGCATAGTAGTCCCCTCCTCATCTGAGCATGAGGAGATCGTTTGGATGGATGATGCCATGCTCTCCCCTCCCGATATCGAGAATGACCTCAGGGCTGAGGCTCAGGCTTCAGCAGGTAGCAGGACTGGGGCTGGGGAAACAATCAAATCGGCTAAGGTGGGGACGAGTGGAGAGAGGTTCCGGCCGAGCTTTTATATGTCTTGTTTGGTGCAATGAGTTAACAAACATGCCCTGGAGGAGGAGATCGTCGGCCTTTTCGAGAAGTCGGATGAGTCTTTTGTTAACGACTTAGCCTCCGTCTTCTACCAGGTAATTTTATTAGCTTTTCTTGCCTTCATCTTCGGCCGCGTTCAAATACTCATCCTTTCATTTTTGTGCAGTCCGTTCTGAGGCTCCTTCTGACTCGGGAGAGATTGAAGGAAGCCGTCAAGAAAGATGCTGAGGTGGAGGCCCTCAGGAGCGAGACTGGGATTCTGTGAGACGAGGCCACCTTCCTCTGGATGAAGCAGATGGAATTTCGCTAGCAGGTTGATGACGGGAGGGCCCGAGAGCTCTTGCTACAGGGGGTCGTGAGCGATCTGGAGGCTCATGCGATGTTGCGGCTGCCGAGCTGACCCAGGCCCACGTGGATTCACTTGCTAAGGAAAATGCCCGATTGAGGAAGGCTATGGAACAGACTAGAATTGAGGTAGCGGACCAGAAGAGCCGAGCCATCTCCCAATCGAAGGAGGCTCAGCGAGCCAAGGATGAGCCCTCCCTGGCCATAGTCATGGACGCCTTCAAGGCTTCAAAAGAGAGGGTCATCGAAGCCACTAAGTTTTACAACTGTGGCTTCGACGCTTACATTGAAGAGGTCCAGGATTTGTACCCGGACCTCAACCTTGAGCCGTTGTTTCCTGAAGACGCAGGGGAGAAGCCCTCTGAAGATGCTCATCCAGATCAGACCCCTGGCTCTCAAGCTCCTCCTCCTCCTCCTACTGCGTAGTTTTCAGTCTTTCTCTTTTGATGACTTTTTTGAACTTGGTTCTTTTGGTGAAGGTTTGATGAATAACATTTTTTGACCCTTTAAAGAGGGTGTATGGATGATGATTTTTTTAAATGTTAATTCGTAGTTGGTTCTTGGGTGATGATTGTCAATTGCTGAACTGATTTGTTGATAGGTTCATTCCGAGGTATTGTCGAGCCGACTCCTTGACAGGTCGGCCCATCTCGATGTCGTTTTGTAGAACTTTGAACTTAGTGATTTCGTTAAGTCAGGACCCTTAGGAGATTGGCTTCTCCCACGATTGGCGAGTGACTTATGATGTGTCCGTTAGTCGGGTGACAAACTGACTCCTCTATCTGGGAATCGGGTTGTCTACAGGCTTTTGCCCTAACCGTGAGGGGATGCCTTGTAGAATTTTCGTGGGATAGCGTTCTAACCCCTTCTTTAAGGGATCGGTCCGTTAAGTCCACCCCTGTGTATGAGAGGCAACTTTTTCTTAGTAGATAAACCGTTCATGTAGATATGAGAAGATGTGAATTTTATTAAGAGCCTTAAAGGCTAGTCGCTCGGAGGCATTCATTTATTAAGGGCCCACAATGACCATTACATTAAGGATAGTAAACTTTCAGGTGCTCAACGTTACAGGGGTGGGAGAACTGACGACCCTCAAGATCTTCTAAGTGGTAGGAGCTAGGCTTGGTCGATCGGACCACGCGATATGGCCTTTCCCGATTAGGTCTGAGTGCTCCAGCTCCCGGTTCCACGGTATTTTGGAAGACTCGGTGAAGGACTAAGTGCCCTGGGCGGAACCGCCTGGTCTTGACTTTTGAATTGTATAATCGCACCACCCGTTGATGTCGAGCCTCGGCCTGAAGTCTGGGTATTTCTCTGACTTCTTTAAGTAGATCCAAGTTAGCTACCATCTACTCGGCGTTTTAATTCTCTTGATAATTTCTGACCCGAGCTGTGGGGAGGCCAATTTCAATTGGTATCATCGCCTCCGAACCGTAAGAAAATGAAAATGGGGTCTCCCCAGTAGACGACTGAGCAATGGTCCTATAGGCCTAGAGGACGAATGGAAGCTCCTCAGTCCAATTGTCTTTTGTTTTCTCCAATTTTGTCTTGAGATGATGCTTAATGACCTTGTTAATAGCCTTTACCTGTCCGTTGGATTGCGGGTGCCGAGGTGAAGAATACGCATTAGTGATGTCGAACCCCGGGCACATGCCTCGAAATTTGTTATTATTAAATTGCCTGCTATTATAGGATACAATGGTACGTGGAACTCCAAATCGACAGATGATATTTTTTCAAACAAAATAGATCACCTTCTGCTTTGTAATCTTCGCAACGGGTTCGACCTCGACCCATTTCGTGAAGTAGTCGACTGCAACGATAGTGAACTTGACTTACCCTTTTCCTATGGGTAGGGGGCCGATGATATAGATCCCCCACTGAACAAATGGCCACGGACTGCTCATGGTAGTCATTTCCTCTGCAAGTTACCTCGACACAGCCGCATATCGTTGGTATTTATTGTACCTTTGAATGTAGTGCTTTGGGTCCTCCTTGATGGTCGACCAAAAATATCCTTGTCGGAATAACTTCAGGGCCAGGGCTCGGCTGACAGAGTGGTTCCCACAAATTCCTTCGTGAATCTCTTGAATCACATAATTTTCCTCATCAGGTCGGAGGTACCTGAGGTAGGGTTGCGAATGCCTTTTCTTATACAATATCCCATCTAACACTACATACCGTGTGACTCTGACTCTCAGGCATCTTGCTTCCAACCTATTCAAAGGAACCTCATCAGATGCGAGGTAGTTATAAATTAGGTTCATCCAGCTTGGAGTACCATCTACTAGATTGACCGTTTACTTCTCCATCTGGGTGATGCTCGAACGTTATATGAACTCCACAGGAATGACTCGCGGGATCTTTCTTTCCGTGAATGAGGCTAGCTTCGCCAGGGCGTCGACCAAGAAATTCTCTACTCTAAGAATCTAACAGATAACGCAGCTCCAGAATCCTTCTATTAGTTTTCTTGCATCGTCTAGATAAGTAATCATCCTAGTTTTCTTAGCCTCGTATTCGGTGGAGATATGATTTTCTACCAGCTGAGAGTCGCATCGTACCTGAAGGGACTGAACCCCCAGGCTTACTGTCAGTTTGAGTCCAGCCAGCAGAGCCTCGTACTCTGCCTCATTGTTAGAGGCCTTGAAACTGAGCTTGATCCCATACTGGATAGGTGTGGAATCAGGCGTGACCAGGACAATCCCTGCATCGGCACGCTTGACATTGGATGACCCGTTTACATAAAGAATTCATCCTGGTTCAGATTCCACCTTTTAATCACTTGGGGGAACAAGTGAGAGAGTCATTTCGGCTTCGGCACTAATTCGTCCTTCACCTGAAGTGGTAAATTTCATAATAAAGTTGGCCATGGCTTGACCCTTAATTGCTGTCCTAGGTCGGAACTGGATGTCGAACTCCCCGAGTTCGATGGCCCATTTGGTCAGCCGACCTAATGTTTCGGGCCTTTGGAGGATTTGCTTAAGGGGGAAAACGTCAATAACACGATGGAATGGGCCTGGAAGTACGGACACAACCTTCGATCGAAAATGACTAGGCAGAGTGCTAACTTTTTCAGGGCTGGATATCTCAACTTGGCGGGCACCATAACTTTACTCACATAGTATGTGGGATGTTGTTTGCCCCTACCTCTCTAATCAGGGTCGAGCTAACAACTGAGGCAGAGAGCGCAAGATATAAGAACAGGGGCTCACCTTCTTTGGGTTTAGACAGTAGGGGTGGTGAAGGCCTATTAGAATTTTGGCGTCCATTCTGTCTTCTTATGACCCTTCAATTGTTGAAAGAAAGGAAGACATTTGTCCGTGGCTCTGGATATAAACCGTTTGAGCACTGCTACTCATCCAGTAAGGTATTGTATCTCCTTGACAGTTTGAGGCGAACTCATGTCAAGGAAAGCTTTAATGCCCCTCTCCCTAACCTAAAACCCGAGGAATTTACCGGAGCCAACTCTAAAGGCGCACTTCATGGGATTCAACTTCATCTGATATTCTCAGAGGATGGTGAAAGTTTCTCCAAGATCTGTCAAGTGATCAGACGCCTTGATACTCTTCACAAGCATGTCATCGACGTATACTTCCATGGTGTGTTCGATCTATTTGGTAAACATCTGATTCACTAGCCTTTGGTTTGTGCCCCAGCATTTTTTAGGCCAAATGGCATGACCCGATAACAGTAGAGCCCCTTGTTTGTGACAAAGGTAGTCTTCTGCCTGTCTGGGGGATGCATCGCGATCTAGTTATACCTGAAATAAGTGTCCAGGAAGGAGAGTAGTTTGTGCCCCACCGTCCTGTCTACCAGTTGGTCAATCCGAGGTAACGAGAAGCTATCCTTTGGCACGCCTTGTTCAGATCCAAGTAATCTACACAGACCCGCCATTTCCCATTGGATTTCTTGACAAGGACTACGTTTGCGATCCAATCTGGATAATGCACTTTCCCTATAAAACTGGCGTCGAGCAAAATGGATACTTTATCGGCTATGACTTCGTATTGCTTAGCATCAAATGGTCTCCTCTTCTGCTTCACGGGTTTATGATCTGCGTCTACATTCAGCCTGTGGACCATAACATCCGGGAAGATCCCAAACATGTCCCTATGCGACCATGCGAAGACGTCTCTATGTTGCTGTAAGAAGGTCAGCATTTCAGACCACTATTAAGGGTTCAACGATGTTTCGAATTGAATCGTCTTATTCGGGTATTCCTCATCAAGCAGTACCTTCTCCAAGTCTTCGAAGGATGAGCCTTCCGTCAGTCCTCTGAGATCTAAAATATGAACGGTGAGTGCTTGCTTCACGGACCCTTTCTTCACCGCTATAGTATAGCATCTCCGAGCTTCGCGTTGATCGCCTTAGAGGTATCCTGTTCTGCCCTTTGAGAGGAACTTTATCATCAAATGATAGGTGGAAATAATTGCTCTCATTGCATTGAGGGAAGGTCTGCCCAGAATGACGTTGTGTATGGATGATACATTGATAATAAGGAAGTCCACCATGAGGGTGGCTTGATGTTGTCCTTCTCCCGCGATCACGGGGGGGGGGGGAAGATAGTTCCTTCGAAGATTACTCTTTCTTTAACAAAGTCATGCAGGGGGGTCTTCACAGGTCTGAGATGTGACCTTGGAATCCTCATTCTTTCAAAGACTTCGGAATAGATTACGTTTGTCGAGTTTCTGGTGTCAACAAAGATGTGGTACACCTTGGGATTCGCTATGGTCATAGTAACCACCAAGGCGTCATTGTGCGGGTGCTGGATTCCATGCGCATCTTCTTCCATGAAGGTCAAACTGCACAAGCTGACTCGGAGTTCCTTGCTAGGCTGCTTGGTCAAATGGACGAAATGCTCTGGATCGGACTTTCGAGAGTGGGCTTTTCGAGCCCGGTTTGAATCTCCTCCACTGGATGAGCCCCCGAAGATGGTGAGAATTTTGGTTGGCTCTTCCGTGGTGTTATTCGGCTATTCTCACTCTCGCTCTTCTTTTCGAGCGGTTCTTTCTCCTTTAGTATATCGATGCAGATGTCCCTTACGAATAAGGGTCTCGATCTCATCCTCGAGGTCTATGCAGTTGGCTATGTTATGGCCGTGATCCCAATGAAAACGGCAATATTCACGTTTATCTCGATGCTCCGGTTCGGCATTTATACAGACAGGCCAATTCATAAGCTTTTTTCCTCGGATGTCCAGTAGAATCTGCTCGATGGACGTGTTAAGGGGGGTGTAAGAAAGAAATTTTTCCTCTGGTTTTCTGCTCATGTGACGATCACGAGGGGCGCGATCATCAGGTCCCTTGCTAGACGGCTGAGATTCTTCGTTCATTGACCTCTTCCCTTTACCAGTTGGGTCTGTTACTTGGACATTCTTGCGAGCGTTGGAGAATTCCTCGGCATTAGTGTATTTCTGAGCTCTAGCGATGAGGTCAGTTAATGTCTTTGGCGGATTCTTCCCAATAGAGAAGGTGAACATTCCCTCTTTCAAACCACCGAACATGGAGGAGAGTGTCATCTTGTCATCGTAGTCCTCCACTTGTAACACTT
This sequence comes from Magnolia kwangsiensis, assembly GCA_037074715.1. Classification (NCBI taxonomy): domain Eukaryota; kingdom Viridiplantae; phylum Streptophyta; class Magnoliopsida; order Magnoliales; family Magnoliaceae; genus Magnolia; species Magnolia kwangsiensis. The sequence continues at coordinate 15,637,326 of CM073589.1, forward strand.
CCTCATTGAAGCGAGCGATGTAGTATTTCAGTGAATCCTTAGGCTCTTGCTTGATGGTGAACAGGTGAGTATTCGGCTTCCGACTCTTCTTACCACCTATGAACTGAGTAAGGAATAATCGGCTAAGCTTTGCGAAGGAATAGATGGAATTGAGCTTGAGTTGACGGGACCAACTCCGAGCGGATCCTGTGAGTGTGATTGAGAACCCCTTGCACATCATCACATCTGTTGCTGTCTGGATTTGCATCCATGAATGATAAGCTTTTACGTACTTAGATGGGTCACCAGACCTGGAGTATTGGATGATGAGAGGTATCCAAAACTTCTGTGGCATCACCTCACTCATGTTTACTAGGGTGAAGGGAGGCTCAGTCTCTTCCATCATCGCATGAACGACGGCGGGAACTGATGACGACTGTTACTTCTTTTCTAGTGTCAGAATTTTATCGTCGAGCTTCGCGAACCGTGCTTCCCAAGGATCTTTGTTCTCAGCCATTATCTCCTAGGTGTTTTCTATCTTGGGAGTCCTCCTTCCCCTCTTCCGTTCCAGCTCGTGGCGGAGATCCATAAGTGTCAGGGCCAATGTAACATCTTGAATTTTCACTGTTTTAGATTTTCAAAAATTCTTGAAATTTTTTTTTTCATGTAATTAACTTATTATATCACTTAATGACCAATAGCACTCAATGTTAGTATATACAGGGGTGAAACCAGTAAAGAACTACACAAGTTAAATTAATCAACCATAGGAAGCCAACGAATCTGACCGATCACTTGAACATCAGGTGTAGCCCCATGATTCACTCACGTAGGACCCAAATCTAACCAACCCATCGCTAACTAATCAAGAAAATTATGACTCAATTAAAGATCTAACCGGGGCCAAACCAGATAAGGCCTAAATCTTGACAAATAGACCAAATCAACCTCGTTCCTCTTTTAGCCTAAAACTGAACTACCCATGTTGCCCCCTTTTGTAAAAAATTGAAAATTAGGTGGGCCCCATCGTCTTAAGCACTTAAGGACCTCCACCCTCTCTCCCTCATTTCACCCAAACCCTTCCAAATAGGAAACTCCTCCCCTCCAAACCCTTTAAAAAATTATAAATAAAAAAAAAAAAAAACACCATCCCATTTCCCCTTTCCCTTTAACAAATCATTTTCTGCAAAACCCACCCTCAACAACCTCACCTTCAACACTTCTCTCCCAACCATTTTCAAGATCTCAATCCTCTTCTAAAGAAAACCCACTCCCAACATCTATTTCCAATCCCATTCTCAACTTTCTTTCCTGAACTCATTCATGAAAACCGACATCAACACCATTTTCAAGAGACCCATCCAAGAGCATCCAACCTCTACCCATTCCTCTTGATCTTCTTCAAACCCATTTCAAAATACATTCCCAACACCCATCCTAAAATCCAAACTTCAAACTCCATTTCAAATCCAACTCACATCTCTCAATCCCATTCTCAAATCTATTCCCACATTCATCCTTCCACATTCATTTCCAACCCATTTTCCCACTACCCATCCTTAACAAATCTTCCTAAACTCACTCTCTAGTCTTTTCAAAACCACCCCTAAAATTTTTCCTCCAATGACCCACCTACATTTCTCAAAACCAATCTATCCTAACCGAGGGATATGGTGTTCTTGGCAACCATCGCCTCTTTCTTCTCCATTCCAGTGATCCTTTCCCTCAAGGGGAGGAGGCACCCTCATCCTTGTTCGACCCAAAAGAATAGTAGCGTAACTTTACGAAAATTTAGTAGTTGTTTTGAGTCAGATAGGACTACTTCCATGTATTGAAGATAGTTAGAACATTTGCTCGATTAGTCTTTTTTTTTTTTTTTCCTCTATGTTTAGAGTATCTAGCAATACATGTATATTCATACTATATGATGTAACTGGCCATGCTGATGACACTTTGAATCCAATATGAATGTATGGATTGCCTTAGAATTTTCTTGTCGCCTTGTAAATGCTTGTATGTATGATTGTCTTACTGCATCCTTATTAGCATTATTAGCACTTTGAACCTCCCGAATACCTTAGAACCTTGACTATTCCTTCATTTTTGAAATTTATGAAACCAAAGTTTAGTCTGTGATCAACCCACTAGCCATAAGATTAAAATAGTAATTCATATAAAAATTTGTGTCTTTAAAAAACTTTTTATTATGATCGTTGCCCATAGGCATGTTGAGAGAATTATTAAACCCCAAATTGATTATAAATTGAAACGAGGACTCTCGTAGACCAAGACCTAAAGGACAACCTTATAAATAGGAGATTTAAACTTTATAATGATGGTCGTTCCCTAAACATTTAGATTGATCAGACTACGAAATTATGGAAGTATACGCGTGCGAAGCATTTGCGGCTTGACCCAATTCTCAATCCTGGGCGACTACCAATGGACTCACTGCTTTGACCGAGTAGAAGACCAGGATCCACCAGAACGAAAAAGGGATACGATGAGCATTTTATCCTGGTCAGGTAGATGATTGACGTATCGGGTTCAAGATCACTACAACTATCTCTCAGTATTGGTCTAACATTGAAAACAAATATTTTTACTCTAGATAGAGGGAAATCGTCGTCATGAATCCAAATCTTTAAAAATAAATAGATAATTAAATAAATTATAGTAAACCATCAGGGTGAAAAAGTTTTAAGGTGGGTAAACTAAAATGAGCCAAACTAGTATATATAGTATACACTCTACCATGCATATAAACTTGAAATCAATAAAACCTAGGCAAATGAAATAATAAAATCTTTGCTTATTACCCTTAGGCAATTTCGGGGATGAAATTATTTTTAAGGGGGGTAGATTGTAACATCCTAAATTTTTACTGTTTTGGATTTTTAAAAATTCTTAAAATTTTTTTCGTATAATTAACTTATAATATACTTAATGATCATTAACACTCAATGTTAGTATATACAGGGGTGAAACCAGTAAAGAACTACACAAGTTAAATTAATCAACCGTATGAAGCCAACGAATCTGACCGATCACTTGAACATCAGGTGTAGCCCCATGATTCACTCACGTAGGACCCAAATCTAACCAACCCATTGCTAACTAATCAAGAAAATCATGACTCAATTAAAGATCTAACCGGGACCAAACTAGATAAGGCCTGGATCTTGACTAATAGACCAAATCAACCGCATTCCTCTTTTAGCATAAAACCGACGGTTTAGAGTGATCATGACTAAATCTCCACTTTCACTAGTTATACATATGCCACACTATGAACATACTTAATCCAAACCCTAATCATCGCCCACGAGAAATCTCAATACCTAATTCATTTCAGAAATACCCTGATTTTTCGAACAAGTTTTAGATCGTGTCACTAATTACAAAATTATAGAGTAATGTCTGTCTCACTGGGCTTGTGGTCCATCGCGAACCACGTACTCAGTGGATGCCTGGAGATTAATTATCCGCGCCGTTCCAGTGGTACTTGCCAAATGCAACCTACCCAAGACCAGGATTGAAATCTGGCACGTGTAAATGAAATTGAGATATAAGACATTTTAGCCGTCGGATTTCTTTTAAATTTACAGTGGAGGCTAAATGTATTTTCGTATGCCCGTCTACAAAATTTGGGACCCGATCATGAAACGGTGACCGTTGATCGCAAATCAGACCCGTAAGACCAAACCCCATATCCGATTGTTATCAAATTTTGTATGGCCCTTCATCGGGCCATGAAGTACCTATCCTATAAGTTTCATGGTTAGGGGGCTACCAAAACTTTCCCAACAACCAAAATGGACCCTACAGTGTCATTTAAAGATTGAAACCGTATGATTAAACCCCATATTCGTTCATCCGTTTGCTCTCAAACTTTGAAGGACCCATCATCGGGCCATGAGACACCTACACATAAAATTTGGTGGCGTAGGGGGTGTTAGGACCGCCCCAAAGCTAATACGGAGTCCTAGAGGGACATTGTGGGCATTTGAGGAAACTTAAGGCTAAAGGGCCCAAGTCTAGGAAATAAAGCCCTAGCTCTCTCATAACTCCCCCATTTACTACACCCACCAAGGAGAGAAAGGGGAGAAAGAAGAAAGTAAAGAGAGAGGAAGGGAGAGTGAAGAAGGGAGAAAAAGTGAGCCATAGATGAAGGTGTGGCCCAAGTAGGGGTGCACACTGTTCGGTTTGGTCCGGTTCTGGGGTGAAACCGGAACTGAACCATTCCTAACGGTTCTATGATATTTGGAACCGGAACCGAATCGTTGGCACCCTAGAACCGAACCAGAACCGAACCGTTAAAACCGGTTCGATTCCGGATCGGTTCCACGGTTCTGGGCTTTTTATAATCTAGCCCAATTGCATGTTTATCTAGTCCATGTCCATCCATGTTGTGGTCCATTTGATGAATGGTTTAGATATTGTATAAGAGGTGTCAACTGGACTCCCTCCCAATTCCTTTTTATTGCAGTGTACTTTCTTCCAGATGAATTAAGAGGTGTCTATATTTTGGCTGCTCTTCGGTGGATGCTGACTTCTCTTGTTATCTTAGGGAAAGAACAACTGATGGGAGCACAGATGATGAATACATAGAAGTAATGAAAGAAGGAGAAAAGGTTTTCCCTCTATCCACTAAAATATTTCTTTTGCACGGTTTCTTTTTTATAAGTTTTTGCATGGATCTGGGGTTCGTCCAGCATCCATCACTTGAGAAAACTATGTTAAAAGTTCATTGGACACAATAGTGAGCATACATCCCCCACCTTGACCATTCAGTACCCATCTCTTGGATTGTCTATTACCAAAAATCTCGCCAAACTGATGATCCTAACAACCAAATCTGTTACCTTTTTTTTCCCCCCATCAAGAACAGTCCATATAATTTTTCTGTAGAATTGGCAATTAGAGTCATTATGTTGATGGCATCTTTGGAAAGTGGCCCATCTAAGAGGTAGGAAATCTATTGAATGGCCAGGATGATGAGCACATGTACACGCACCAGTTGTGGGGCAGATATGAGGCACATTATACACTTTGGCAGTATGCAGTATTCCTCAAAATAATAGATGGATAAAAAATCTGGACTGTCCAATTGATAGGCCAACCCTTAGACAGATTAAAGCTAAAAAATCACATGGATTGGATCACCCTAACTGTTCAATCAATTGCCTAAAATTTGGACACTAAATAACAGTCTGCAAAAAGTCAATTGATAGGCCAACCCTTGGACAAATTAAAGCTAAAAAAGCACATGGATTGGATCACCCTAATTGTTCAATCAATTGCCTAAAATTTGGACACTAAATAACAGTCTGCAAAAAGTCAATTGATTGGACAAATATGGGCATCTAACTGGAGTAAACATTAAACTAACTCTTGACCAAGAGGTAGAAGTTTGTGTCAAGAAGTTTTGATATATAGAATATAATCCTGATGAAGATAAACCCATCTCTATAAGAGGTGTCATTTGATGCAAAAATACATTTATGAAAATAATAAATGGTGTATTATAAACCATAAATCATGAGTCAAATATGAAAATAATCAAAGCATTCTTGGTTCAGTTCCAAGTTCGGTTCCACGGTTCGGTTCTACGGATTGGATCCACGGTTTGGTTCTACGGATTGATTTACGGTTCGGTTCGGTTCTACATACCCCCAAACTGAGAACCGAACCGATGCAACCGGTTCTTTAATTTTTGGAACCGGAACCGGAAATGGTGCACTTTAGAACCGGACCAAACCGGACCGTTTGGTCGGTTTCGGTCCGGTTCCACGGTTCTATAGGTTAAATGTTCACCCCTAGGCCCAAGAGAAGTCGATCCTTGCAACTCCTTCCTTCTTCCTCAAGAGACCCCACACCCACCACTCTAAATTCGAATTCCAACCAATTGGAGAGGTAAGCACCCATCTTCTTGAGATTCTTTGTGTTGAGCTAGATGTTGCATGTAATCCTAACATGCAAAGTTCCTTTGACTCAGGGTATGTACGAATCCACCAGCAAGTTGGCAATCCTATGTCGTATTTCAAGATCTCAACGATCCATAGGTGCGAACTATTGTTCTTAGGTGGCCTAACACCAATTTTAGTATGAGTTTAATGATTTTGTTTACTTAAATGATGTATTTGGAGAATCTAGACAAACCTAAAGAAGACCCTACCCTTGATCCTATCGATTCACATGGAATGGTTATGGAATGTTGTTGCCTTTCGTATGATTTGGTTTAAATAGATGATTGCATGTACTTGTCTTGTTTGGTGCTCATATGATGTTGCCTCATAGCATGTATGATCCATTAATTCTTGTGTAATTTGGTTCTATTAGGTATAGGAAGTGCTTAGCTTCCTCACTAACCCACACAAAACACATGCACTGAGTTTCATGACATTGATAGTTTTGCTTGATAAGAAAATCTACATTGTATGTTGAGAAAATATGAAACATGATATTGTTTAATTTTATGCTAGATGATAACCCTGCTAGTTGGCATGCTATAGATTACTATCAAATCCTTGGGTTGGTCAGGAATATGAGGAGAGCGAAGGTGGTCCCGTTGGTGGACTATCCTGAGGTTAAACCCATGAATTTGGGCGGGTGCGCGTGGGTGACAGTAGTTATACTACATGGGTTGCTTGTACTTGATGTCGTCTGTCACGTGCTTGCCTGAACTCGTGCGGTCTAGCTTATTTACTGACTAACCTTGCTTGTTAACTCTTTTTGCTCACATATGTATGGAACCTGGAACACCCTATAATCGTTATAGCCCATCGATAGCCAGACTGAAACTGATCCACCGCCTCGTGAGCCGGGCATGGTGGAATAGGACACTATGTCCGAGCTGTCAGCCTAGCTGGGGTGACGTGCCTCCTCGTAGTGATCGCGAACGATCCCTTTTTCTCAGCACTCCCCATGTGCTTGAAGTCGGGGATGGAAAACCCGATGGGATCAAGGATCGCGGGGTCTTGACCTCACATGTTGGGGGGCTTTGGCCTTGCAACCAGTTCAGGGTATTAATACGTGGGGTGTATCAGTTTTTCCAACCTGATGGATGAATAGACTTAACTAAGAACCCATTAACATTATCATTGCATTGCACTAGTCAGGTCGACGACTCGGTAGTTAAGGTCGCTCTGAGGGAGTGTTGGTCATACGCGATCGTTAGATGGAGTCGCTCGAGGGAGTGTTATGGCGAGGGCATGCATCATATCATCCGTCATGCATGCGCATTAATAAGAATAGTTAGGTGTTTATGAATGATTGCTTTTCATTAAATTCATTATATAACTGATGCTTGTTACAACTTAAGACTAATAACACCTACTGAGTTGATCACTCACTCCCACTCTGGGACAATGTTTTAAAACACCAACCAGACTCTCCCATAGTTGCAAGTGACGAGGAGCACAAGGAGCCTGATAATACGAGCTTGGACGAGGAGGACGATCTATCCTACTTTCAGTTGATGGACGACTCCCCATCGGCTTGATCAGGCGGGATTTGGATCGCTGAGTTACGGACTCAGCTTTATTCTTTTGGGTTATAGTATTTTTTTATTTGTTTTTGTTGGGTAATGCCTTATGCGACCCATTTATATTTTTGGACCTATATATATGTGAGTTATCTTTCATTTCAGTAGACTTGTGTGGTTATGCTTCATGTTTCAGGAAATTTCAGGATGTGCATTTAGATTGGATTAATCACATATTAATGAAAACCAGTTATAAGTGACCCTGGGAATTCGGGATTCGAGTATATACACAACCCCCGATTTCCAGGGCGTTACAACCAAGGTGACCGAGACATTTGTCAGAGCTCTAGTAGCTGTGTTCTAAGCTGAAACTCGGATTTGGGGGGGAGGATTCTGAACTAAAACTGGTGCCCGAGGGGGTTGAGGCCCCTTGGGTCTCATACTTCTCGGTGCAGAGTGAGCTTTCATGACCAGTCTAATCGGCTCAGGATAGGGTTTTCCTGGACAGGACGTGGTTGCGGCTCCTGTTACTGCTTCATCTGGTTAATCTCGTCGCGCATGGCCTGTATTTCACTTTGCATAGCTCGATACTTACTCGCCCAATTACGAGAACACTGGGAAGGCCCTGGGGCTGATTTGGCATGAAGTAGTGAAGAGGAACGAGTTTGCTCATTTTGCTCTACTTCCACAACTACTACTTTTTTCTTTCCTCTCGCCATTATGCTTAAAAATAGAAACCTGACCTTTTGTATCAGATTTCCTCAGACGGTGCCAAAAAATATTGATGACAAAATCTGGACCACCCTCCACCCCACACGGTGAACCTTGGTCCTGCATAAAGGGTTAGCAAAGGAGACCCTGGCTAAGCCGGGGGACCCTCCGATGCCTAAGTCAGGTCAAGGGAATCTGGGTCTAAGTTTATTGTAGGAAGATGGTGTGAGATGTTGTACACCTGTAGCAATAGCGTTTCACTGTAATTATACCGATCATCGGACGATTCGAATCCGCCAATCTTGGCATGATTCACTCAATCAATGAGATATTGGGATCATAGAGATATGGTCTGAAATCCTGGGATCATGTAACATGTCGTGCATATCTGTGGCCGAAACGATCAATCGCATTACTTAAGGTAGTTTTCTGGTTTAGAATGTGGAGCGTCCTCATCCTGCCTCGGCTTCGGCTCAAGATCCTAGGCCAAAGGAGCCTTGATTCCGAGCCCTGGCCTCGGATCATCATACACATGAGCTTTTGCCGTTGAATTGTTGAAAGGGGGTGCATCCCAAGTCCGAGCCAAGGCCAAGCCTGAACTTACGATGGACTTGGCTTTCCTTATCTGCTGAATATTCAGGAGGTCCCCTCTCCGAGTTCTGAGGTGGATGACAAACTTGTTATGTTGAGTCGAGTATTCCTGCAATGAATGACACGGATGTGAATAGTCAAGTCCTCTGTCTCTAGTCAGGACTGCTAGAAGTCTATGATTTGAATTTCATACCGAATGTCTCAATCTTGAATCACTCTGAATTGACTAAATGCCTCAGATCAGGAGCGTGACCGGGACCGAACTAAGAATCTTCCTCCCTTCCAGTGGTATTATCGATTCTGGCCTAACTCCTATGCATCCAACTGGACTCAGGTGATGTGGCTCCTTGAATTTGAAAGGGCTCGGATCTTCTCATAATAATAACCATTATAGTAATGGAAGAATCTGAAAAAATAAATTGTATAATAGAAATTTATAAAGGAAAATATCACTAATCATTTACAAATCAATTTAAACAAATCTATTAATTTATTTTATTTCAAATTATCCTAAGAGTAGTGGTAAGATTTTACTATAGTTTTTATTTACAACCTAAACATTTGCTTATACATTAGATTTATTCTTTATCCAATGTCATACTGTTCTTTTAAAAAATATATTCTTGCATTTGCTCATATTAATTAATTCTAAATTTTTTCTTTTATTCCATTTGCATTAGTTGATTGAAAGCTTCTTTTTATTGCCATTGATGACAAAATTTGGTGAGAAGAAAATAAATAAATAAAATTCCTTTTTATGAAATACGCAATTCAACCCATCTTTAAAGGAAAGCCCTCACCTTTTGATTATCACCTCAATATTATAAAATTTTACAAAATGGCTAAACTTGTGACTGATATTATCAAAATATGTTCATATACATTTATATTCGGCTTATTTACTTATTTTGGTTCTTTGGAGTCGAAGTTGGTAGGTTTGGATGGATCGGCACTATCAAATCTAGTATGCCCGCACACACTACACACGTGGGAAAACAAACCAAGAAACGAAAGTACAGATGGCATGCACGCAGTTTCTAAGTGCCTACGTGTTTTCCATTACACTCTGCCAGAGTACCAAATCTTTCTCTTTTTTCACATGAAGTACAGATCTACACGCAGCAGCAGAAAAGGACAAGAGATGGACCAACCAACCATCCACATCCTCTTTAAAGGTGACTTCCGCCTGCGAATTAGGTCGGCCAGATCTTACGCAGCAAACCTAGACATCGGGGATCACCTGATGAGCGGCTCGTATCTTACACATGTATGCCTGGAAAATGCGTGTGACGAATTCACTTACCAAGTGCCCTCCGGCGTGTAGAATTGGCAGCAATCGGCAGATTGCCTGTTGAGTGTGACCCCGGGCACAAAGATATTCCTGTGCCCGGGGCTGCGTGGGCCCTACAGAGATGTCTGTGACAAATCCACTCCGTCCATCTGTTTTGAAAAACTACAGTAGGACACGATTCTAAAAATCAGGCAGATCCAAGACCCATGTGGTCCATACCACATGAAACAGTGAGAATTGAACGCCTGTGGTGACAAAAGTTTTGTATCTAGATTATATGTGTTCTTACAGTTTATCTGAGTGATAATAACCCTATAAACGGTTTGGATGGCATAAAAACATCACGGTCAGCTCCAAGAAGACTTGGAGGGTACGCTGCCCTTGAACATGCAACCTCCCCCTCCCTCTCACACAAGGGATTCCCGCGACGCCAAGCACTGTGAGCCCACCATGCTATTTTTGTTCTATCCACTCCTACCATCCGTTTTGACGGTTCATTTTAGAATATCATCCTAAACAAGAAGGAGATCGAAAAATCAAGTGAGCCACATTATAGGAAACAAAGGAGATGGAAAGGCTCACCGTTGAAACCTTTTTGGCTCCTACGTGATTTTTGTATGCCATCCAAATCGTTCGTAAGGTGACTCGCATCAGCATGAACGGAAAACACAAACATAAGCTTGATCCAAAAACTCCTGTGGGCCCGAGAAGGTTTCAACGGTGAGCATTCAGTTCCTACTCTTTCGTATATGGTGTGGACCACTTGAGGTTTGTATCTCACTCGTGTCTATTTGTTTCTAACTACTAAAATGAGCTGGAGAAAGCGATAGATGGAGTGGATATAATACAAAAATCAAGGTGGGCCCACAGTGCTTGGGGTTGCAGATCCCCTGCCACAAGGGGTTAGGTGCATTCCACGCTCTTTTTCAAATGGGCAACACTTGCACGTTGAATATAAACGATTGGTTATTTATTTTTCTAACCAACCTATCTCTGCACGAGTGGGCCATCTTATTTTTGGACTAGGAATTTTCGTAAATGGGCCCCACCTGATGCATAATATCTTGCACGCGTGCTTCGCGTTGGCAGGTGGGCCACAGACCACCTCTTTAATTTCTCCTTCCATTAATTTCAAGGGCACGTCAGTAGACATACGGTGGCCCTCGGATCACCGTACAAAAGTCGAAAAGGAATAGACAACCTTTCTTTCCAACGTGAGCGCACACGTGCCAAACTTTTAGCCAATGAGTTTGGCCCCGATCGGCATGATTGCTAACTGGGCCTGAAGTTTTAGACCCGACTCGTCCTCAACAGGCCTACGAATTTGTTTGAGTCGCATCTCGACTCGGGACGGAAGCGGATTGCACACTGAATATACTCTGTGGAGCCACCGCAATGTATATGTTATCCACACCATCCATCCGTTTTATCAGATCATTTTAGAATATGAGACCAAAATTGAAGAATATCGAAAGCTCAAGTGGACCACACTACAGAAAACAGTGGGGATTGGGTACTGAATAAACTCTATTGGCCCACCATGATGTATGTTTCTTATCTACACCGTCCGTACGTTTTATCAGCTCATTTTAGGGCTTGATACCAAAATCGAAGTATATCTAAAGGTCAAGTAGACCACACCACAGGAAAAGGAAGGGATAATCACGTTGAAACCTTCCTAGGGTGTAGTGATGTTTATTTGTCATTCAACCTGTTCATAAGTCGCAGACATGGATGAAGGGAAAACGCAGATACCAACTTGATCCAAAAGTCATGTGTCCCTTGAAATTTTCAACTTTAGGCATTTGATTCACACATTTTACTGTGGTGTGAATCACTTGAGCTTTTGATATGCTTCAATTTCATTCTTATTATATAAATTGAGCTGGTGAAACTGATGTACGGCACGGATAAGACATACTAAGGCGGGTCCCACAGAATTTACTCATTACGGTACTCCTTACACAATCTGCTTTCACTCGAGACGGACTTGGATTCAGGCAGGAGCGATCCCTCCACTACCGAGGTCAATACTGGCAGGTGCTGTGGGCCTTACAAAGATGTATGTGCTTTATCCATGCCGCCCGTCTGTTTTGCCAGCTCATTTTAAAGCATTAGCCTATCAAATGAGGCAGATCCAAATCTGAGATGAACCACACCACAAGAAACAGTCGTGATTGAACGCCTACCATTAACTTCTTGGGCCACAAAAGTATTGGATCAAGCTTGGAAGCAGATTGCATCATAGCCCCACCTTCCCCCTCAACAAAATCGGTCCAGTCAAGGCTATGGGCCCAACCATGATGTATGGATTTTATTATATCTTTCATCTAATTTTTGAAGCAGGGCGAACGCTCACTTGTACCAATAAAAAACTTCCCTGAGACCCTAAGCAAACGTTTGTATTTTCTTTTCATCCATGCATATTTAATCTTTTGAACGAAGGTCAAGTAAATATCTTAGTGAGATCTAGTAAGATTTCAATAATAAATGTCATTATTATCGTTTCTTCAAATAGTGTAATCCAGGTTTAACTTACTTTTAGGATCATACCAAAAAATTATCTGTGAAATTGGATGGACCATATTAATAATACCCATACATCATGGTGGGCTCCACAATGCCTCTGTCCAACCATTTTAATCCAAGAGGACACAATCCACTTCAATTAAACTTGTATTATTGTTTCCTGATTCATAACATTTTAAATGATCATATAAAAATTTTCTTATTCATTTTTAATTTAGATTACATGTAATAAATTGTACCAGGTTATTACATACAGAAACACCTTGATACATGGGTCAAGTGATAGATTGATTGAAAGATACCTGGTTCAACACTGAGGTCTTGGTATGTACTGACAGTGTGATTATATTATAGATAATGCGGATGTGATGTAAAATAATAATACATTTATATGTGAATATAATCGTGAATGTAGATGTATCAAATTTAAAATTGAACATAAAAGTAATGTAAAATAATAATCCATTTATATACTATTTTTTAACATTTTTTAATTGGAGATGAGAGTTGTTGTACCTGGGTGCCAAATTTAAAAGCATAACACATTCATCCACATGTATGTGACCTAATGAACAAGTTCGATGGCAAATGATACTTAAAGTAAGCCTTAGAAATTTTTTAACGGTGGACATTCAATTACCATTATTTTCTATGGTTGTGGTCCACTAGAGATTTGGATGTGGCCCATTTTTGGTCTGCTATGATAAAATGATCTAGAAAAATGGATGGAGGGCCGGATGGATGGACAGCACAGACAAAACACATAACATCATTGTGGCGCCCACAGCACCAACCTTAGTACTGGAGGGGCCACTACCGAATCCGAGTCCACTCGGGACAGGATGCCTGGCCCGAACACGTTGCCTGGCTTGGCACAGTGAGACGGGGTTCTCATCTCGGTTCTTACCAACAGCGAATTAAAGATGCTGATCCGCCGGTAATCGGGTGAAGGAGGCCTTTTCCTTGAGTGGATGGTGGGCCCTACCTCTTATCATTTCACTGTGCACGGCTGATCCGATGCATACGCATGCACCACATCAGTCTATACTTTTTCACTGTGCACGGACTTACCTACCTTTTCAGAAGAGGAATGCTTGTATGACGGACGTACCAAAAAGCATGAACTTTCTATGGTTCAGGTCCGTCGGATTTGGTGGGCTAAGATGTGCATGTGCCATGTCCCAGAAGTCGAGGGGATTGATTGGACCATGTAGACCGGTCACTTGAAAATTCGACGGTTAATTGAATATCTAACGGTCCAGATTCAAGTGGACTACACCACAGGAAACAAACAGTAGAATTGAACACCTACTGTTGAAAACTTCCATAGGCCACGGAAGTTTGGATCAAGCGGGTATTTGTTTTTTTCCCTCCATCCATCTTCTCGTGAACAATTACATGACAAAAATAAAATAAAAAAATCAGTGCGGGCCGATGAAGGTTTCGATGGTGAACGTCATTATGCCCATTGTTCCCTGTGGTGGGGTCCACTCGAGATTTGGATATGTTTCAATTTTGAGTTCATAATATAAAATGAACTGATAAAACGGATGGATGGTGTGGATAAGGCATACATCATGGTGGGCCCGCTATAGGGTACTCACACAATTCGCGTCCCCAATAGCTGTGGTTTTTTTTCCTACCGTCCATCCGGCTGGTGACCACCAGATCAACGGCCCCGATCACCATTCATGTTTGCTACGTGTATGGTAAAAAAAAATAAAAATGCATAGAATAAAACATCTACCACACTAGCTGCATAGGAAATAGTAATGAGAGAGAACAAACCCCCTCTCATACAACATACGTTTGTGGCAATGGAGACGATGATACGGTACTTTCCACCTCCTGAGCTCTTCCATGGATGGCTGGATATTAAACTTTACAATGATCAAAGAATCCTAGCCATCAGTTTAACTCACTTCTTCCAACTGAATGTCAGGCCGTTAGCCATTTTTTGTTTTCATTGTCCATTAATCCACCAATCAGATGCCTACGATCATCCAATTTTACAAAGAACGGGCCGCCCATAGTAAGATCGACTAAGTGGACAGTTAGATCGAATGTCCTGGTTGAAGTGGGCTCCTATCAGAAGACGATATAATTTCCCAGCTGCATGATAACACAACACGTCTCTTTCAAGGATATAAAAATGTCACTAAAAATAAAGTTCATAGTTCATAGAAAAGAGCCACACCTCATGTCTTGAACTACTCGGCAATCAATGAAAGATAATCAGGTAGCTCTGATGTGGGTCCCACCTGAAATTTCTTATGGCCCTTCCTTTCTTCGAACAAGACAAGGTCCCCTTTTGTCCTTGTGGAAAACTGCCACTTGGGACTATTTTTCTCAAGAAACCTCCCATTCTTCTATCCAATCATTTAAGGCTCTCCTCTAAAGAGCTCAAGTGGGTGAACATCACCCTCTTCCATTTTCCATCTAAGGCTAAAGGTGAAATGATTGAAGAAGAAGAAGAAAGAAGAGCTCAAGAACCTTTGTGGGTTTCCACCAATCAAACTGCCATTGATGTTGTGCACCCCACTCAAGTGAAACCATGGGTCCATGGCCCATGCCTATCTTCCTTTTTACAAAGTGGTTTGAATCATGAAAACAAGTCCAAGAATAGGAAAAGAATGACATTTTTTCGTACCAAAATAAAGAATACCATGATCGAATTATAATCCCCACTAAATAACACATAATCAATGTCTCTCAAGAACGCACGATAGGCGATTTTAGGGTCTCTTCTTTGCAACGGTGAGTTTGTGGATGACGCGTGTAATACACTTGGCTTTTTCTATATATAATTCTCTGTAGGTAAGAATTTTATATGAATTGCAATAATTAGCTAAACAAAGTAAACATGACTGGTTCTAGTTACCTTAAGGCCTGTTTGGGTGCCACTTAAAAACAAGTCTTATCTCATTTTAGTCACCGATAATTAGTATTAAAGATTAGTTTATAGTATATATTATAAGTTGTTGGTTATCAATATTATTTTAATCTTTAAAATATTTTTCATACATAATTATTGTTAACTAAATTGAGATAATTAACTCTTTTTAAGTGGAGACTAAACGGGCCTTTAATATTTGTTTTCTATGAGATATTAGGTTTGAGATCACGATTTGATTACTTTCATGTCAGAATTGAAAGGAAATAACTTCAATCTTAGGGTTATTTGCTTATTATCAATGTTGGGAAATGCCGTTACAATTTTTGTTACTACTTCGCAAGTACTATTGACAGAGAAATCAGAAAAACCTATATGCAATCTGCAGAAAATGAAAAACTATATAATTAAAATTATTCTATTGTTTGCTTTTAAAGTGTTGTTTTTTCACAATATTGAAATGTCCAGATTCGGATAAAAAGACGGTGTATTAATTAGCAGATTTTATTTTTTTTTCATTCTTGATAATAACTTTACTCATTTTTTAAGAAAAACTAGGAAAAAGAAAATTAATTTTCTCACTTTTTTTTTTTTTCATTTTTCAAATAAAAAAGCCGTCACATGAAAGAAATTCATAATTCTTTTTTCAAGGCATTCCACATTCCTATACAAAACCTTAATGGTAAAAAAGAATGCTTGCATACTTCAATGGTATAACATAAAAAAAGGGTAAAAATGGGTGTGGCAGCTAATGTATTATCCATGACCAATACCTGATATATATTACATCCAAGTTTTTATAATTTGAAAAAAGAAGGCCCCAAAAATCCATAAAATGTAAACAACAATGAGAAGATCATCTTCCTTACGTGCTAATGTCATTTTCCAAATTCAAGGATTTCAGAAGGATTTTCCACTTTCATTGGATAGGGTGAATCCAAAATCTAGAAATAAAAAACCCCATGGAATCCTTAAATGTGAAAAATGAGATCAACAAGGGAGGAAAAAGATTTCCTTGTGGTTCGAAGTAGGTGAATTGGGAGGTTCTTAATGCAACTAATTTGTATTTTATATATATATATATATATATATATATGAGTTTGAAGATACTTACATTGAGGCTTGACCTAAGTGAACCATCAATGACGACAAATGCGACAAATGGGTGTTGAATCGGATCAAGATTCACGCCACAATACGAACCATCATACTTGCTTAGTTAGCAATTCGACGGATCAGGTCAGGATTCATGCAGCATTATGGTTTGGAATGCATTGAATCTTAGGGTGTGATCATATGTAGACCATAGCATGCATTGGACTATACACTGATTGTGATCTTTCCCCACATGACCCACTTGTGCTCAAGTGGATATGTTTAAATCCAGAGGCAGAAACCACACATACATATGAATGTGGAAAGTTGGTCAATCAATTCTCTCTAGCCATCCATTTATTTGTACAAAGTGAAGGCTGATAGATGTGCAAATGGGCCTCACATGATGGACTGAGTGGATACAGGCCATACATTATGGTTGGCCTCAAACATAGTTGTAGATAAGATTATTCTACAGCCGTTGTAGAGTAACCAGTATTTCAACTCTTGGTGATTTCCACTATTTTCTGACGAGAAGAATTTTGAGCTACTCATGGCGAAGTTTGAGTATACATGTAATATATTACTATAAGCAAAAGGTCCAAATTTAATGTATCGAAATGGTTGCTAGTATTTTATAATTTTTATTCACAATTACTTGTAGTATGATCTAATATATTTGATTTTCTAAATATCTAAAGTGCTTGATTATATTAAAAATATATATTAGATGTGAAAAATCAATTTGACAATATGATCAAAATATTAAGAATAGACAGAGGTGGAGAACACACAGCATATATAATCAAGTCCTATTGTGAGAATGCCAGGATTCCTTCTGTATAGTAGAAATGGAATTTGAGAATTGTTTCTTACTAGAACTTGTGACCATTGGTAGTGGACCATATTCTCCATGTTGGTCCTTGTTTCTTTTTCATCGATAGGATGGTCGTTCTCACTTGAATGAAAATTGACCATCCCTAACATATGCGTGAAAGGCATATTTAGGATGAGAAAACATGCTGAGGTACAACCACTTTTTATTGTACTGAAGTTAGGATGTGACCATTATTAGTCACAAATATGTGTATAGATTATTAGATTCTTCTTATGTTGGGCATGTTCAGGAGAAATTCGCATGTGTTAGTGCTTGTAGCTAGGGTTGTCAATGGGCTGGCCTTGGAGTAGGTCTCAGACCAGATTTTAAACTATTTTGGGCCGGGCCAGCAGGCAAAGCCTAGTCAAAATTCAGATTTTTTTTTTAAGCCTGAGCCCGGCCCATTGACACCCCATACTTGTAGCCCTATACCACCACATAGGGATAACTTTGAATAACAAAGACAAGACTTTGGGAGTTGAATGACATTTGCAGTGATAGCGGGATTAAGAATCACTTCTTAAGTCTTTACTCGAGCACTTTAGTCGAGACCTCTGTTTGATGAAGTTAGTAGTTGTTGAACTAGTACTAATGCACTTTAGGTGAGACCTCTCTCTCCTAATAATGTCATAGCATGTATGAAAACATGTTAGAAGTTACTAAAATGAATTAATACCCATGCACTTTAGACAGAACTTGAGCATTGTAAACCCAACGTTTGCTTAGTTATGTCTATTTTGTAGTATAGGTAAGCAATCACATGCTCAAAGCATTAGGTTAGTCTCATAGGTGACCCTTGTACCCTTATTTTTCCACCTTCTGCATATGTTTCATTTAAGCAGGCACCGAGTATAATTTTTCAGCTTCCTAACTGGGTCATGTAATCATTTCGCCCATTGTGTAACAATAACACAAAATATAAAATGCCACGCATTCCTATGCCCAACATACCTGAGTGTCAAAGCTTTTCTCTTTACAAATTGATGTCATCATCTTTCCTTAGAAAGATGTGGTAGAGCTGTCCCTATCAAATAGTAAGACATAGAGCACCTTCATCCCTTCAATAGGAAGGGTGAACTATGAATTGAGACCATCCACCAATTTGTGCCCACATTAGATGGTCCAAGATTCAAAATCAAAAGTAATGGAACAGTTTCATCTATCCCTTTCACCATCCACACCGTGAACTCGTTTTTAATTCTACTGTCCATAGAAAAATCTCCAATAGAATATTTAGAGACATGAGTTTTTAGTTAGATTTTTATCCATGAATCATCCATGATATATAAGGCCCGCATGATGAATTTAGAACATTAAAATGAATATGTTCAGTGGCTTGCATTCAACTTCACTAATGGACATTCAAGAATCAAAATCATAATTGAATAATACTTGCACGCCAACTTCCACTAAAACTGTAGTTAGTGATGGTGCTGGAGATATGGCCCACTACTCGCATACACATCATCCACCATACATGTGGCTGTAACACACACCAATCCAGACAGATTGTCGGCCCGAAAGCAGCCACAAGTAGAGGATCTTACGTATTTGATTTCTAATAATAAATTTGAACCACCAACGTTTTCAACATGATGGTCACCGCTTAGACGGTTGCAATTGTTGATCAGTGTGATTGTCAAACCATGTTCCATCTACAATAAGGCCCACGGTTTCAACGCTCTCGAATGGTGTGTGCATCTATGAGACTGTGTATGTAGATGGCCTTGACCCTGGATGAAGCCCAATATTGGACCAGAAAATGTAACCTAAGCCTAGGCCCATGTGGCTCACATGATTAAGGCAGGGAGCCAGGGCTCGCAACGGTAATGATGGGCTCTGGTTAGAATTCATTTGGTTTCAGGTGGGTCCAGCTCAGAAAATAGGCCATTTGTATAAATGGGTCAGGGTCGCGCAGGTCGTAGGTACTCACCTTAGTTATCTCGGGTCAGGCTCAGTCCTGGATTCTGGCCTGTTTAGCCTAGTGATATTAAGCTTGGGCCATTGCCCACCGTACAAATGGGCTGACTATGCTGGAAATCAGTATTGAAAATCATTATTTTTTGCAGTTTTGTAGCCCCTCCACCTGACCACATTCATCTGCACACAGGGCACATGTACCAACCTTGTAAGCATAAGGTGGCTCCCACAACAAGCACATGCAAAAATCAAGCTGGTCCTCTATTTAGGCAAGATAAACAATTTTTTGTTTAATGTGGACCGTTGGTGATGTAGAGTATATCGTGGATAACTTCATAGATGCCTAAGTTTGAAAGAAATTAGGTCAGAAAGTTTGATCTAGGGCAAAAACAGCCTAAACTCACCTTAGAGCTTCCAGCGCCATAGATTTGCAACTAGTAATTGAATTAGTACATACAATATACTATTAAAAAGCCATTGATAAACCCTACAACATGACAAATGATAAAGTTTGATTAAGTTTTGGAAGATATTAAATGAACGCTTTGATTCATCCATGAATGCACTATTGATTTTTGACATAGTCAAAGAGGGTGCATTTTGATAAGTTACAATGTTTTAAAACCCAGATCAGGTGGGTCGTCAGACCGGTTCGGACTGGAACCCGGCATACACAAGAGGAGTTGCATCTACATCCATCAGAGCTCAAACCTTGACTTTCACTAGAAAAACCAAAATGCTTATAACTACTAGACTAGCTGTAATTTTATTGTCTTTCATTATTTTTCCTGATGCATATGGTGAATGAGAAGGTCTAACCAGGTGGACCAAACCGCCCACAAAACCAGTCAGCATCTGTAGATGATTTATAAGTGAAATCCACATAGTATGGCTTACACTATTCTGAGTTTCTCTACAACCAAAAGTAGAAAGGATTAGTGTACTTATCAATCAAGAAGGGTGCCAAGAACAATTTCCAATCTCAATCATACACATCACAATCAGATAATCGAAATGTGGTGTTATAAGAGTCAGAGCATCAAAGAAATGGCTCTATCAAAGCTGATAGCTCTTCCATCATCCGTCGAGCAGTTAAGTGCTAAGGCATCTGATTTGTGGGACAGGAATGAGGAGTTACAATGTTGGATGATCCAATGTTGTCACATGTAAGATGGTGATACAGTTGGGGAGTTGGTTGAAGGCGACATTTTCATGTGATGAGAAGTGGCAGCATTATCGCCATAGAGAGTGATATATGGAATTGATTTCCACCCAAAACTAGTGGCCCAAAACAACTGCGACATCGATTATGGGTGGAAAAGACAGAAAAAGCAGTCAACGTGGATTCCGTGTTCTTCAGTGATGTGGAAAATAAACCACACATCATACTCAAACATGATGTATGCAATCTGCATGCTTGTGCCTAAAAGTTCCACTTCTTGCAATGGATCATGGTATAAATTCATCTTCTTGTGGTGATGAGAAGGCCATCACCAATGATGCCATCATTGAAGCCTTGCCTCAGCTATTTGGGGTCGGCTTAGATGAGGACTTGGCAAAAGTTCAACGACTAGCTGCATCCCAAACATAAACCCACGTTTGTCTGGGCTTGGGACTGACCAATGCATCGCTACCGTGTAGAGTTGAGTAACTTGCTTCTCGAAAATCAATGAATATGAAACTAACAAAAAGATAATGTTCCACAAAAGCATGCCTTGAATTTCTAACGATAGCCATGAAGAAAATCATAGGCATCGAGCTTGCAGTATCAACTTCTACAGCAAACAGACTAGTGTGAATCGATTCATTCAGATGTATGTGGATCAATGCATGTTCTTCTCTTTCAGAATTTCTAGTGTGAACTTCCTTTTTTTTTTTTTTTTTAAATGACTATAGATTGAGGAAATGAGTGTAGTTTTAAAGGCAAGTGATCTTTTCTTTTTTTAATTGGTAGCGCTAGTTTATTCATAGGAAGACATTCCAAATATTTCGTTTGTTGCATAAATGAAATTCAAGCCATTTATTGTAGGTTCTATCCCTCCAAACTTTGGCCTCATTTTATGCTGTTTCTGTATTGTTTTTAACCATCTATTTGTAGGCCATTGATCGAAGGGTTAGGATCTTCCAATCTGGGAGATTTAGAATTAGAGTGTTGAAATCTGATGAACTAAAAATCTTGAACATAACTAAGGAAAGAACAGACATTTGCTTCCGTAATAAGCCATAAAAGGCTCACTTCTTGTATAAAAGAATTTAGCTACTCAATCATGACAATTATCTTCAGACGCCCCTCAAAATGCATGAACAAACACACTACTCTGCTGCTGAGGATTCAATCTCAAGACCAGCAAAAAACCCAATAACAGTGCATTTCAGCTCTATGTACTATGGATGTATGAAAACCCCTTTTAAAAAACAAACCGAACAGAAAATCAGTGTGAGTGGACCATCGAGAGATCATAACCTAATCAAATGTCTCCGAGAAGAAATGATTATTAACCTTATTTTGATTAGAAATTATCTTTTACATAGTATCAACTTTGAAAAGCATTGTAGCTGATAATATTCACAATACAAACCCTCAATTTGATCCATTTGTGTCCATTCATGGCAGACTAAGCCAAGGAGGAGACGCGAAATACGAATTGTACTCACAAATATGGACTGATGAACTTCGGAAGAAGGAAGCTTCTTCTCCATGAAAGCATGTGATTTCAATTTCTAATTCCCAAGTGTAGGTAGAGCCAAAGACAATTGGGATTAACCACCTCTTTTGCTTGGAGAGAAGGTAATCACCATTTTGATTTTACTGATGAAGTATGATGTCGGGCATGGCGAATGTGATTCTTGAGTGGTTGTGATCCCCTTCATATGTCACGATCATCATGCTAGGATCATCCAAACAGCGTTCTACATGCTTTCTTGCAGGACATCCCCTCATGCTGCTGCACTTGTAATAGCTCCTTGAAAATGAAACACGCGATGCGTCAACTGTATATTCTTTTCTTTTCTTTTTTTTTAATGCATACCAAGAAGCTAATTTTCAGAACAGGATGGTACTAATGTAATAGAAATTCGGACAGTGGATGCTTCTTGTGTCTGTAAGACTATGAAATCAAGAGGGGCACTCCAATCAAGGAATCACCACCAATAAGATAGAAAAATGCAGAGCAAGCTAGTGATATGGAGAGTATTCTGCCTTCCCACTTGGTACCAAATTGAGGTTGTGTTTGGACGCACGAGTGAATTGAATTGTGACCGTTGAAGTTAATTAAGAAAAGGAAAAAAAAAAAAAAACAATGATTTTCCTAGTATTATAATGGGGAAGTAGCCATTAATTGGCAATCAAATTCCTTTCAAGTCCAACTCGGAAAGTAGCATGATTGCAATTTGGAGCTGAGACAGTCGATATCAATCATATGAAATAACAGTATCACAGTATGATTATTTCAACTATGAGATTAATTATCACATTTCAATCCAATATTGGATCCAAACACAACCTGAACTTAATTAACAAGTAATCATTTCTTTCCGCTAGAAAGTTCTGTGCATTCTCTCAATTTCGGTTCCTTTGAAGAAAAGACCAACCCCCCTTTATTTCCCTAATCACTTTCTAATACGTCACAAGTTTCTTGGTTTAGAATAACCTACATTCCTAGGCATCAATCTTATTAGAATTAACTGAAAGTGGTAAGTAGCATTAAGTAACCTTGGATGCGGAGAACCTTTGATGGGCTTTTGCCCATATTTCCTCCATGAGAAATCATCTGAAGGTATATCTGATAATTTGCTACTTACGGCGGGAACTCTGATGGTTCTCTTTATCCTCAGTTTCCTGCTAGAAGGAAAAGAAGATGAAACAATAACATGGAAAATGGAAGATCCAAAAAAAGAAGAAGGAACAAGCAAATGCCAGTATCATCAGAATACAAAATTCAAAAGATGCAACAGTAATGGCCTTAAAATTGGATTGGTATCTAAGTCAAGGATAAGAAACACCAAAATAAATGCTATATGATTTATCGCTTGTGTCACATTATTAGATGATAATCAGATAGAAACTGCTTCTTTTTTATTTTCTTTTTTTGGTTCATTCCAGCAACGATACAGGAGTCACAGTAGTCTAATTTGTTATCTGGTGGGTTGGATGGCTGTGCCTTTGTATATCTCCTACAGATGATCTTCATCAATGAATTAGTGTCTTCCAATGGACAATTACAGGCAATGGTTCATATTTAAGGGGGAAACTATGAGATGATTCGCCTCATCCTATGAGGGAGATTTTTGGGGAATCCCATTCACAGCATGGCCCACTGTATGAATGGTTAAGATCACCAAATTCAATCCCAAAATGTATAGTTTGTTGCACCAATCAAATTGCTTCTTGAACATTGATCTTTCCTCTTCTGCATATTCAGTTTCTCTTTCTTGTGTAAGAATTCATCTAATTAAGAAAAAAGAAATCAATAGAACAGAAGAACTCAAAATCACTTGCCTTCGCTTTGAGCAGTGACATCCTCCTGTAGAGGCAGCACATCTAGTACTCACTTCGTTGCTCTTTCCTCCAAACTTGATCTTGGAAGAGAACATAGAGTAATCATCCTGACCCGTTGGAGCCGACTGAATTGATGACGATGAGTACTGTAATACCCGCTTATCGGTGCTATTTCCATCTAAACTAATTGAGGAAACAAGCGACTGCCCAGAAGGAACTGTCGATGCTTGACTAACACAACCATCCAATCGCAAGAACGAATTCTTCGGAACAACAAAATTGGTTTCAGAATAACAACGCTGTAACATGGAAGGCTGTACTTGTCGATACAACTGAAAACTGCTGGCATGTGTAAGGACAGGATTTGGGCTATTACTCTGGAGAGGAAGCAATTGCCTGAATTGGGAGTGGCCCTGATTGAAGTGAGTGGGACCGGTGCGTGTAGGGATCGATGAATCAGAGCTGTCCATCAATTCATTTGGATTGACATTAAGGGAATTCGGC
This sequence comes from Magnolia kwangsiensis, assembly GCA_037074715.1. Classification (NCBI taxonomy): domain Eukaryota; kingdom Viridiplantae; phylum Streptophyta; class Magnoliopsida; order Magnoliales; family Magnoliaceae; genus Magnolia; species Magnolia kwangsiensis. The sequence goes on from CM073589.1 coordinate 15,661,700, forward strand.
AAGGGGCCCTTTCTGATCCTCTTGCGACCCGGCAATGGGCCATCTAGAAGAGAAACTAACTTCCTGAATTCGGCTACTGCACTGTCGGTAATCACACTAAGTTCTTGAATGCTCGTCCCTTGTTTCTGCCCTGAAATACAGCTAAAAAGAAAGTGGGCAGATCTGAAGCTGCTCTGAGCAGCTTCATGGACTTTGAAATCCCATTTTGGGGTCATAGGAACACACACATGTGATGCTTCTTTCATGGTGTAAACCATAATTCAACAGATAAATGCCTGAAACTGAAAATGCCAAGAACAAGACCCCCAAGAACTAGCCAAACAGCCATAAAAAACCATATTTTCCATCTCGGTTTTGTTCCCATGATCAACCAAACAAGCCATCGACCTCAAATTTCAAACACCCAAAAGCCAGAAAAAAAATAATCCAAAATCTACTTCTCTCATCAGAAATGAAACAGAAATCACTAAAAAGAAGAAAAAGAAGAATATTAAAGGCCACAGAATCACAAGTGCTTTCCTTTCTACAACCCACTACCAAAGTTCTAATTTTTCAAATTCAAGAGATGAAAGGCTGAAAAAAAAAAAAAAAAACAGTTTTCTCTCAAGAAAGAAAGAAAAAAGAATCCCCACTTAGGAAAGACAATCAAATATCAAGAAAACACAAGATTTTGGAGTAAAAAAGGAGATTGTGGTTGCATGCTTAGATTGCAATTTGCCAGTCTTTTCCACGTATCTTAATTTGAGTTGATAAGCTTTCGGACCAACCAGTATACTAGAGGGAATGAGGTGTTGTATTTATGATACTCCACCCATAGTATAATTCTACTCAGATCCTTACTATGCACTAGTGGGTCCCACGGTTTGTTGATCCAGACCGCTATTTTGACAAGATGGACCATGACCCAAATATCCTCTCAATCCGATAATCCTAACCTTTGCATTGGTGGCTTGCAAATAGACGGTTGTGAACAGAACTGCTGGTATTCAATTTATTAAAGGCAGAAGATAGAATGGGCCAAGCTCCAAAAATCTCCTAGATTGGACAATCCTAACTCTTCAACTGGTGGCCTATAGATAAACGGTTAAGAAAGCGTAGCAATATTCTGCATCCAACCAAGATAAAGCTAAAATTGGTTGGCTAGAATGTTCCAATTTGGAAAATTCCAAGAGTGTGGTCCATTCAGGCCTATTTCCATCATATCAATGGTCATGATCACCAGAACATGGGCCCACCTGAGTGGAGTCATGGATGGAGGACACTGTACACATGTTTGTGTGTGGATGACATAATTCCTCAGAGATTCATATAAAAAGCCAGACAGAAATCCAAAGCTTAGGTGGACTTTTTGGGTGTATGTGGTATTATTCCACTAGCCCATGAATCTAATCCACTACCAAAACCAAACCCACATGAGGGTTTTGTTGGGGTCGACATCATCGGCTTGGATTGGCATTATCACATTGGTCACATCTTAAATAAATGCTTATTTTCTAAGGGTGGATCTTGGTGGCCTTGCGTTTTCTTCTCTCTCTCTCTCTCTCTCTGTTGTTTATTAGATATTTGGGCTAGGGATAGGCTACATGTTATTAAGTTTGCACCTATCCTCTTCACAGCTATCCAGACCATCCAAATTGAGGGTCCCATTCTGGATGGAGAATATGGCCAAAATTACACTGATCAAGGAATCCTAACCATCTAATTAATGATTATTAAATGAATTGTTAAGAGAAAAATAGCGAGTGGTCCAAACTTGAGGGTAAAAATCAGATGGTTGATAATATCGGTTAGGGTTAATTCACAGTTGGATTAGTGCTTTGGATGGGTTGGATTGTCTAACAAGCATGTCATGCTTACGTTTGAAGGGTCCACCATTTTGACTCGGATTGCGGAGTGTAGCACTAGCACACGGCGCCCGGTATCGTGTGGTGCTGGGAAAACTCTGTGAGTCACACTATGATGTATGTGTTTTATCCATGCCGTCTATCCCTTTTTACAGTCAATTTTAGAGTATGAGCCCAAAAATGAGGAATATCCAAATCTCAGGTGGAACACACCACAGGAAACGGTGGTGATTGAATGCTCACCATTTGAAACTTACTACGAACCAATGTAATGTTTATTTGCTATCAAACCTGTTGATTAGGTCACACGGACGTGGATGAAAGGAAAAAAAAAAACAAATATCAGCTTGATCCAAAACTTTTATAGCCCTCGAGAAGTTTTTTATGTTGGTCGTTCAATCACCAGTATTTTCTTTATTTTAGTCTACCTCATATTTGCATCTTCCACCTAAAATGATCTTGCAAAATGGATGGACGGCGTGGATATGACACATACATTAAGATACATTAAGATTGGGCCCACAAAGCTTTTCCAGCACCACACAGTACCAACCATAGTTGCCGTGTGCTACACTGCCGAATTCGAGTCCGATTTTTTCAAGGTGCAAAAGTAGCATAGGAGCCTAACCCTTGATTTTTTATTTTTTTATTTTTATTTTATTTTTTAGCATAGAACGCACGTGGGGTGCACGTGATAAGAATATGGCATGTTTGGGAATGAAAATTAAAGACAGCTTCCTTTTAAGTATGGTTGCAAAGTTAAAATGTAATGGGTGGGGAATTTAGGAAGTAAAAGGTCCACCTACTTACATGCTGTTGAAAAATTAATATCGAATTTGGTGGGAGTGGTTCATTATTAACTAACATACAGACAGACGGTTGCAAGCTTTCAATCCAATCAGGAGCATCTAGGCGTGCATGCTTGCTAAAAAGAGTTACTCCACTGCTGTTATAGTTGCATTGGGACACTTGGACAGTCTCAATCCATAGATCCCTACTATCCATTAGGTCCATCACATATTTCGTTGGCTACCATCCAAACACCACACCATTCAGACAGATGTTAACCATTTAATCAATGGCCTTTAATATGGGTGGTCAAGATTATTTACAAAGCGACAATTTTGATCAGTTTATTTATTAAGGTCTGTCATAGATTGCTTATGATACTGAAGAATTCTTTTGCAGGCACTCGTAGTCATACCCTCCGTGGCTTGGAAAAGGGATGGCTATCCAATGAATCATTGGATCAGTGCTATTTTTGCATTGCATAGTAGTCCATTAAATGTGTTATGAACTTAAATGAACGGTTTAGATTGATCTATTGGACGGTTCAACTGAATTGATGCAGCTGGGGGCATTAAAATTTGGACACGGATTGCGTGGTGACCCCAACACCAAGCTCGGTGGTGGTGTTAGGACATTGTAGGATTTGATTAGGCAGGTGTTGCCATTAGAGTTGGCCCAATCAAGCACATATCTTACCTAACAACTTTCAAACATGATTTATATAGCTCCATGTCTTACCGTAATCAAGCACATATCTTATCTAACAACTTTCAAACATGATTTATATAGCTCCATGTCTTACCGTGGCATGTGGGCTCTGGGAGAGGATTATTGTATTACCAGGACCCAATACTTTGTTACACCTGACGTGACATGGCACCATGTGATTGGCATGCAGATGCATATCAAAGAAGGGTAGAATACATACTCGACCTGTGAAAGTTGGCAGGCCCCTCTGACAGCTCCTGCAATCAAATTCCGCCATGTCCCAACATCAACTGTGTTGAGATCACTAGACAATCTGCGTTCCTAAAATTTAGGGTGCTTGCGCATTTCTCTACAGAAGAAATACTTAAATCGAGACATTTCGGAAATAAGTTGTCACAAGATTTCAATTTGAAAAAACAGATTAATGGTTGAGATCTTGCATAATCTCACACAAAAATCAAACATATGGCATAAAGGTTAAGCTCATCAGCTCATCCAATCCATGGGATTTATAGGTCATGGTCATCCTTTGAGAAGGCCTCAGGATTGAAGGTCTGGATCTTTAGATGGTTCTGCAGCATGTCTTTATTATTATTATTAATTTATTTATATTTTTTGGAGCAGCCCATGCACCTCATGCACAAGGTTGTATTACAATGGGTTTTGGCACTTTATTTGGCATCTACAAGTAGATACAGATACAAGCAACAGACATTTTTGCCATGGCTATCAACAAAATAGAACTATTAGGTATGATATAGAGAGTAAAATTTTATTATGACTTATCATTATTCTATAGTTTATGGATTAGGTATTGCTAAGCAAAATACTAGGGGAAACTTTAACTAAGTCATATGCATAGATTTTGGCCCGTTTGGATGACACCTATTTCATCATTTTTTTATTTTTTGTCCCTAGGCGTAAAAAGTGGTGTCAGCGCCAGTTGGAATTTCTGCCATTAGACCAGATTGTGAGCGCTTTGTGGCCCACCTGTTCACCTAAAGGATCCGAAAATCAGTGGAGGCCAATTGACAGTGCTTCCTCTGACATTTTAGATCCCCACATTTGTGACACATTGGCACGTGCCCCAGACGATTTTTGCACAACATTTGCCCCAGGGCTGCTTTTACTGCCATGACACTCATTTTGGCAGATACTCCCAAACAAAAATAAGAAGAAAGGTGTCATCCAAACAAGCCCCCATAATGCACACAATTGCTCTAGCTTTTTCCTTCTTATTTTTCAAAAGTCCATTTGTTTTCTTGTAAGAAAGCGAGCCCGGTTGCCAAGACCACACACGCACATGTACAAAGATCACACACGCACATGTACAAAGATCACACACATTGTGCATTGAGCATGCATGTGTACATGGGATGCGGATTCAGTGGATCCAGGGAAACACCAAGCACCGTGGTTCACTGACACGGCAGGATTTGATTGGGCCACTGACAACTTTCAAGCTTTCTTTGCTGACGCCATCTCTGACAGCAGCGCGTGGCCCAATCAAATCCCACCACATCAGGGAACCATGGTACTTGGTGGTTCCCCGGATCTACTGAATCAACATCCATGTACATGTATATCGGTGCACCTGTTACAATGCCGGACAGCCAATGATGTTTATGACCTCTGTAATTGACCTTTTTCTACAAGAGGTTATCTTCCCACCTTGAAAAAAAAAAAGTTCATCAAAAGATTATCCATGCATACCTGCATTGAATATGGATCTTGCCAGTCCCTAATAAAATCATTGCTCCAAAGAGAACGAGTAGAGAAGATCCAAACATGAATTTGCATCCAAGTTCAAGATAGTGGTTGAATTCCTAGTGGTTATTCATGAGTAGTGCCCGGGCACTTGTACATTAATTCATATATCATCCATATTCAGCTCGATGCCTTTGATGACTTAATGCAAAAAAAAAAAAAAAAAATTAAGTACTGCAGCTCCACACCCACTGGCACTTTCAACATCTCCGGTTACTGCAATAAAGCCTTGACCGCCTGCTTCTTGTGGGCATACACCAGTTCTCCGTACGCACCCTCCGGCACCCATTCTTCCTATACTCATTTGCTCTAATCACCCCACCAATGATATTCATGTCCTCGCAGATTTCATGCCTGGAAAGAGATATAAGACTCGGCAGAATGTCCCTCTGGAAATCTTTCATTCTCCTTCCCCTTCTCAAATTCAAACCACTCGCGTTATCCCCCAATTCCTTCTCCTGGAATGGCATTGCTGACGAGGAGTATTCGTCCACGCAGCTTTCCGTTAGCATCAGCGTAATTGACTCATATGAGTCAGAAGAATACTGTGGCTCATCGCTTCTTTCCACAATTTCCATCCCTACTGGTCCTGCACTTGCAGGACGATCTAAAGAACTCGCCATATTTTCTAAAGAAATATGGATGAGGGATTCCGCAGCTTTCCGCATTGCAATGTCTGTCTCTGCTGCTTGTTCTTGCTGCAGCTCATTATGCTCTTGAACCTTCATTTCACAAGATTTCTCCGGTAAACAAGCATATACACCACTTTCTGTCTGTGTGTCCTCCTTATTGGAGGAAGTTTCTGTGACAGCTGACTCTAATTGAGTAGTTCCAGAATCCTCCAGGGCAGAGAGATTTGAGTGTCCCATTTTCTGTTGATTTTCCGCTGCTGATTCAAAGTGCTTTACATTGCATGCATTAGAAACTCTAGCAGTTTTCTCCTCGACAGTGCTAGATATGGAACCCTGAACAACAACATGATTTTCGGGCTGCCTTGAAGATACTGTATCATCACTCTTCTCAGAATCCACTTGCCTGCATTCTGCATCTCCCACTGTTTGGAGCACTTCTGCGCTGCCAAACAGTAAATCCATACAACTATCTTCTATTTTGAAGCCAGGTGCTACAACCGAAGTATCCCTTCTGCCATCACCCCGTGATGGGTCTGTGATTTCCTCTGTCATTTTGCACAAGCCAGTGGGTGGGAGAGACAGAGAACCATTATCACATGAAAACTCCATCCCAAAGTTACTATGGAGTTCTGGTGCTCCCTCTGGCAACGACTCAAGATCAATAGGGCCCACTTCATTCAGATCATGAATCCACGTATTTTTAGTCAACTTGGCACTTTGTGCAGAAATTTGTGTGCTACTGCACCGTGAAATCTGAGAGACGTGAGAAAGTAAATCAGTGCTCTTTTCGACTGAATTTGTTAAGATGGAAAATGCAGCACTATCTTGAATATTGGCATTGGTATTATTGGAGCATCCATTGCTTGGCATTCTCCAGCAAGTTGTCGCAGGATGAGTGCCGCTATGCGACTCACTGGTCGGTTCAAGGGAGACAACTGATGAGTTTGGCAATGAAGATGGAAACATTGCTGCAGAATCACGCAAAACTGAGGATGACCCATCGATCTGAACTTGATTAAGACGAGCATTTGTTACTTCATCAGAAGTAGATTGGTGCTTCTGAGTGAATGGATCAAAAACAGGACTACTCTCATCTTCATTCCATCCTGCAAAAGAAAATCAAACAAAACAGAAGGGAAATTGTAAAGAACTAAGGCAATGCTTGATCTTTGATCATAAAATAAAAAGCGTGAATGTTTAGGATTTAAGACAAATGAATGAGGACAACATGGGAAGCAAGAAACCATAGAAGATGGTGGGGGGGGGGGGAGTAGATGATATTATATGCCATAGAGAGGGGTTAACCCTGCTGAAGGACCAGTCACATGAGATTGATCAGTTGGAGGAAGAAAGCAAAATAAAGAACACTTCACAGGTCGCAATCTCTTAAATAACCACATGAGTTAGTAGACCATGTCCATGCCAACCATAAAAAAGCCAAATACAAGATGATGGACACACGCAATCTTTTAAATAGAGGTCATTGAGAATGCTGGTGTAGGTTGGCCGCAATTGACAAAGCTCTCACCACCAAAAATGATCTAGTATAGGATAGTCTAGATAATAATCTGCTGTATATCTCCTATGTAAACATCAAATCTTAAACAGATTCTGTTGCCCTATGCTTTAAAGTATCTATTCCAAACTACTAGGGGCTCCTTTTCTAGCTAGACAATGGTTTTGCAACAATAATAGCTAGAATGCTGGAAATGCCTTAAATTCTACCTTCATAGGATACTAGTGCAACAATGAAGCTGTGGTGTGGAAAAAGAAATAGAAAAGATTATGACGTAAACCCACAGTCATGCAATTCAACAAATTTATTTGTAATTTGCAAAAAAAAAAATCATAAAGTAGCACATGTTACCATTGGACTCTAGTCAATCCAAACACCATCATCACCTAAGCCTTATCCCAATAAATTAAGGTCGGCTACATGAATCATGTTCCATCATTCCAGTATACCAGGGGCCAGATATTCGGCTCGACCATTGGTCTTCAAGTCTTTTCTCACTACCTCTATCCAACATCCTTTTGGGCCCTCGCCTTGCCCTTTAAGAGCCTTCAACTCGTACCAATTCACTCTTTCTAACCGGCACAGTTCTTGGTCTCCATGGCACAAGACCAGACCATCTAGGTCTACTTTCCCTCATCTTATTACCTAGCAGTACTATTCCTTAAGTTCCCTCACACGCATTCATTTCTAATTCTATCCCTCCTTGTTATATCACTCATCCATCTTAACATCCCCATTTCAGCTACACTCATCTTATGAACATGTTGTTCTTGTTCCTTAAATGCCCAACATTCTGTCTCACAAAGCTTGGCTGGTCTCATAGCTATCATATAAAATTCCCTTTCAGTTTGAGAGGTACAAGATGATCACATAAAATTCCAGACGCGCATCTCTATTTCTTCCACCTAGCTTGAATTCTATGGGCAGCAACCTTCTCAATCTCTCCACTCTCATGAATTATTGGCCGAAGATATCGAAAGTGGTCATTTTGGGGAATTTCTTGGTCAGCAATGTTAGCTAATTCCTTGCTTTCACTCTTATTGTTACTAAAATTGCACTCCATATACTCTAATCAATCCAATAAGAATGAAATGGGTTAGAATACCCCTCTATAACAAACATCCATTGTTCAAAAAAAATCTTTATGTGCACAAATGAGCAGTGACACATTGAAATCTTTAGGGGCAAGTTATCATGCAGTTATGAGAAGGTAGGATTCCAGCTGTTGAAAGTCAATGGTGGATAGCAAGCACTAGTAGGTTACCAAATCTGGAATGTGGATATGCATATGACTAGGTTGCAACCGGTTTATTCTTAATTGAGGCGCTTGACCCAACCGACAACCAGTCCCTACATAAATCTGAGGCAGAACCACTAGAAATTCGGGGAGCTGAGGGCCCAAATAATGCTGCATCTCTTAATTTTATTGTAAGCACTAAGCATTGAGGCATGTCCAACACTATTTTGGGATTCCTTAAAACTAATGTGAAAAATCAAACAGATAGGAAAAAATGGGAGAGCCAAAGCAATACCATACCCCACTTTCTTTAAGAAAGCAACGTGACTTATTTATTCAGTCAATATTCATTGCATTCTAGGTAGTGTGGACTACGGGTAAACCCAAATACAACCATGGATGTAGGTTCCGAGGATTTTTATAGCCGGGAAGATCACTTGTTGAATAGAATGATTGAATGAAAATCAAGCGACCCAGGTTCAAAACTCATAGCATGATTGGAATGTGATCACAATTGTCCAACTTCAAAAGGCCCTCCTATGTCCTCAAGACTGGGCTTAATCCAAAAATTTATGAATCATTTCTTCTTCTTCTTCTTCTTCTAAGGAATAAGGATTATTTGGTAATTAATGGTGGGTAAAGGTAGAAATTAAGATGAAAAAGCGCTGAGTTGACAAGGGGCTCCAGTTTATATTTGGAAGCATGCATCATCATCATCATCATAGCCTTATCCCATTATTTGATGTCAGCTTTACAAATCCTGTTCTTCGGGCCACCAAGTTCCATGCACAAGGCACCCTTTTCTTCTTCTTCTTCTTCTTCTTCTTCTTTCTTTTTCTTTTTTTTTTTTTTTTCTTTTTTTTTTTTGCTGTATGGAGGATGCCTCACTTTTAAGAGTGAGAAGTGCAATTTAATACACCTTCTCTTAAAAGTGCACATTGCAAATTTGAGGCATTTTTCTCGCACTTTGCTCCAAAGCTGCCTAGAAGTATGCCTAACATGCTTACATAAATAAATTGCAACAATACCTAAACAAACAAAAGGATGCATTGGCTAGATGGTTGAGAAAAATATTTCACAATGAACATATCCACTTAGGGCCTATTTTGAGTATGAAGAATCCAAGGTAGGGGAATGGAATAATGTAATAGTTACTTTTTCCAACGTTGCAAGCCTTTGGATTCCAATTTTAGTTGTATGTTTGTTTAGCAAAAGGAAATCCTAAATTCATCAGACAATAATTACCTGTATCTTTTGCCAATTAAAACATCACTATGGATAAGGAAAATAGTTATTTTGCATAATTAACAGTTTTCTTTGCAATCCAAATAGTAGAAAACGTCAAATGAAGAGGATATATTTTCTTTTCCTGTTGATTCCACCTATCCAAACAGGTCTTTAGTAGCAGTGGGCATAGAAAGAGAACAAACTGTCCAGCATATAACCTATCTCATATTAAAGACTCACCTGCATTAAGATCGAAGGATTTCCATTCTCGCCTGCTTTCACTGCTGTCTGCAACAGAATGTTTGAAGAAAGGTTTGTAATCCTGATCTTTCCCTGTTCTTCCTGAAAAGATTGAATCAGACAGGGCTGGCAGCTGCAATCCATGCTTGGTTCCAGAAGGGGTGATTGAAGCCTCAAAATCAATCGAAGAAACAGTTTTGGCCTCCCCGTCAGATACTCTTTCTATGGATTCTTCCAAATCAATCACATGTTGGGCATATGAACAGGTGCCTTTGTTGAAATGTGCTCTACCAGGAACTCCCTTCTTAGTTGCCTCCTTTCCATAACTGAGAGCCAGTTTCAAGTCCTCTGGGTCATCAATGATTTTGCTACAAAGGAAGTCTTTTGTTTCCGAGCATTCATTGACAGATGCTTGTAAATTCCCCGTGCCTTCACTGCCAATGTACTCATCTGCCGGAAGTTGAAGGTCGAAAGTTCTTCTCTGAAGCTTATGAAACCTAGAATAGAAGCCTTCGTACTCTACAAACACATCCCCATTTTCTGTTTGTGGTGAGACCATCTGCATGTTATTTTATTTCAGTAAAGATATGACTGCATGTAGTCAATATTTGACTCAATACACCAGACCAGATAGCTTTCTTTACCGTGGACGAGCAAGGCATAGGAAAGATATCCTCTTCCGCTGATTGTTTATATTGAGTTGCCTTTTTACATGAGATTGGGGTTGCTTGTGCGCTTTCTGTCCAAGCAGTAAATTTCTCAAACTCTTTCCGGCTGAGATCATTCATCAAGTTCTGCTGTACTTTATACAAACGATGAAGCTCACGGACCTGGGTCATGGTAATGAATTTTAGCCATAACAACCTATAACATAGGCTATGCACTTTATCTTGAAGCAATTTTCTAAAAACAATGATAATCAATAGACCTCCATCCAAAAAACAATTCGAAATAAATTAAAAGAAAAAAAGAAAAAAAAGCCACCGCTTCTAAAACAGACGCTTTCTACACAGAAATGAGTCATGCTACCTGGTTCCTGAATATTGCCTCATGGTTGAGCATTGTCCACCTTAAAGCTTCACTTACAGAATTGGTATATCTTTGCGTGGAATTTCGGTCCAAATGCCCTCCCTTCAGCATCCCATTTTCATAAAATTCAAGCCGAGTATCTGTTTTCTTATCAGAATTTGCATCATTATGGAGGGTAGATGCTGGCCAGTATCTTTCACACAGCATCGTAGGCCCTGTTCCTGAACAACATAAAGGAATAGAAGTAAGAAGAATGAAAAAGGGGGCAGCATAGAGCCCATGCTATAGAAAATAACCAGAACCAGATAAAGGAAGTCTATTCAATCGTCCCTATAGTTCTTTTGTAAGGACAGTAGCATTGATGAAAAGCAACCTCGGCCATATTTTATCATGGTAGGCATCTGAATAAATACAAAAATAGTAGAAGCTGAGCAGTGCTGGTACCATAATTAGTCACTTTAAGTCCTATACATATCAGCCATGTTCTATCACACTGCTCCTCTTACTCTTCTATGGAAGATAGCCCTACCAAATGGATTAAGGATGCTGAATTATGTGTCCTGTTAGTTATAGGATGAAGGTGAACCGCCCATGTAATAAAAAAAAAAAGTACTAAACAAACTACGCCACTTGATAAACTAGCCACAAAATGGGAACCCCTTTGACAGCTACCAACTTCTTAAAATAGTATATTATGAAATATCAAACAAGAAGAAGTCTGAAAAAATAAGCAGCTGCTTAGCATAATGATTAGCAAGGTTGCATTTGGATTCACAATCTTACAATACATCAAACAACGAGGATGACAAAATTAGCAGCTGCTTCGTATTATGATTGGTAAAGTTGCATTTGGATTCACAATCAAATCGAATTACGATTGTTTATCCAATTAAGTGGGAATAATCAAGTTGTAATTTTGCTCCCATAGCATTCATATCAAGGGCCAGAACTCTAATGAAACATGGATGCAATTTGAGGACTCCTTCCTTATTCCAACTACAAGGAAACACCATTAATGTTTGTTACTTATTGATTGAACTAAATGTTCATATTCAGATTGCTTGTGCATCCAAACACAGACGCCGGATTATCTCAGACTACTTTCAAACACTGAAATTAACAAAATGATAAATTGTTAAAGAAAAAAAAAAAATCTCTTCCAATGCTATCAAAAGCTCTTGTCATTATAGACTACTTAAGAAGATATGTTTTATTAGAATCCCTACCAACACGAGCAGTTACAAAAATTCCCCAAAACACTAGTCTAACACTTGCTCGAACCAATTCTGCAAAATCAGTGAAGACTGCCAATGATTGGTTCGTGGAAACCATTCCTTGTAATTTATTTTATTTTTTTGAGATAAACCATGGCTTGCGATTAGTAAATGAATCCGCTATATGAAGAGAAACACTCCTTGTAGATATTACTATTGACAAGTATATTGGCCAATCAACTACGAATTATGCTCTGTGCGCTCATAAATCATTGCGCAGTCTGGGACCCAATCCAATGGACTGGGACCAGCACCATATTCATATAAAGGCATTGGGATTGCCAATGAAATACCAATCCCAAGAATCTTGTCACCCATGTTTGATTTTAGAATAGCATACTCCGCCCCCCATCATTTCCAAAATCTATGTTTTTCTCCCTTTCCTTTTCCTTTCTAGAAAGTAACAAACAATTTCCAAATTCTCTCAGATTTCTTGAATTTCCATGAGATGAAAGATCTACAAAGAATGCAAAAAAGAAACCTACGGAAAACCAAAAGAATTATACAAGCATTAGAACTTCCATAAGGGTGCGTTTGGTTTACTGATTGAACTAGATTGCAATAAATCGATTCTGTCAATAGCCAACCACCAAAGCAGGGGCAACACCGTCTAAATAGATGACAACGAGGAAACCCCTAATTGCAATCCGAAGCGATTCAAGTGTAACTAGAAGCAATGGAAATGTCAATTTGGATACGACTCGTCAAGTCCCCCATCGATCATTTCCTCTTTATCAAATCGGTTTATTGCAATCTATTTCAACTGAGCATCCAAACACCCCAAATCTCAACCGACCGTTAAAAAATAAAATCCATGAATCTCCTTCTTACACAACAAGCAAATTTCTTAAAAAACCGAAATCCAGATTGATCCTGTTACATTGCATCAAAATATTGGCAGATTGAGAACAAAACTACGAGAAAACTAAAAATCCACACGAAAATCAGCATCGACTCGGATTGCATGAGACTCATATCCATAACTTTGCTGATTGAAAATAAATAAATAAACATTAGAATCACATATATTTACGAATCTGGTCCTAAATGCAACAGAAACGGAAAACAAAGCATGGCAAAAGGGTAAATAACAGAAACCATACGTGGTATTATGGAAAGAAAGAGCAGCAGGGCAATCTCTCGCGGAGGAACCTGCGATCTCGGCGCGAAATTCTCATATCAGGAGATCTAAGTGGAGACGGGAGAGTGAAATGGGCGGAGGAGATTGGGAGAGGAGAAGAGAGAATTCATTGAAGAGAGGGAGAGAGGGAAAAAAAAAAAAATCAGAGAGACTGAAGTATTCAGGAGAGGGAGGAAGAGAGAAACTTCTGCTGCTGCGATTCCTTCCATGAAAATTAGTCGATTTCTGGGACAGACGACCAGTCAGCACTGAAGCGACAGCTTCCACTGCCGGAAAAGAGAATACTATACGCCCGTATACCGTATCGTGAAATTACTAAAGTACCCTTCTGCGTTGATATGATGGTTGGAGTTCTGTTGACGCTACTCGCGCGCGGGAGTAGGGTGCTCACTGCGATGGGACTGGAATCGTCTGCAACGCCTGTTTACGTAGTGCGTAAAACAACCCAGGTTCTGTGGGCCAGCCATATTTTTATGTAAATCTTCTCCGTCCATCAGGTGATAAAATCTATTTTAACCGTTAAAAAAAAATTATTATGTTAAATAACTATTAAGGATGTCACCATTGGTAACAATGTAAAACTGCTTTTAAAACCGTTAGTGCACTCGGTGTGGTCTGTACAATATTTTTTTAGGGATTAATTCTAGGTTTTCACTTCAAAAAGGTGGTTTACACCTGATTAACAGGTTTGATGAAATATACACAGCATGGTGGCCCCACATAAACCTATGGTTCGCATCCCATGTCCACTTTCCCCAGTGGTGTGGCCCATTTGAGATGTTTTTATATCTAATTATTTTTTCCAGCTCCTATAATCGAGGATGGAGTCTGATGGACAGAATAGATTCTACATAACAACATGGTGGACCCCACAAGCTGTGGTATTTTACGCGCCGTGTGGAACGGGTGTTTAAGAGGATTCCGGTCCAGCACGAGGTTGGCCGAAGTGGGTTATTTAAGGCTCCGGTAGCTTGCGACGCTTGATACACATGCACTAATAAATTGCACACGTTGCATGCATGCACTCAAACTCAACCACCTAAAATTTTGGAACTAACACTCTCTCTAAGTAATAAGCCCAAAATTGGATTGTTTGAATAATTTCAACCTCTGATTGGTGGACACTTGTTTTCTAAAACAGGACCGTTGGATATTTTCCATTTTAACCGTCCAATAAATGTCCAGCAATACGTAGTAAGATAAGCAAATAGGTTAATTTCTGGTTGCATCTAAACTGGTACAATAATTTTAACGGTTTTGATTTAAATTACTAGTATTCTACGTATGCAATATTGGAATTTGTAAATATTTCCAAGTGTCGTCACGCATCACTCTGTCAGGCAACAACTTTTTTCTCTTGTTGTCGGTACATTCTCAAGTATTTATAATTTTTACGTCGGGATCGTTATCCGTTGGATCTGAGATCATATTGTAGTGATCATAACCATTTATTTGATGGGTCGCAATGTAAATGTGACATGCCGGGAGCAATATTCAAATAAGGCCATCGTATACATGGTTTGGATCATTGCAACGTGAATCTAGATCCAACGGCTACAGTCCCACGTAGAATATTGGGGGCAAATCTCATGGCATTACTCCTACCAACAGTAGGCCTACCCATATGTGTGTTTAGTGGGTCAATGTATTTTTTCTTTTCTAGTCTTGAGTGTACGCAACCAATGGTACTGCGTGGCATGCAGTTTCTCGGGCTTTGGGATGTACAAGTGAACGGTCTGTTCTTACAGATGAACGGACCAGATTTAGCACACATGTACCTTATTGCCGCTTGTAGGAATAACAC
This sequence comes from Magnolia kwangsiensis, assembly GCA_037074715.1. NCBI lineage: Eukaryota > Viridiplantae > Streptophyta > Magnoliopsida > Magnoliales > Magnoliaceae > Magnolia > Magnolia kwangsiensis. The sequence goes on from CM073589.1 coordinate 15,676,908, forward strand.
ATGTAATAGAGACTTTAACCGTTGGATTTTCCTATCTTTCGAGCCGTATATCCACGCTTACCCTTGCATGGGTATTTTAAAAAACCTCTTACGATGAATATTTCAACCCTTTGATTATACATGGGTTGTACAAAGATCGTTGTAACAGCCCAAATTCAAAGCAAAAGGGCCACCGTACGAAATGAGGACCCACTAGATAAACGTAGAGGTCCAGGATTCGAAGGCTAAAGTCGGGAGACTCGGTACGAATCGTATTGCCCTCGCGTGTATCCGAGCAAGCTTAATGGTACTATCACTCTCGCGTGTAGGTTTAGCAGATGTGGTGAAATGATGACAGACTGCCCCCTATTCCTGCAGGTGCGCGCAGGTGGGCGCCTTCAATTACTGGCGTTTGTTCTCTTTCGCATGCCAGTACTGGTAAGAGTTACGGAATCCACCCTCCCCTATCATCACCACCTGTTAATGTCCAAAGTGGGCCCAGGGATTAAAGGTCATCTGATTGGGTAATTGCTTGCCATCAGAAATATAAGAAAAAATATGGTAGGATTTGATTGAACATTAAAACTAAGGGAAGAAATGCTATTGCAAGCATGTTTGAAAGCTATACAAACGTTGGATTGCACGGTTCAGCCATGCCTAGGATTGAATCAGATCCCAAGATGTGTCAGTATCTAATAAACTTTTTTCAATGTAAATTTGAAGCTCTTTTCACATGCGTTGCGCATACAAAATATCAAGTGCAATCTTTATGTAAGCGTGCTATGGATGTGGAGTCGGCGGATCGTGAGGCACTAGGTTTGTGATATACGGTGAGATTTGATTGGGCCACCGGCCAAATAACTATCAACTAAAGCGGATTGTCTTGTGTACCACATACCACCGCCCTAGGTAATGTGTACCTGGCATGCGCTAGGTTTTCGAGTCTGAATGCATTAAAAGCTTAAAGATGATTAAAGTTATGTGGCTACACATTGATGCCACCTTTTTCTCTGTTTTTTTAACAAATAAGCCATATCTAAAGCTCAAATTAACCTCACCATAAATAATAGTGAGATAATAATTCTCATTGTTAAAATATTTGTAAGGCTCATTATAATATTTATTTTCCATCCAACTTGTCCGTAAGATTACATGTACCTGGATGAAAAGAATAAAAAAAAAAAAAAAAAAAAAAAAATCCAATAAGATCTCAAAAGGTAGACATTCAATTCTCTACAGCTCTGTATAATGTGGTACACGTGATCTTTATATCTATCTTATATTTTTGTTCAAGCCTTGCAATGATCTTGCCATATGTACGGACGACTTGGATATGCCACATGCCTCATTGAGGGGCCACAGAGTTTGGTGATGTCAACACACCACCAGGTGGCTCAATTAATCTATGTTACATCAGTGAACCACTGTACCTAGTGGCCCGTTTGCTTGGAACATTTTCGCATGCGATTCCCGCCCCAAGCAACCCCCAGCATGCAGTCAGTGTCCCACATTTACACTGTGCCAACCGGACGCCGATTTCCTCCAGAAGCCTTCTGGGTAAGTAAGTTTTTGTGCAAGGATGTTGGGTGGGGTTATCGTATGTTTGTGAAAATCTACCCCGACAACACGAGAGGAACAATTGGGGATAGAAATTTCTATTGTTGAAATCTTTCAGGCCTTGCATTGATGTTTATATGCCATTTAAACCGTTTATAATGTCATTACCATTCAGATGAAATAAAAATACAAAAACTTTAGCCTGATGCAAAGTTTTTATAGCTAGGAGAATGTTTCAATGGTTCTCACTGAATATCTACTATTTACTCTTGTGTGGCCCACCTGAGTATTGGATCCACCTAATTTTTAGTCGAATATCTTAAATTGATCTCTCAAAACTGATGAATGGAATAGATTTCTCACAAACATGGCAGTGGAACCCTCCTAGGATCCTTGCACGGGAACTTCCTTGAGCCACAGAAGTTTTGGAACAAAATTATATTTGTTTTTTCCCTTTATCTATGTTTGTTTGATCTTATAGACAATTTGGATGACAAATAAACACCACTATAGTGATGGGGCTTAGAAAGGTTTCAACAGTAGAAATCATAACTCCTACTGTTTCCTTTGATAGGGTCCACTTAAGATTTGTACACGCTTCAATTTTGGAATCAACGTCTAAAATGAGAAGAAAAAACGGATGGAAAGGTGCGAATAAACCACGTAAATTCATGGTCAGCCAAACTGAGTTTACTCGGTACTATGAGAGCTCACTGAGTTGCAATCCGATTTCCTCGACTAGGGCCACCTAACGCCGCTTCAGATTCGCACAAACTCGCAATTTTGTTGTAGGTAACGGTGCGTGTCGGCGAGCGGGAGAAAAGCTTTGATACTCTGCTAATGTGTGCTGGATGAAACTCAGGCACTTAGAATTAGAATTTTCATATACGGTGAATAGTTACTTCTGACTAAATTTTACAAACTGTGGGTCAATGTTAAGATGCATCCTGGATGAAGAAGCTGGCTTATTTGATCACCCGAGTGTTGGATTGGTGAATTGAACGGTTAAGATTGAAATGTAACCAACGGTCCTAATTCCAGAATCAGAGTTTAGGATTCGTCAGCTAATCCGATTTTAGATCAAGCGGTTGTTGCAGTTTAATCGGTTTAGTTTCAGTGAATGTATAGTTTATGCAACCAAAGCTCATGTGGAGCCCAACAGCTGTATATATAAAATCCACTCCATCTAATAGGTTCTATCCTTGAGTGTAGACACTAGGACAAAAAGTAAGCTAGATATACAACTCATGTGGACCACACTAGAGGTGATTGTCGGGATGGGATGCCAACCATGGTTTTGAGTGAGGAGCCACAGTGGTGTGTATCTTTCATCAAACCTGTTAATCGGGTGAGACTCACCAGGATGAAGTGAGGATACAAAAATCAAGCTGGTCCAAAACTCATCCGGGACATACTAAATGAATTTAGAGTTTTAGCTGCAAATCTAAATTTTTACCATTGGTGTGGCTCACCATGGAATTTTCTCAGGCTGAAATTTTGTATCTACGATTAGAAGTTAAGGGTTCTCACTAAGACAGGGTGGATTTCCATTTACAATATTTTGATCTCCATAAAGATGAGGTGTTTTATGCGCTGCGTAGAACAGTAGTTTTAGACGATTCCGGTCCATTCACGAGGTCCTGCCTCTCAAGCGTCCGGCCCTGCCGGAGTATTAGATAACGCCCTTTATCTGACAAAGGCACTTGATGTCCGCATTCCAAATGAGCTGTAGCGTACACGTCGCATGTCCTCGAATACGAACTGTCTAAATGGCAGGAAGTACGTTGCATGGGTTACCATCCAAAAGTTACTGAGAAAAATGGCCGTAACTCACCTTTCGATGGAAATCTAATCGAATGTAAAAATGGAAATAGTTAAAGGTCCAAATTCAACAAGAAATATCTAAATTAATCAGAGAAAATTACATTCTAAGCATTCTAATTTTTTATTCATAAACAATTCTCAGTGTGTCGCATAATTTCATCGGTTTGGATTTGAGAAAGATGCCACGTATACCCAAGGGGACGCGCATATATATCCTAGCTACAGTGCAGTCACTTGCATTGCTTCAAAACCTACTGTATTCGCAAATCGTACTATCCTACACAGCCGTCCCCATCCAAACCTACACGCAGGCATCATTATGAAATAGAAGAGATGTGCGAGAGTTCCCAGCCATCCATCGGGAGGGCTCACCGAAGATACAATTCATGATCTGGACCATCTAGTCCATAAAACAGGTTTCTCTTACAACCCAAACTACTATATTTGAACAAAAGAAATGAAAGGTTAAAAATAAACCAGTGAACCACGCTCAACGGTCAAATCGAGCGGTACGGATGGCACGACGCACTTGATCTCCACAGAAGTTCACATCCAACCATCACGTGTGACGATGTGTGGCTTGGATCTCACACACATGTGGCCTATGTATACATGAGACATCATGCAGCGGTGCAAGGGTAGGATCAGCTGACGAAGAATCCAAGGGGCGCGAGAATTGGTTTCTCCGATCTAGAATCGTACACGCTGCACGTGTGCAATGTCTGACTCATTGTACAATATGCCCCGGGCCCACCATGTGATCACCAACTGATTGAACAATTTCAACCATCAGATTAGTGCAGCGGACCACATTCAACTGATCAAACTCTGCCAATCCGTTTTTTTCAGCACATCGAATGGTCAGATCCTGCTAGATGGATCGTCCAATTAAAATATAGCCACGAGTACGGATGGTGTATATCACGAGATGGATTAAAGAAAACGAGGAGATATGAGAGCCACACGATGTGGCTCGTTGTTGATAGAAAATTAGAAAGAAAAAATCAAGCCAGATGGTGGTCCCATGCAAAAAAAAAAGGGTATTTTCGTGATTTCGCGATGTATTTGTGAAACGCATTCCTCGTGATTTGATACGGAGGGGTAGGTCCAACGAAAAGGGCATGACTCCCCGATGAATGAAAAGGTGAACTGGAATATTTAACAATAGAAGCTCCATCTTCAAGCGCGAAATAGGAACGCACGACACGTGCTGAATTTACATACATATGAGTGATCCAATCCGTTCGTACGATTTAATCTTTGGTTTTTACATTACAAACAAAAAATAGTGTTAGATAACTAATTAGGTGAGAAAAATATGGACGCTGAGTGTAGACCGATGGCTATAACTTCCCTCATCATCCATTTCTCCCTACATGTCGTAGCCCACCTGATAAACGGATCGATCGGAGCTTTAGAATAAAAAATCGTTCTAAGTGGGGGCCACTGAATGAAGATCTCGAATCCTGTGCATGCTTCATTTTTACGAGTGCGCTGCTTTTGTCATCGTGGGTTGCAGATGGATCGGCTGAAATTTGCATTCCTCAATCTGACAAAATCTTATTCGAATTTTGCGTGAGTTACTGAGAAGATCTTTCATAGCACATCATGCAACAAACTTATGTAGATCTTATCCATTCATACGTTTGGGCCCACATTTATTATATTTCCGAAAGAAATTAGTTTTATATGATTTCTATACTGTCTGCGAATGTATGTTGAATGTTAATTATCAGCACATTTCACATTCCATTATTTTACTTAAAATTGTAGCTATAATTTTAAATACATAATTTTTTTTTTACTTCATAGAACGAAGAATTTCTTTTCCAAATTAATGATTGCTTCGGATCTTGTAAATATCGATAAATGAGAATGTATATTGGGAGGTTTCATTATTATCTCACTCGCGCGAATCGAATAAGAATAGTTCCGTTGTATCGGACTGAAGTATCGAATCTCTCGGCGTCCTAACTGGGTGGCTCTTCGCGGAATAGAGACGGACAGATACTACGTACATTGACTGAGAGAATTTTTTATTTTTTTTAAAATACTTCCAGCGACTCGACTCACCACCATGTTTTAAGCTGTGGTGTCTCATTCATTGTACACGTCGTATACATGCACCGTGATCCAGACCGTTCAACTCATGCTCCTCTTTGTTAGTGGGGTACGCCTAGAAATTCACACTGATTGGATGATCCTAACATACTGTATTATTTGTTTGAATTTGGAACGTTGACCACCTTATTTTCAACCATCCAATTCATAGCCAGCGGCTGGATAGTTAAAGTCCCTCAGTCAGTGTACTCTTGAGCTATGATCCACCGTGGGCCCTACGATTTAGATGGCCTGGATTGATGTGGATGCAAGCCATGTAACTGTGGATGGGACCACACCATTTAAAAAGTTGGAGCCAAACTGTCACACAGGTCTTACACGGTTTTTTCGACACTTTGGAATTTCCATCTGTCGGGCCATATCTCCATCTTTTTAATATAATATACAATTCTATTCGCTTTAGATTGTGACATGAAACCTTCCTTGCAATTAGGGCGTGGTATTAGACATTCGTCGGGCTAGGAAAATGTACTCTACGTTCGGACTCTCAGTTTTAAAGTGGGGACCATTTTTTAGTGATCCGAAACGTTGGTATTATTGGATCCAACTTGAATAGTCTGTGTATAAAATATCACTAGTACTGGAAGATCCTACATTTAGATTATTTAGTCCTTTATTATTTGAACTTGGAACCTTTGCTGTATTTTCTTTCTTGACCAATCCTTCTTTGCCAACTACTAAATATTTAATGGATTTTTCATTTCAATAAATGGAAAGAATAAATTGGGATGCATAATATCAACGGTTTGGATCACAAAAAATGGGCCTCACTTATCCAAAATGAAAATACAAACGGTGGCATGCAATCTCCTGACTCGAGCATCGTGTTATACCTCGATAGAAAAAAATATCTATCCCACTCCGAACTTGCACCAAACCCAAAGTTTATATTTTAATGAAATTATCCGGTGCACATGGACCATGATGGCCCCTTCAAAAAAAAATGAACACGTGGTGCATCATCTGGTGATCTTGACCATTCATTGGTGGAAGAGTTAGTTATGGAAAATCATATGATTTTATCCTTTTTCTTATTGAACGAGGATAGTTGCAGTATCCTTCTTGCCATACATATGGAGGTCATCGATCAGACCGTTAATATTTTTCCCGTGGTATGATCCACCTGAGATTTAGATCTAACTCATTTTTGGGATCGGAACCTAAAATTATCTTTCAAAATGGATGGACGGCGTGGATAAAACACATACATCATGGTGGGGTCCACATAGCACCGACCACTAGCCACCTTGCTGGTGGTAGCGTCACTAGCCAAACCGCGTACCTGTCTTCGCACGACACGTACCCACACCAAGCAGGTCGGTGGTCTGTATATCCACCCAGTACATCTGGTTTGCTAGTTTATTTCAGTGCACAGTACTAAAAATGAAGTATATACAAAATATCAGGTGGACCATATCATAATTTACGATTAAAAACCTTTCATGGGACACAGAAGTATTGGATCAAACTGGTGTATTTTACTTTTTCCTTTCATCAAGTTTTGTGTGGTAAACATCACGGTGGGCCTTAGGATGTTTTTAACGGTGCAATTTCAAAAAACACTATTTCTGGCAGTGTGGTCCACTTGAATTTTTTATTTGCTTCAGTTTTTGGAACACAACCAAAAATAATCTGCAAAACCAGATGGACGGCATAGATATACAATACGTACATCGAAGTGAGCCCTACAGTCAGAGTCGCACCCACATGGTTGCTTCCGGGGTCGCAGCTCGCGCTCATTGTTACATAAAGTAGGATTTGTTACTCGCGTCTTCGGCTCGTGCGTTGAACCGTGGACATCTTACCTTGTCAGAGTACTTCAGAACTCGGGTGGCCCATATCATCTGAATTTAGATTCTGACCGCAATTTAATTGAGCGGTCCACTTGAGTATTGAATCAGCTTTATTTACAAGTCCGCTAGGGTATTGCATCAGCTTGATTTTTTTTACCTGATTCAAAACTTTAGTGGGCCCTGAAAAGCTTTCACATGTTTTCTTTTAAAAAATGTAGTCCACTCAGTTTGTGGGCCCCAACATTGAAAATAGGTGAATGAGTTAGAAAACTTCAGTCAAGTTTTTTGTAGCCCACCTGACCAATGAATCAATCTGATTCTTGGGCTACTGTATCAATTTAGTGTTACATGCATACGAGTTTTATTGCACACGTGTACGATCAGGAAAGCTCATCAGGAACAAAGTATACTTAAAGTTAGGGGAAATGACCAAATTACCCTTTAAAAATGAAAGTAGCCCGAAGGAGTAAAAATTAATGCCGCGTGTGGGTAGGTATCCAGTAAAAATAATTTTGTTTTTCTTTAATTAGTAAATTTTCCAAAATAACACAACCAGCGGATCGGAACCGTCCACACTACGCGCACAGCTCTGCCAACGAGCTGAGGGATACGCTGCATTCAATCCCGTGGAGGTGGAGAGATTCACTTGATACTCTGGCAGAACGGTTCATAAACCGCCTTTAATTTGGGCCCAGTTTTAGATTGGTCATACACCAACGATTACATTGAAGTCTTAACTATGACCCATTTGGTTGATTGGATTGCACATAATGGACGGTGTACATGAAAAGATTCAACGGTTCATATTCAATTAACACATATCCGTTAATCAGATGTTAGGATATGTCCGCCTTTTCGTTTCGTAGCTTTCAACGGAGGATCCCATGAGTTGGACGGTTTAAATTGAGTTACCTTCGTGCTCTGTATCTAATTAGTGACTGCATGTGTATGAATCATCCCGTTCTACCACAGTAACAAATCACTTTGAGAGGCCGTTTGTGGCATACACTTCACTCGAATTAAATCCCTCCAAATCATGGGCCCTACTTGCCAAAAATCACACCGAATGGATGATCCAAAACTGACAGGTTTGTGGGCATCTAACAGGCGCTTTAAAATGAATTAGTTAGTGGTCCAGATCACGCTACAAATCAGTGGCAAGAACAGTCTAATCAGTTTTAATTTTTTGGATTTACCTCATCCAAGGTCTTTTACACGATTTGGACGGTTAGAAGTAGCTGTATATGCACTAGTTATAGGATGGATAAGCGCATGTGTATGGGTCTCGCTCTGCCAGCTTATCAAATATATAACCTGTCTGACTGAGACGTAAAGAAGATTCCCTTAGGTATGGGTGGTAGGCGTAGGCACTCATATCTTAAGAAAAAACGTTGGTACTCTGGTAGAGTGTGATGGATGATACACAGAAATTGCATACGTGGCATTAAAGTAGGTCAAATTAGCCGTACAGAATTATTATTTCCAGTTTAAATGTTTCAAGGACTAAAAAGTTACTATTATCTGATAATCTGACCATTGGATTGGTAGACATCTACTGGACGGTAAAAGATGAAAAAATCGACGGTCATATTTTAACAGTTAGGGATCATATAAATCCTCCAATTCTTAATATATGGTAACTATCTATAGGTTGATCTGGTCCATTGCCCCTGATTTAATGGTTTGGATTGTCCGAATGGTGGGGCTATTGTGCATCTAGAGTGGATCTTGAATTGGTCGGTGCAAATCCATGAGTGCCTGCATTGATTGGGGGCAAGGGATGGTCCACAACCTTTTAATTGAGAATTAGAGGTGTTTGACTTTGACATTACCTAGTGTTTCTTTTTTGATGTGTACCATGCATATTTGCTAAACACACGTGCCACCACAATGGCTGGTGTGGATTATCGTTGCAAGATCCAATCCTTACATCAGGTGAATTTCACCATGTAGATATGCCAGCCTGAAGTTAAGATGGCCAACTTGTCAGGTGGGCCAGATTTTATGAAATATATGGACGGGTTGCAAGTACTTGCCCAACTCTTCTAAGGCAGTCTTTTTGTTTCTGATATTGTGGGCCTTTTATTAGTGAACCAGCATGATTTTTGGGCTTGGTATTCATATGGTATTGGAAGGTGTAATGGACAGCTTGGATCGAATATCCTTGTTCCACATTGGCATATATGGTAGCATGTAGATGGGCTGCTTATACACGCGTGTGGGTTTAGCAAATTCGTGTAAAATCTACTATGTTCATGGCACTTGGCTATCATCGAAAAAGTTTCAATGCTAGACAAGAAAGCGAAATCCGGGCCATCAGGGACGGAAATGATCACATGCACTCGGACGTATGATAATCACCGTACTTTCGAGCTGTGTGGAGCCGACCCTGGTTGTTTATTTAGAATCCAAACCGTGCATCTAGTGAAACTCCCTATGTAAACCGTACATCGCAAGAATTATAACAACCAAAAACAGATTTTGGGCACACCATATGGAGAAATGTACACTCAAGCCTACAAACTATATATTCACTTCTCGTGGCCCACCAAAATCTTGGAATGTCTTGCGTCTTGTCGTGTCCCTTCGTCCCGGTGGGGCGCACCTGATTATGGGTTTTTGATGATATACACACATTAAAGTGGATCCCACATTTTCTATTTTTTAGCCGGATCTTGGCCTAACATTGGTGCCTATCATCGGACGGGTTGAATGATATTCACACATCACGGTGGGTCCCACACAGCTCCAATGTATGATAATTGCCGTGCATCGCAACGCATGTGATCATTCCTCGCAAGTTCTTTAATGCCTTCTTTCTTAGGAAAGATCGTGAGATCCGATACCATCATGGGATCCATAAAGCTCATTGATGATTGATTTCCAATCTTAGCGGCCCTACATCGGGTGGTCGGCTTGCAATTTCGATGGCATGCACCTAATCTCTAATAAATGCTAATATGGATTGCGGTCCCTAGCTAGTAAAGGACAAGGTCTTTGAGGGAACACCGTGATGTATGCATTTTATCCGCACCGTTCATCAATTTGATCGTACCATTTTAAGATATAAATCAAAAACTGAGGCAGATCCAAGGGACAAGTGGACCACAATATAGGAAGCAGCATTGATAATGACACCTACTGTTGAAAACTTTCTAGGGCCCACCATGATGGATAATTTCCATCCAGCCTGTTCATAGGTCAGATAGAAATGGATGTAGGTAAAACACAAATATCAGCTTGATTCAAAATTTTTGTGGCCTCTCTAATGTTTTAAACGGCAGTTGTTTAATCCCCACTTTGTTGTCCACCTTAACCTTTTAACTGCCTCATTTAAGGCTCGTAGCTTAAATGATATGGAAAAATGGATGGACGGTGTATGAAACCTATACCTCGTCGTGGTGGCTCATAGCCCCTTTCCGGTACTACCAAGAGGGCGGGGTAGTACCCAACCTGCGTACATCGCGGTGTACCTTTCTTGACATGCCGCTGGTAGTTAGGATGTCAGGAGGATATGAATAAACACCTGGCAACTGCAATCACTCTAGTGCACTTTACAGGTACTCATGTTTACACGTGCAACATAACAAGCTCGATACAAGCCACTGATCCGGTGGGCCACACTGAGTAGATGCCCTGGCCTGAAGATGTCCACTCAGACGGTGGGCCACACATTTCCTTTAAAAGGACAGAGAATTTATCTTCGTTCAATGTAGTTGCGACCGCAGCAGAAAAGAGGACCATTGCATCTCTGTGGTTGACCTGCCTGATGAGCGGCTCTGATCTTGCACGTGAGTGCATTGACATGAATAGCTCGACAGTGCACACGCTATGGCCAGCAGCACGCGTCGCCCTCTGGTGCCCACATGCAAAGATGATCTGGTAATTGGAACTCTCAGTATTCTTAGTGCTATTATAATGAGCTACGGTTTGATAATCAAGCTTTAGATACGATTCCAACCTTTGATTTTTGTAGTTTGATGTGCGCCATTGAAAACAACCTTTCAATGTTCTGTATTCATCTACACGTAGTGACGGTCAGGATCACCGGTTCAGTTTAAGCCTCTTATTTTGGCACCTATAGAGAATAACCCATAACAGGGACGGTTTCGATCATATCAGCACGTGGACCACACTTGCTAGCGTTCCTGAATCCCGACGTACGCCAAGTACATCATCAGACAACATGGAAGGGATGTGTGGGGACCACAGAGATGTCCAGTACGAATCCTCTCCGTCCATCTGTTTTGAAAGATCACAAGAGTACAGGATTATAAAAATCATGTCGGCCACACCAACGAAACAGTGGGAAGTCCACCATTGAAACCTTCCTGGGCTGACCGTGATGTTTATATGCCATCGAAACCGTTCATAAGGTTATTACCACTCAGATAAGCTGTAGAAACAAATATCATCCTGATACAAAACTTCCGTCATCCCCAGCATTCAATACTCAATGTTGGGCATGGTATGGCTCACATGAGTTTTAGATTTACCTTATTTTTATAATCCTTTCCCATTGTGATATTTCAAAACAGATGGACGAAGCGGATTTCCACGGACACCTCTGTCGGTCCCACACAGCCCAAGGCACAGGAATATCTCTGTGCCCGGTACCAGAGATTCAGAGGCAATCCGCTTCGGACAACATGTCCCACTGCCTAATCTTTACAGCTCTGCCCTGGCTTCACATTTCTTTTATTTTGAAGTTTGCCAAGCGTACACGTGCCAACGTAGCATTGTGTACAAGATCTGAGCTTTCCTTTATGTGGACCACACTGCCTAGATCATTTCATCCAAGAATCAGGCATGTTCTCTCAAAATGTGTGGCACAATATACAAAATAGATGGACGGCCAGGAAAACAATTAATAAGGGTTTCCATTAGTTTTGCAAATTTTGGCCCACCTCAGGAGTGCATTGGCCTGATTTTTGGACCAACTGATCCAAACAATGGCCATCTTTAACAGACTGGCACACTGGACAATAGCTTGTACGGGAGTCTGTACATACAGCACAGCACATCTGGACATTGCAAACCTCTTTTTGCTTTTTAAGGTAAGAAGGTGCAGCAGACATTTCGGCCGTGCCTTAACTATAAGCATTTGAGGTAGGGATTTGTGTTCCTTCTCTGTTTTTAGCTGATGCTTTGTAAAATCATTCGATTTTTACTGCTATGGTAAATTTACTAATTTGGAATAAATCTGAAACTCGAAAGAGATAGTAATTTTGCATGGAATTAAATGGTATGGAATAACATTAGATGGAATTAACATAAAAATGCGGTGAAATTTTGACCATCCAATCCCTGTGATGAGGATTAAATTATTTCTGTGAAAAAATATCAGATTAAGTAAAACCTATGTTCGGATGGCTGTGAAATTATAATCAACGTATGCACCAGATTCATATCTATTGTCAGTCACTTATAGACCTATACAACTAAAATGTCATGTGTAAATGGTGGGTGTAGATGGATGGTATGGATAAAACATATGCATGCAATGTGAGGACCAAATATGCATTGGATTTCAAAATCCCCGAGAAATTCAGTATAAAACCAAAGGTGATTCCATCCCACCTAATCCTAATCCTCCCTGTCATCTCCAAATGCTAGATAGAATTTGTATGGACTAAATATAATTCCATGGCACCTAATCCCACCTAAAAAGGTTTGCAATAATGCATCTTGACTTATTACATTAAGTAGTTTGATTTTCTCAATGAGCCCTACATTTATATTTAATAATTCTTCCTTTGGATGGAGAATGTTCTCTAAAATCTTGAGTGGAAAATATTTTCACTCTTTAACAATATAAAAGTTAGGATGATTGGTTGTTCATGTTCAAAGCAAAATAACTAAAATTTTGAAAAGTTGGTATAATATGATAAAAATTTGTTAAATTTTTAAAGCGCTTAAATAATATAATTAAAAATTATATTTGTTACCTCTTCACAAGAAACTAGAGAATCATGTGTAAGCAGTTTGAATAATTGGAAGATGAATCAAATTTTAAAGTTCAAATCCTAGCCAATGATTGCGGTGCTAATATATGTCATCTGCCTATGCTATTAATATAGCATGCGAGCAATATGAAATCAAGTTAAGGTTCACTTTCTTCCTTGGATCATGTGATTTTTTCAAACTATCATAATGTATTGATACTGGTGACGTTTTAAAAATATTATAGAAATAAATTTTTGCATAGCAATAATGTCATCATCTGCTTTTTAAGTAAAAAAAATCAAATTTTTCATAAAAAGTCTTGAAATTTTCTTTCTTCCTTAATTTCTTTCTTTTTCTAATGAAACATTTTACCTTGATTGCCTTGCTAAGGTGATTTCAACCACTAATTATTTAGAAAGAAAAGAATATTTTGATGGAAAAAATGAGATTGAAGAATGCGTGGTGCAGGAAACTAAATTGGGGATTTTTTAAAACAGTTTTCTCTTATTAAATGCTTGAGAGTGAATGAAGTTCATTATCCATAATTTTACATGTTTTGTATGTTCAATTATGTATTTTGTCCTTTGACTTTTAAATTTGTAGAATAAAAAATAAAAGAAAAGGAAAAGTCATTTTCCAACTTTCATACATATTTTTTTATGATTTAACATATATACACACACGTGTGTAATATGAATTTGAATATAATTACATCACTTCCGTCAAGCAACCCATAATTTAGATTCTCTTGTAAATAAAACTTATCATGCATTTTTTTCATGATCTTTTGTGCTTTAAGTGCATTATAATGTCTTCTTTTAACACCTCTTCAATGTTCAATGAACAGTATTATGTGCTAAAATCTCTTAATATGCTCAAAAGCAATTTTATAGAACTAAACACATTACAAATATATAACAAAATATAATAAAAAACCACAAAGAATATAGAGTTTTCTTTACGTGAAAAACCTTTGCAAAAAAACATTTATGGCACAAAACGATGATCAGTTTATTATAAAAAATGAATTACAAGAGATGAAATAACTTACTAGATAGAAAACCCTAATGATGTACTTATATACCCTATCTAAAATTGGTTGATAGCACCTTCAATCAACTGAGATATCAATGTAGTTTGTCGGTTAACCAAAACATACCTCAATCGATCAAGAACATTACAGTGTACTTCAGCCGATCCTACCGCATTATGTCATATTGAAAGGCACTTGATCAACAAAAAGTTCAACCAATTTTCAAATATTTTTAAAAAGCAATAATATATCATGGAATACATGAATACTTTTCATGGGATACTCGAGATATTTCTATATTTGAAATACAATACATATGTTTATTATGATACGAAAAATGCTAGGCCTAACATACCTTATTGCAATGTTTTATTTTTTTTGCTTAAAAAAAGAAAAAAAAAAAATAACGAAATAAACCAAAAAAAAACAAAATACACCCTTAGATTCATACACACTACAATGGGTACTCTGAACCATGACGTTAGGATTGAAACTCTTGTGAGCCTACTGCTTAGCCATTTGTAAGAACCCACGTTATTGCAATGCTTAAGATGCATTCAACTACATTTTTTTATAACAAATCCAAAAAATAAGATACTCCCTCAATAAAAGTGTTAATGCTCCAAGAATCGAGACTTAGGGCCTGTTTGGCCAGTTGCATTGGAAAGTATTAGGTGGGATGGAATTCAAAAAACATCATTATTACCCATGGCAGGGGTTGTTCCCTCTTACCATGGGACAAGCTTAATTCCCTACATTGTTTGTAATTCGGTGGTATGTTGAAAGGATATATCCGCCATCATTTGCAACTATTGAGATAACACACATGCGTTATGGCATGGGCTTAAAAATGAGACAGATCCAAAACTTATGTAGCCCCAAAGAAGTTTTCAATGGTAAGTATTCAATCCCCATTGCTTTTTATAGTGGTGTCCACTTGAGCTTTAGATCTACCTGATTTTTTGGCCCATGCTCTAAAATGATCTCGGAAAATGGGTGGACGGTGTGGATATAGTCCACACATCATGGTGGGACCTACACAACTTTCTAACATTGAGAGAAATCGGCACGGGACCTAATACGTGATGGGTTTTTTGACCCGTCGTCCTTTCGCAACTGGGATGCGCAAGTCCTTTCGCAACTGAGATGCGCAAGTCCAGTCACAACTAGGATGCGGAAAGGAGTTTCCTAAAACTATAAAAAGGGGTCCCTATGATTTTTTTAGGGTATGTTGTGTGAAGAAAAAGTACAGGAGGGTTTCCTAAAGGGTTTAGGGATATCAAAGGTGAGAGAATGAGAGAAAAGAGAGAGAGGAAGCTTGTGGAAGGGAGTCGTCGTCTCAGCACTTCTACGTCCTCGTGATCGGTGAGATCTCTGTTTTTCCCTTTATTCTCTTATTGTTTATCCACTCCTGCATAAGTGAAGAAGGTTGTATCTTTCTACTTCATAGTGGATTGTTGATCTGGACGAGGTCCCGTAGTTTTTACCTCTTTAAGGGTTTTCCACGTAAAAATCTCATGTGATGTGTGATTGTGCTTTAATTGATTTTCATTACATTATTATTTCATAATTCTGTTTTGTTCTGGAGGGCTAGATCCTAAGTTTTTATGCAAAGCCCCTAACAAAGTGGTATCAGAGCACTAAGTTCATTGAACGGGTAGGATCGGTTTGGAATTATGGAAGGTGGCTTAAGGATGATCAGCCTCAATGATTCTAACTGGACTATATGGAAGGTTAAGATGGAGGACTTGCTTTATTGCAAGGATCTATATTCTTCAATTTTAGGCATATCAGCAAAATTCAAGGATATGACTGATGAAAATTGGAAGAAGTTAGACCGGAAGGCGGTGGAGTTTATTAGACAATAGTTGGATGATTCTATGTTCCACCATGTGTCTACAGAAACCTCAGCCGCTAGCTTATGGCTGAAATTATAGGGGTTGTATGAGAGGAAGACAGCCGGTAATAAAATTTTTCTGATAAGGCGGTTTGTGAATCTCAAGTTCAAAGATGGTGGTTCTGTGGCTGAGCACATGAATGAAGTCAACAATATAGTGAACCAACTCTCCTTTATGAAGATGGTCCTGGATGATGAATTGCAGGCTTTACTATTGTTTAGTTCGTTGCCTGACAGTTGGGAGACATTGGTGGTGTCTCTAAGTACCTCCGCGCCAGACGGAAAGATATCCATAGAACAGTTTAGGAGGAAGTCTCAGGGGTTTACTAAGCAAGAGACACTTATGATACAGGAACGGGGGAGAGAAAAGAACAGGAAGGGCGGGAAGGCCCGAGATAAATCAAGAGGCAAGTCGAGTAACAGAAAAGATGTTGAATGCTGAAATTGTGGCAAGAAAGGCCACTATAAGCATGAATGTCGTAAGGCTAAAAACGATAAGAAAGGAAAAGGAAAGGAGAAAGAAGATGAATCTGATTCTACTGCGGTTACTTCAGATGGCGACATTATTATTATTCTTTCAACAGATCACGATGTATGTCTCACGACTATGAGTCAGGACACTGACTGGGTGATTGACTCAGGAGCTTCTTTTCACGGGACTCCATGCAGGGACTTCTTCACAAGCTACAAGTCAAGTGACTATGAGACCGTGAAGATGGAAAATTCTTGCATATCGAAGATCGTAGGGGTCGGTGATATTTGTATAAAGACCGATGTGGGCTGCACATTGGTTCTCAGAGATGTAAAGCATATCCCGGACCTTCACCTCAACTTGATGTCGACGGAATGTTGGATGATTATGGCTATGAAAGCCGGTTTGCTGATGAGCGCTGGAAGCTCATCAATGGTTCGTTGATCACAACCAAAGGAAAGAAGTGTTGCACCCTTTACAAGACAAGTGTCAGTGTATGCGAGGGTGAGTTGAACGCAGCGAAAGATTCAGCTATAAACATGTGGCACAGGCGTCTAGGCCACATGAGTGAAAAAGGGCTTCAGATACTAGCAAGGAAGCGGCTCCTTCCTAATGTGATAGATATGCCTCTCAAAACCTGTCTTGATTGTTTATCAGGAAAACAGCATAGAGTTTCATTTGTTAAAACTGTTTCTCATGTTAATAAAGTGTATGCATTAGATTTGGTTTATTCTGATGTTTGTGGTCGTATGAGGACAAAAACCTTAGGTGGGGCATTGTATTTTGTTACTTTTATAGATGATGCATGTATAAGGGTTTGGGGTTATACTTTGAAATTCAAGGACGAGGTCTTTGGTGTGTTTAAGTTGTTTCATGCTATGGTCGAGAGAGAGACAGGTAAATCATTGAAGTGTATCCGCACTGATAATGGTGGTGAATACATCGACGACTTTCATGAGTATTACAAGTCCCTAGGTATACGACATGAACAGAGGGTTCCCAAGACCCCCCAGCATAATAGTGTAGCTGAGCGAATAAATCACACCATTGTTGAGAGAATCAGATGTATGTTATTCCATGCAAAGTTGCCCAAGACGTTCTGGGGAGAAGCAATGCACACGGCAGTGTATCTGATAAACAGGTCTTCATCAGCCCCGTTGAATGGAGAAGTGCCTGAGAAGGTGTGGACTGGATAGGATCCATCGTACAGTTATCTCAGGGTGTTTGGATGCAGGGCATCCGTTCACGTACCAAAGGACGAGAGGTCCAAGCTCGATATGAAGATCAGATAGTGTGTGTTCTTAGGGTACGGTGATGAAAAATTTAGTTACAGATTATGGGATCCAACCGAGAGGAAGCTCATCAGGAGCAGAGATGTGGTTTTCTTTGAAGATTAGTGTATATAAGACATTGGTAAGCTAGAGAAGAACCAGCCTAGTTCAAGTGAGCTAGAGGACATGGATCCAGTTATTCCTCCAGTGGTGCCTGATGACGGGGGAGTACAACAAGGTGCAAAGGACGAGGGAGTTCCTTCAGAATATAGACTAGGGGAGCAACCCCCACTTGATTTACCTGTTGAGCCACAGGTGAAGAGGTCATCTAGGGACAGACAGCCGTCCAAGAGGTACTACCGCATGAGTACATTATGCTGACTGATGGGGGAGAGCCAGAAGTTTATTCTGAGGACCTAGTCGATAAGCATAAGGAGGAGTAGTTGAAAGCTATGCAAGAGGAGATGGAATCTTTATATAAGTACCACACCTATGACATAGTGAAACTGCCTAAGGGCAAGAAAGCTCTGAGCAACAAGTGGGTGTTTAGAAAGAAGGTTGAGCAGAAAAATTCACAGATGAAGTTCAAGGCCAGACTTGTGGTAAAAGGGTTCGGTTAGAGGAAAGGCATAGACTTCGAGGAGATATTCTCATCAATGGTGAAGATGACATCCATACGGGTGTTGCTTGGGTTGGTAGCCAGCATGGATCTGGAGATAGAGCAGTTAGACGTTAAAACTGTTTTTCTCCATGGTGACCTAGAAGAACAGATCTACATGCACCAATCAGAAGGGTTTGAAGTAAAGGGCAAGGAACATATGATGTGTAGGCTGAGGAAGAGCTTGTATGGGCTGAAACAAGCTCCACGACAATAGTACAAGAAGTTCGATTCGTTCATATTACAGCATGGGTATGACAGAACGGAGTCAGGCCACTGTGTATTCACGCGCAAGTTCTCAGATGATGATTTCATAGTTCTGCTGTTATACGTTGATGACATGCTCATCATGGGAAAAGACATCAAGAAGATCGACAGGCTGAAACAGGTTTTGGGCAAGTCTTTTGCGATGAAAGACTTGGGCCCGGCTAAACAGATTCTAGGAATGGAGATAACCCGTGATAGAAGCAGCATGAAGCTTTGGCTGTCATAAGAGCGGTATATTGAGAAAGTCCTAGAGCGGTTCAATATGAATGCAGTGAAACCGGTCAGTACTCCACTGGATGGTCACTTTAGATTGAGCGACAGGCAGTGTCTCATGACGAAGGTAGAGGTGGAAGAGATGCAGAAGATACCCTACACGTTAGCTGTAGGAAGTTTGATGTATGCTATGGTGTGTACACGCCCAGACATAGCATATGCGGTTGGTGTTGTCAGCCGGTATCTTGCCAATCGTAGCAAAGAGCATTGGGTAGCGGTGAAATGGATACTGCGGTATCTAAGAGGCTCATCCAGGTTGAGCCTATGCTATGGTGATGGTAAACCTGTGATAGAAGGCTATACAGATGCAGATATGGCAGGCGACATAGACTCAAGGAAGTCTACATCGGGGTTCATGTTTACGTTTGTAGGGGGAGCAGTTTCTTGGCAGAGCAAGATATAGAAGGTCGTAGCATTATCGATGACAGAGGCTGAGTACATTGCAGTCACAGAGGCATGTAAAGAAATGCTTTGGATGAAGAGGTTCCTACAGGAACTTAGCCTGAAGCAGGAGGAGCACGTGGTCTATTGCGATAGTCAGAGTGCTATACACTTGAGGAAGAATCCAAGTCAGCATTCCAAGTCAAAGCACATAAAGATTCAGTATCACTGGATAAGGGATACTTTGGAAAAGAAGGCGTTACAACTTGAGAAGGTCCACACGGACAATAATGAATCAGATATGATAATTAAGGCCTTACTCAAGGGCAAGTTTGAGGTTTGTAGAAACCTGACTGGCTTAAAGAAGGTGAATCCCTCCTAGGTTAAAAAGGGAGATATTTGATGAGTTTTTTTACCCGTCGTCCTTTTGCAAATGGGATGCGCAAGACATCCTTTCGCAACTGAGATGCGCAAGTCCTTTCGCAACTAGGATGCCGAAAAGAGTTTTCTAAAACTATAAAAAGAGTTACCTAGGATTTTTCTAGGGTATGTTGTGTGAAGAAAAAGTACAGGAGGGTTTCCTAAAGGGTTTATGGATATCAAAGGTGAGAGAGTGAGAGAAAAGAGAGAGAAGAAGCTTGTGAAAGGGAGCCGTCGTCTCAGCGCTTTTATGTCCTCGTGATCGGTGAGATATCTGTTTTTTCCTTTATTCTCTTATTATTTATTCACTCCTGCGTGAGTGAAGAAAGTTGTATCTTTCTACTTTATAGTGGATTGTTGATCTGGACGAGGTCCCGTGATTTTTACCTCTTTGAGGGTTTTTTACGTAAAAATTTCTTGTGTGGTGTGTGATTGTGCTTTGATTGATTTTCATTACATTATTATTCCATATTTCTAATTTATTCTGGAAAGCTAGATCCTAAATTTTTGTGTAAGGCCCCCAACAATACGACTCCATCTAACCTAATTCCAAGCTATTCCACTCTTCTTAAACATGGAGTGGAATTGGCACAGGAGCAGGTGCAATTCCATCCCACCTAAGCTCGTCTAATCCAGTCGGCCAAACAGGCCCTTAGCATCTTACCTCCCAAACGATAGACTTTGAATTGTCAAATTCATGAATTTAATATCATAGAATTGTCAAATTCAATTCCCCATTTTTTCCTGACTCAAACAAGACAAGAAGAAAATGATTTAAAATAGTGGAAGGGTTACCTTCAAGTTAGATCACTTGTATCTGTCTCTCATTCTCCAAAAAGAAAAGAGCTTCGTTCGTATCCCACATTTGTATTTTCATCCGCAGCTATGCCGGGAGCGAATTGACGGTGACCTCTGGCACATAGATATCTCTCCGCCTGGTGCTGTGTGGGGCCCATATAGACGCCCGTGACAAATTCACTTGGTACATCTGTTTTGAAAGACTAAAGTAGGACAGTATTCTAATAATCAAGTCAGATCCAAAATTCATACGGGCCATACCTCACGAAACAGTGGGGATTGAAAACCAGGCAGTGACAGAATTTTTGTTTCCGGATGATATTCTTTCCTACAGTTTATCTGAGCGGTAATAATTCTATGAACGGTTTGGATTAAATATAAACAACATGGTGAGCTCCAGTAAGATTTCAACGGTGGACCTTTCTGCTCCCACTATTTTGTTGGTGTGTCCTACCTGAGTCTTGGATCTGTCTCATTTTTAAAATACTATCCTAACGTGATCTTTAAAAACAGATTAACGGAGTAGATTTATTACTGACATCTCTGTAGAGCCCACGCAGCCCCGGAAACAGAAATATCTCTGTGGCCAGGGTCACAGCCAATCCGCTCCCAGCTAGGGCCACGTGAGTATGTGTACGGCGCCTACCAGCAAATCTCCCGCCTGATTTTCCAGGCTTTTTCATCTTCCACGCTGCCGGGTTGTCAGACCAGTTTCAGTTCCGTGCCACGCCTGCTATAAGGGTAGTACCATTATTTTTCGGGTTGCAAAGCATCCGGACATTTTAGAGATGGAAACTGGTAAGTTACATGCAACTGTACCATCACTTGTGGTACCATGCTGTCTTTATCACCTGTATTTCTCCTTTTTGATAAATCAGTACCGTGAAAATCACAGGATCCTCTACCTAGATCAAATTTCTACAAAATCAGGCTGATCCACTGACTCTCTAGGCCACGCCTGTATGTTGTATCAAAATTCCTGTTTTCCATTGATTCCAAAAGTTTGCCCCACTTAATAAGCGGAGAGACCCGATTTTCTTTTATTTGATTTTCATAATAGAGCCCACTTCTTTAATAATAATGATGTTCTATTTTTTGGAATATATGGTCTGCTAGCATACGTTGCGTGTAGATGATGAATTAGAAGACGGGTATTAATTTGAGATACAGGTAAGGCCGTAAGGGTTATTTTCGTACATGGTTGGTTAATATCAACATCCAAGCTGTTGACATGGATAACGACTCGGCTGCTAACCCGAAACAGTCATACGGTGAGGGCCTGACGTTAGTGGCCCACCTCAATGTATATCTACCCCGTTCATCAGTTTTTCCAGATTATTTTAAGCCATGGTCCCAAATTTGAATTATAAAGAGATTTCAGATGGACCACACCATAGGAAACAATGATTTTTTTTCCTTCTTTCATCCAGATCTGTGTGGCCTTATTAAGAGGTTGGATGCCCTCTAAACATTAGGGTAGACGCTGGGAAGTTTTTAATGGTGAGCGTTCAATGACCACTTTTTCCCGTGATGTAGTACACCCGAAAATTGTTTTTGCTTTTATTTTTTGTCTATAGCTTAAAATAAGCTGAAAAAAGAGACGGACAGTATGGATATACAGTGAATACATCGAGGTAGGCCCTATGATTGGTTCTCATCCCCATCGCTGGTTCCGGTCACAGCAAAGTCACACTCGTTGATATGATGCCCGTTTTCATGGATGTACAATAACTCCAACAAAACCTCCCAAATTAGAAGATCTCAGCCATCGGATATCAATGGATTGGATAAACTACCGTGGACCCAACGTGTACAAACTGAGTACACTGCAGTGAAGTCCCAAAAGGGAACTCAAGGCCTCTTGAATTATCATCACGGCTGTCCTTTTCTTTACGTACAGGTTATCATCGGCCCAGATCTTCTGAAATTTCGGTCCTTTCTAGATTTGCCGTGGTCCACATCTGACGTACCATCCTTCTGAAAGGTTGCTCTCAGGAGTTATGCAATGCTCCGGTTTAGTACCAGTGTACCACGGCTTATACTCGTTTATAGTCATATTTTTGAGAGAACATCGCAGTCGAACATTTATATCTTACCGTATAATAACAGTCATCCACCATTAATCATCTAAATATATTAGAATTTTGAGAATATTATAATATTCATTGTCATGGAAAATCTGAGCTCACAATACAACGCTACTCCGAGGGCAAGTTCGAGCCGAGTCGTGACCCTCCCGACCTGTTTCAAGACGCGACCCATCCGAGCAGTCGACTTGATTGAGGTCGGACTCCGGATTATGATCCGATCGGATGATCGTCTACGTTATAGCCGCTCTTCTCTAGCCTACATTCCGAGGCGAACGACGTTCCGATCCGATCATACAGTCCGAACAGAGCGAACGTTCCAAGCCGAACGCATGTTCAGATGCGCATATCTCACTCGCTGAATGTGAAAACTGTCATAACCGAACGTGAAAACTGTCATAACCAAACGTGGTCGATAACCTCGCTCGCAGGTACGCATAATCTGCCAAATACGCTACATGATCGATAGGTTGCAGGGAGTATCTCCACGATCCGGGAATCCCCCTAATCATGCCGAGATTATCGGATTCAGACCACTCGACAGCCAAGTATAAATACTACATCACGCCATATCTACAGGTATGCAAAATCGAGCTCTCATTTACTATCTACTCAGATCCTGATTCCCTTGTCCTGACTAAGGCATCGGAGTGTCTTCCGGCTTAGCCAGGGTCACCTTTGTCTGCTTTCCTGGTACAGGTTTCAAGGATCATACGTGGTGAGCGACGAGGAGGGAGGGCTGACTAAATTTTGGCATCAACATTTTTTGGCGCCGTCTGTGGGAACCTAAAACTAGAAGTCAGGTTCTCATTTTCCCTAAGCAATGGCGAGGAAGAAGAAAGCTACAATAGTGCAGCCACAACCTGATGAGTAGACTCGGTCGTCATCACCGCTTCATGCCGAGTCCGTTCCATGACCTTCTCAGCGTTCGCGTAATCGGTTGAACAAGTACCGCGCCATGCAGAATGAGATCCAGGCCCTGCGTGACGAGATAAACCAGATGAAACAGCAGCGGGAGCCATAACTACACCCGGCTCAAGAACAACCCGTTTTCGAGCTGATGGGGTTATTTGTAAAAACTCGCTCCGTACCGATGAGTGTGAGGCCCGAAGTTTCCTAACGTTCAAGGGTACAGCAGTCGAGTCAAAATCTTCCTGCGGCACGTGGCGAGGCATCCGCACGAAATGAGCCTGCTCGGGCTCCAACAACTGTCCACTCAGCCACATCCGCCCTGCCACCCATGGACCTCCGTCCTCAGTTAGAACGGAGGAGAGAAGGGAGAATATCGGAAGCTGAACATACCCCAGAGGTCGTCACTGAAAACAAGGATCCCTGAGAAGCGCGCTTTGCGGAACTGAAGGATAAGTTCCTGATATTGGGAAAAAAATAAGAATAATCGACAGTTCCGACCACGATCCAGGCGATGATAGAAGAGACCAAGCATCCCTTCAACTCGGCCATCATGGCTGAAGTGATGCCGCAGAGGTTTCGGATGCCTCCCGTCATCTAGTATTCGGGATCTGGCGACCCATCCGAACATTTGGAGTCCTACAGATCATGGATGCAGATTCAGACTGCAACGGGTGCGATGATGTGTAGAGGGTTCTCTATCACCCTCACCGGATCCGCTCGAATTTGGTATCTCCAGCTAAAACCAAATTCCATAGGCTCATTCGCAGAACTGAGTCCACTATTCCTCACGCAATTCCAAAGCGGTAAGAGAAGTCGGAAGCCCAACACCCACCTGCTCACCATTAAGCAGACCCCGAAGGAGTCGTTGAAGGATTACATCGCCCGCTTCAACGAAGAAGCATTGCATGTCGAGTACTACGATGATAAGATGGCCCTCGCCGCCGTTTTGAGCGGACTGAAAAAAGGAAAGTTTGTCTTCTCCATCGGAAAGAATCCACCGAAGACACTAGCGGACTTCATGGCGAAAGCTCAGAAGTACACTAACGCAGAGGAGTTCACCAACGCCCAAAAGGGCACACAGGTGTCTGACTCGACAAACAAGGGGAAGAGACCCCGGAACGAAGACTCTCAGCCGGCTAACAAAGGGATGGATGACCGCGCTTCTCGCGATCGTCATCCGAGCCGTAGGCCGGAAGGAAAATTTCGTTCCTACACTCCACTCAATACATCCGCCGAGCAGATCCTGCTAGACATCCGAGGAGAAAGGCTACTCAATTGGCCGGTTTGCATGAGGGTTGATCCAGAACACAGGGATAAGCGAAAATTTTGCCGCTTCCACCGGGACTATGGTCACAACACGGACGACTGTGTGGACCTGAAGGACGAGCTTGAGTCCCTAATTCGCAAAGGACATATACGTCATTATGCCAAAAAAGAGAAATCCGATCGGAGAGAAGAACGACCGTAAGAGCAGTCGAACAACCCCCCAGAGGAGCCCGTCGAAATTCGCACTATCTTCGGGGGCTCAGCTGGAGGAGGGGATTCGAACAGGGCACGGAAAGTCTATTTCCGGAGCTCCGAGTCAGAACACCACATTCACCTGACGGAACGTCCCAGAAAGGAACTTCGTGTCGCTCCGTGCAGCCCGACCTTCCCAGAAGATGATGCACGCGGGATCCAGCATCTACACGACGACGCGCTAGTGGTCAGTATGACCATATCCAATCAAAAAGTGTACCGCATCTTGGTCGACACCGGGAGTCCAGCTGACATAATGTATTCCGAGGCGTTTGAGAAGATGGAAATTTCACGGTCCAAGCTCCGACCTGTGAAGACTCCCTTGCACGGCTTTGCCGAAAAGAGAGTCATCTCCGAATGAGCCATCTCCCTCCCAGTGACAACGGGAGAAGGGCAACATCAAGTCACTCTTTTGGTTGACTTTTTAGTTGTCAATGTTCCATCAGTCCACAACGTGATTCTGGGCCGACCCTCCCTCAATGCAATGAGGGCGATCGTCTCAACTTATCATTTGATGATGAAGTTTCCAACCGAAGGTGGGATCGGTTATCTCTGAGGCGACCAACGCAAGGCCCGAATGTATTATGCGATAGCCGTAAGGAAAGGGGCCGTCAAACAAACGCTCGTAGTGGACGCCTTAGACCCTCGAGGATCGGTAGAAAGTTCCTCAGTCAAAGATCTGAGAAGAATGCCGCTTGATGAATTAGATTCGAGCAAAACTGTTTAGCTCGGATCATCACTTAATCCCGAGCGGAGGAACGAGTTATTTGCCTTCTTGAGACAACATCGGGACGTCTTCGCATGGTCACATACAGATATGCCGGGGATCTCACCCGATGTGCAAGTCCATAGGCTGAACGTGGACCCAGACCACCGGCCAGTTAAGCAAAAAAGAAGGTCGTTTGATGCCGAACGATATGAAGCCATTGCTGAGGAGGTTTCTGTCCTGCTCGATGCGGGCTTCATAAAAGAAGTATACTACCCTGACTGGATAGCAAATGTCGTACTCGTCAAGAAGTCAAACGGGAAGTAGCGGGTCTGCATAGACTACTCCGATCTGAATAAGACGTGTCCCAAAGACAGCTTCCCGCTACCTCGGAACGACCAACGGTGGACAGCATGGCCGGATACGAGTTACTCTCGTTTCTGGACGCCTACTCCGGTTATAACCAGATCGCCATGCATCCTCCAGATAGGCAGAAGACCACCTTTGTCATGGACAAGGGACTACTGTTACCGGGTCATGCCATTTAGCCTAAAAAATGCTGCGGCAACGTATCAGAGACTGGTGAATCAGATGTTCGCCAAACAGATAGAACACACCATGGAGGTGTATGTGGACGACATGCTGGTGAAGAGTATCAAAGCCTCCGAGCACCTTGTTGATCTCGAAGAAACATTCAACGTCCTCCGTGAATACTAGATGAAGCTTAACCCCGCCAAGTGCGTGTTCAGGGTTGAGTCAGCGAAATTCCTGGGCTTCAAAGTCGGCCAGCGGGGTATCGAGGCGAACCCAGACAAGATCAAAGTCCTCCTGAACATGAACTCGCCTCGGACTCTCAAGGAAATACAGTGTCTCACGGGAAGAGTCGCAGCCCTTGGACGTTTCATATCTAGAGCTACAGACAAATGCCTTCCTTTCTTCCAGCAGATGAAGGGCCACAAGAGGGCTGAATGGACACTGGAGTGCGAGCAAGCCTTCCAACAGTTGAAACAGTACTTGGGATCGCCGCCTCTCTTGTCCAAGCCGGAAGAAGGAAAGCCTTTTTTCCTCTACCTCGCCGTTTCGACCTCAGCCGTCAGCTCGGCTCTAATCCGAGAAGTCGGAACCAAGCAGTATCCCGTTTACTATGTAAGCAAAACCATGGTACCAGCAGAAATGAGGTACCACTCCTTAGAGAAATTGGCGCTCTGTCTTGTCGTCTCGGCCAGAAGACTATAGCCGTACTTTCAGGCCCACTCCATAATCGTGCTATCGAACTCCCCTCTGAGGCAGATCCTCCAGAGACCCGAAGTGTCGGGCCGGATGACCAAATGGGCTGTAGTGCTCGGAGAGTTTGACATTCAGTTTCGGCCCATGACGACACTCAATGGACAAGTCGTAGCCGACTTCATCGCCGAGTTTATAACTCCGAACGAAGAGCAAGTCAGGAAGGAAGTCGATATGACACCGCCCGCCCCGCTGAGCAACCAAGAGCCCTCATCAGATCCGGGGTGGGTCCTTTATTTGATGGATCCTCCAACGTTAAAGGAGCAAGAGCCGGTGTCGTCCTAGTTGCTCCTGATTCAACGACGATCTAATACGCCATCAGGCTCGGGTTCAAAGCTTCAAACAATGAGGCCGAGTATGAAG
Organism: Magnolia kwangsiensis; assembly: GCA_037074715.1. Classification (NCBI taxonomy): domain Eukaryota; kingdom Viridiplantae; phylum Streptophyta; class Magnoliopsida; order Magnoliales; family Magnoliaceae; genus Magnolia; species Magnolia kwangsiensis. The sequence continues at coordinate 15,704,468 of CM073589.1, forward strand.
CGCTGCTAGCTGGGCTTAGGTTGGCAGCGAGCCTCGGTGTTCAGACCCTGAAAGTCCCCAGCGACTCACAGTTGGTGGTGAACCATATCTCCTCGGAGTACGAAGCTAAGGAAGTCAGAATGATCGCCTACCTTGAAGAGGCAAAGAAATTGATCGAGAAATTCTGAAGCTGCACCGTCCGGCAGTACCCAGAGTCGAGAACTCATGGGCCAATGCTTTAGCAAGGCACGCCTTGGCCTCCGAGGGAAAGATCCCACGTTTTGTTTCGGTCGAGTTCGTTGAGCAACCAAGCATCGGCCAGTCAGAGGAAGTCAGCACCGTCCAGTCCATCCCCAGTTGGATGGACCCCATTTTCAATTGTCTATCAACCGGAGAAACCCCCTCGGATAAGATTGAGGAGAGGCGACTCAGGGTCCGAGCGGCACGTTACGTCATATTGGACGGAGTGCTGTACAAGAAGGGGCATTCTCAGCCTTACCTTAGATGTCTCCGACCGGATGAAGTTGATTACGTGATTCGGGAGATTCACGAGAGAATCCGCGGAAACCATTTTGACAGTCACGCCTTGGCCATGAAGATACTTCATCAAGGGTATTTCTGGCCAATTCTTAAGCAGGACTCTAAGAATTTTGTTCGGAAGTGTGACAAGTGCTAGCGTTTTGCTGCTGTGCCGAGACAACTGGCAGAAGAAATGACCCCCATGAGTGGGCCATGGCCGTTCGCTCAATGGGGGATCGACATCATCGGTCCCTTACCCACTGGGAAGGGACATGTCAAGTTTGCTATAGTCGCGGTCGACTACTTCACCAAGTGGGACGAGGCTGAGTTAGTCGCAGAGATCACCGAGAAGAAAGTGATCGATTTCGTATGAAAAAATATCATCTGCCGGTTCGGGATTCCGAGAACCATCGTCTCTGATAACGGCCGCCAATTCGATAATGACAAGTTCCGTAGCTTGTGTCGAGGGCTTGGCATCGTTAACGCTTACTCATTGCCTCGGCACCAACAATCGAACGGATAAGTAGAGGCGGTCAACAAGATCATCAAGCATCATCTCAAGATGAAGCTGGAAAAAGTAAAAGAAAATTGGGCCGAAGAGCTCCCCTTCGTCCTCTGGGCCTACAGGACTACAACCCAGACTTCGACGGGCGAAACCCCATTTTCGTTATCCTACGGCTCGGAGGCAATGGTGCCGTTGGAAATCGAACTCCCTACAGCGCGGGTCAGGAGCTTCGAAGAAAGTCATAACTCCGAGCAGATAGCAGCTAATCTGGATTTTCTAGAGGAACTCAGAGAAGTTTTCAAGCTCCGAGCAGCGACTCGACACCAGCAGGTAGCGTGCTTCTATAATTCCAAAGTTAAAGTTAGGCGCTTCCGACCAGGAGACTTAGTCCTTCGACGGGTTTCCAGAACACGGTCGAGCCAGGGGTAGGAGCGCTCGGACCCAACTGGGAAGGTTCATACTGTGTGGTCAGATCAGCCAAACCGGGCTCGTACCACCTGAAAAACTTCGAAGGCTGTCATCTCCCTGATCCCTGGAACGCCGAGCACTTGAAGATCTACTACCCGTGAGGAAATAGCCTTTAAGGCTCACGATGTAATGTATGCCTCCGAGCGACTGGCCTTTAAGGCTCTTAATAAAAGATCGATTCTACCTTTGAATGCTTGTTCGATTGCCCTATCCGCACAAGTACGAGATAAATGGTCCGATCCCTTAAGGAATCGGAACCCAACCTTACGAGAGATCGACGAGGCATCCCTCCAAGGGAAAAAGCCTAATAAATGGTCCGATCCTCTAAGGATCGGAACTTAACCCCACGAAAGATTGACAAGGTATCCCTCTCAAGGGAAAAAAGCCTAATAACGATCCGACCCCCCGATTAAGTGTTCAGCTCGGCATACAACAAAATAAAGGCGACGAGCCGAGCATCCAAAGAGATCAGACCCAGCTAAAACTTAGGCCGAGGAGGCTCGGACAACCGACTCTAAAAACTAACTAAACGGAAGCTGACTAAACCCATAAAGAAACCAGATCGACATACAAATAGACAATGTAAAAAGAATGTTATTCATTGAATCCCCTCGGAGGGACAAAAGTACATAGGTACATTGATAGCTAAAAAAAAAGAAGAGAAGTCTTCAGGCAGGAGGAGGAGCTTGGGCATTAGGAACCTGTGCGTCGGGAGTTGGTTCTGAGCAGACGATGTCAGCCGAGGTATCTTCGGAGTCGTCGGGCAAGAGGGAATCGAGATATAGGTCCGGGTACAAGCCTAGAACTGCCTTGAGGCATGCATCGAAGCCGCGATTGTAGAACGTTGCGGCCTCAACATCTCTCTCTTTAGAAGTCTTGAAGCTTTCGACTGCAGCAGCAATTGCTGCGGCCAAAGACGCCTCGTCCTTCACCCTTTGGGCCTCCACGGCTTCGTTCACGGCTCGTGTCCGCTCCTCAGTCACCTCGGCCTTGGCACGATTCAGAGCTTCCCCAAGCCGAACTGTCTCCACGGCTAAGGAGTCTGCGTGGGCCCTGACACGGATCAGCTCAGCAGTCGCTGCGTCACCGCTCTTCTTAAAATCATCTGCCTTATCCTGCAGATGTAGCTCCCTGGCCTCCAAGTCTACGACGACTCCCTGCAGTCGCCTGACCCTGGCCCTCTCTCCCGTAATCTGTTGGCGGAGGCCAGTCTCCTCAAACCTCAAGTCCGCCACTTCGGCCCGGAGAGCCTCCAACTCCGCTTCCTTTCCCTTAGACTCTCGCACTCTCTGCCGAATGGAGAGCAGCACCGGGACAGCTTGAAAAGAAAATAAAGATCAGTATCTACGGAATGTGTATAACAACATCAAAGAAAGATCTTTTTGGAGACATGCCATGTAGCATACGGAGGCGAAGTCGTTCAGGAAGCCTTCCTCCGATCGCTCAAAGGTCTGGGCGATGTCTTCCTCCTTGGCATGCTTGACAGCCCACGGAGCCAAGCACGCCATGTGATAGCCGGGTTCGAACCTCCCCCGCTCGTGCCCGCTTGGGCCGAGGCCTCAGCCCCCTCGGCCCCTACCCGACTGTCGGTCGAGTTTTGACCCTCGACACGGACCTCCCCCTCAATCTCGGAGGGGGGGGGGGAAGACACATTTTCAGCTACCTTGTTGGCTCCCTCTCTCTCAGAGGATGAGGGAACGACGATAGGGGGCTCGGGGGCTGCGGCGGAAAGGGTGGTGGGAGAAACGACAATGGAGGGAGCCCGAGCAACAGAGCTCAGCGCAACCGGGGTTCAGCCTCGGTCACTCGGACGACCCCCGGAGGAAGACGTACCACTGGCCGAAGCACTACTGGAGGAGCCGCGACAGTATTACGACACTTCGGAGCAGGCAGCGCGGAGGGTGCAGCAGGCTAAGTCGGTGTCGGACTTGATGGAGTTGGTTCAGCAGAAGATTCTCCCACGCGAGGGGGAGCCGGCCTCTTCAGAATGATCTTCACTCGGGGGGCTTCTTTGAGTAGCTCCGCTGCCTTCCTCTTCCGCGCCACGGACGCCTCAACCATGCCTGCAAAAGAAAACTGTCAGCTACTAAATAAGTGAAGGAAAGATTATTGAAAAGGTCAGGACAGCTTACTCAGAGATGTGGCCAGAGGTTGGGATTTGTAGAGCCCGGACCAGTGAAGGTTGGCCGCAGTTATCAAATCGGCCCAGGAGCGAAGCGACTCTGACCGCGTTCTGGCCTTTGTAATTTGATTCCTTTGATCCGAGTCGATGAGCGACAACCCCTTTACGAAAGCTGCAATGGAAAGAAATCTTACTTCAACCAAAACATGTGAAAACCAAGACAACAACCCGGACGTCAGATGAAATCCGACCTGGTTTCGTAAAGTGGGTCGGGATACGAGCCGTTGAATCCCTAAGCTCAGCCGATGGAGCCTCCCAGTCACCTGCCGCCCAGAACCACTTATTCTTTCAGTCCTTATTGGAGGACGACAGGTACATTACTAAGCCTGACCCCTTGTTCCCCCAGTCACGAAATAATACCATGGGTCGTTGCTATCATGCTTGACCATGTACAGGCTCAACAGCTCCTCTGGGGTCAGCTCGGGGTTCCCAACTTGCTTCCAAATTATGTAGGCCGAGATCATCACCCTCCATACATTCGGAGCGAACTGTCTGGGAGACAGCCCGAGGTAGGTTGGCACCTTTCGGATGAAGGGATGCAGTGGGAGACGGACCCCACACTGCAGCGCGCAAAGAAAAATGGCCACCTCACCCTTAGCTGGAGCGCCAGTAACGTCCAAAGGGCCCGGAGCCCTTATTTGCATGGAGTCGGGGACCTGGAACTCCGAGCGGATCCATCCTATTTGGGATTCTGATATGACAGAACCCCTAGGGACAACTTCTGCGGTCCGCAGATTCGCAGGCATATCAGTGGTTGTAGCAATTTCGACTCGAGGTGCTCGAGAAGCAGCCTTCTTACTGGGTTGCTTTGTCCTAGCACCCAGTGTCTTTTGCTTCCGAGGCTGGGGGTACGGGAGAGTGGCTTTGAAAGGGCCCTCGGAAGACTCGCTTTCGCTCCCGGTACTCCCCGGCTCGGAGTCGTTGGCATACTCGCGGACCATCTCCAGATCAGAATACATTAAAGAAACAAGGATGGAGGTGAGTGAGACTCACCGGATGATGGCCGAAAATTGCCTTTCTGCCGGAAACCTCGAGTTTGGCCGAAATCGCCTCTCGTCAGAAATCGCCTCTCCGGTGTGCTCTCGCAAATCAGGACGTCAAAATGACTAACCAACGCCCGGAACACCTTATATAGGCAGCGAACGATTCTTGCATTGATGACAAGCTTTAATGGCAGCAACCGAATCGGCACGAGCCGATCTCCGAGTACACCTGACAACGTTGCATTGGCGGGATACCAACCGATCGTACGGCTCTGACATCGGGCTGCGTACCTCGATAGTTGAAACGACGTCCCGACACTCGGAGCCGTCAGGAGCACGCCTCCTGCCTGCGTGACGACTTCTCATAGGCTGGGAGGAGATTCGGGATCGTAACCGTCCTCACTTGTTGGCCAAGGCGGCTAGCACGCGTGATTCGAGATCCGTCATCATTGCGGCGAGGACGAGAGATTTCCTACCTAAGTACTCTCGGAGCTAGCAAGTAAACTCGAAGAGTAGGGGGCTTCTGTTATAGGAAATCTGAGCTCACAATACAACGCTGCTCCGAGGGTAAGTCCGAACCGACTCGTGACCCTCCCGATCTATTTCAAGACGTGACCCATCCGAGCAGTCGACTTAGTTGAGGTCGGACTCCGGATTATGACCCAATCGGATGATCGTCTGCGTTATAGCCACTCTGCTCTAGCCTACATTCCAAGGCGAACGATGTTCCGAGCCGAGCATACAGTCCGAACAGAGCGAACGTTCCAAGCCGAACGGATGTTCAGATGCGCATATCTCACTCGCTAAACGTGGAAACTGCCATAATGAAACGTGGCCGATAACCTCGCTCACAGATACGCATAATCCGCCAGATACGCTACATGATCGATAGGTTGTAGGGGGTATCTCCACGATCCAGGAATCCCCCTGATCATGCCGAGATTATCGGATTCAGACCACTCGACAGCCAAGTATAAATACTACATCACGCCATATCTACAGGTACGCAAAATCGAGCTCTCCTCTACTATCTACTCAGACCCTGATTCCTTTGTCTTGACTTAGGCATCGGAGGGTCCCCCGGCTTAGTCAGGGTCACCTTTGCCTGCTTTCCTGGTGTAGGTTATAGGGATCATACGTGGTGATCGACGAGCAGGGAGGGCTGACTGGATTTTGACATCAACATTCATTATTAAAGATTCAATACTTAAATTCATTTAAATGACCAAAAAATTCTTTTGTGATCGGCTGATCAATATATATATATATATATATATATATATATATATATATATATATATATATATATAGGACCAACAATATTATCAATGCAGGAATGGACCAGCTTCCAAGTGGGTAATATCATTTGGTGGTTTGGATTATGGATGTGATGGGCCCTACATTGGATGGAGACTATGGCTCAAAAATCTTCTTGATGAAGAATAATAAACAGTTATTTATTGGTCTGCAAGTGCATGTTTAGGAAAAAGAAATCTAGAATGGTCCACATTTAAATGACAAAAGGTCAATATGATTGGATGCATTTGATCTTCAATCTGGAAGATTTTGTAGCAGGGCCCCACAAATTGTGGGGTCCATTAGATGGGCGGTTTGTGATGACTTGTTCAAACCAAATAGCCCAAGGATTGTACAGATATACTCTGGCCAAACATCATATGTACCGTTGAAGTTTGTTGAACTTCCACGGAGTTGAGTGGATTTTAGTCCACATGTAATTAAGTAGATTTGAATTAAGAGCTCTTTTAGAATATATTCCTCTCATGTCCAAATTCTTTCCATTCCTATGCATGAAATGCCTTAAAGCCACTCTCCTAAAACCAGCAAATCCCTCCCATTTCCCGCTGCCACATAAACCTTTGCAGGGATAATCTATACCTGTAATCCATCATGCATGCATCACTGGATGGGCCTGTAAGCACTTACGGGTAGATCGAAACCATCAATCTCTTGTACATAAAAGTGGATATACCACTCGCCTAAAATCATGGGGAACAAATGCACCCTAACCATCCGTTATAAAAATATATATATACTCAAAGGTCCTTCTCCAAACCAATCAATCAAATTCGCCGTGCGTCCTCAGCGAATCCTGATTTTCGGATGATAGCCCACCCATCATATAACCAAAGAGATGGTTGGATCAGATCACACCAGCGCATCCTCTCGTGGACCCATCACCATTGCATGCTGGAGAATCACACATATATCCCTGCGGACAATAGTTACTCCACTGGGAGCCGATTGCGTCGTACCCCGCCCGGACGTATAACAGGGAACCGGCGTATATGTGTGCAGGCACACTTTAATGTATCTATTTATCCACGCTCTCCATCCCTTTTTTAGAATTATTTTAAGGTATGAACTCAAAAATGAGGTAGATTCAATGCTCGAGTGGAGACATAATCCATAATCGGTCTGTGTGTGTGCACGGGATTTGACACCAGGTCCTTATCCTCAACTAGAAAAGAAATCAAATTCGATCATGAATGTAAGAGTAGACAGGACACTATGAAGCCATGGGATATTTAAATGGTAACAGATCACATAGTTTTGTACTTAACTAATTTTGAGCTGAAAATTGACGATTGACTAATTTTGTCACAATGAGGACGAAACTCTTTTCATGCGCCCAGATACGACTCCAGCTTACCCGCTTCCCGACCACACCAAATAATGAGCTTAGGTTGCATTAATATCTAGTGTGGTCTGCTAGAGCATTGGATCTTACTCATGTTTGGGCTCATACCATAAATAGATGTATCACGATGTACCCCACACAGATCTGTTGTCCGATAGGGATTGGAAGCAATTTGCTTCCATTTTATGATTGTTACTATTGAACTAGGAACAACCTGCTTCATTTCCTTTTCACCGGACGGTATGGATTCAATGGACTATGAAGCCGTTCAGATCTTATACCATCTAATGGTCTGAATGATTTGACTATTGTGGGGTTTCATCTATCGCCTGGCCACGAATGGTAAGGTTATGATAGGTAATCTTGGATGAGTGAAAAAAATAAAATAAAATTCAATTGAAGGGTATTTTGGTCATTTAAATGAATTTTTTTTGGGGAATTTGTGTCCTAGTACTACTCATTTTTCCATTGAATTCGAAAAAAAACTTAAATACCGAAATAGACATTTATTCTTACAGACAAGTCTAAAAAGATAAAAATACTTATAATTTTTTCAGCTGCTTATCATAACAGGCAGAGGCATATTCATCAAATAACCAAAGTCTGTACCTTAAAAGTCATGTTATGTGAGATAGGTTTTCGGGCAGTGAAAAAAAAAAAAAGACATTGTACAGGCTTAGCTACATTGCTAAATTTATTTTTTTTTATACTCTCAGACAAAATTTATAAAAGATAGTATTATAAAACTTTTAAGGTGTAGTTGTATTTATTTTTTCTGATGGATACATACTCACATCCCACACACGCACTCACACTTCTTATTGAAACTCTTGTGAGTCTCTACCACAAGTATAATTGTACTGGCACAATTGTACTTAAACGATCCATAGCTTCATAAATATAATTATGTACAAGTGCTTGACTATAATTTTTCTTACCTTTAATAGCACAATGGCAAGTCTACAGTTTCTTCGTCCAGTGATTTATGGGGTGATTTTCAAAATTCATTAGTTCTTTTTTTTAGATATTATTAGGAAAAACTCTCTAAAAATAATATTGTTAAATAGCAAATAATTTTTTAATTATATATGCACTCATACAGTGGATGTTTTGAAAATTTTAATTAAAATTTACAATACTTTCATGATAAAATTGTGAAAATTTAGACCACCATCATAAAATTGAAAAATATTGCAAAGTGTCTGACAGTACGCATGGCTTATGTGCATTCGCCTTTGAGACCTATAAATCATAGGCCCAATGAGGGTTATTGTGATTGGCTAATGTAGCATTTGATTGTAGCCATATAATGGTCTTAGGAGCACCCTATCCATAGCTCAAGTGGTATACTAAGTGAAAGATACCTGGTTTCAACACTGAGGTCTTGATATCGATTCCTTAGTAAGGGTGGCTAACAATGAAATGTGAGCTGACATTGGGTGCACTAACAAGCTAACCAATAGATATACATATAGGGACACTGCCCCCATGTATGGGATCCTATGTTGGACGTGTGCAACCTAATTTATTGGTTATGTGGATGCGATAGAGTTAATCTTAATGACCATGGGTCCTTAAGGATGTTTGTTACATGTCTTGGTTAAATTCAATAGTGACTTGATCTTAAATAATATGAATTATGTAAGAGTAATCTTATTGTCCTTGAAAGTGTAAGATCAGACGCAATGGTCACTAATTAAGAAAAGTTGTATTCTATGAATATTAATATAATCAACATACATGCTTATAATACATAGATTTTATTCTTAGAGATGTATAATTATTTTATATGAGGAAATTGACTTAACTTGGGTTGAAATAAAAGATCTCCACTATTAGAACAGGCTTAACGTTGATTGTTACTTTTACTCTTTTCCTATGCAGGAGTGTAAGTGTGCCCATGTTCTTAAGAATATGATTTCATTTTTTAACACTTATACTAATAGTTTGAAATTAAAGTTAATAGTCTAAAAATGTATTAGCCCATACCATAATAATTTAATTAAAAACATGATAGTGCATGTCAGTTGATCAATCTTTAAACTCATACAAGGTTTTTGGACCTTGACTAGGCAGCTTTGGATTACTTTATAAGGTTTCATAGAGGACACTAAAGTGGGTGACGTTGATAGATCAATGTGAAATCCACCAAGTTTACTTAAGAACTTATTTATGACTTAGATTTAATTAAATTGGAAACTTATAAAATGACTTTTCTGATTGGCTCAAGGTTCTAAAGGTTTTAAAAAGCTCTTAAGAAATTTTTTAACCGTTAAAACAATTAAAGTCCTATTCTAATTGAGGGCCACACACATCAATACCAAGGTATGGTTGAGATCCCCACTTCCCATCATGTCAGCTACACCTTTTAGATCTTCTTGCACAAAAATCAAGTGGGCCGCAGAACATTAAAACATACCGATGGCGAAATTTTTTTAACATCGATTTACTTTGTACACTATCTCACACCTCAAACGGTCTAATTTGCTAAGGCAGCAGATATAAACATTGTTTCCAAAGTCATGCAGAGATCAGATGTCAGACACGCCTTGCATTTGCACCTATTTTTGGACCAGGCATAGCGACTATTAATACCTTATGCATGTCCAATATGTTTCCCGTAATGCATAAGCTTTGGGCCTATTTTGCTCGTTGAATCTCTTCCCTTGTTTCTCACAGGGTTAGGGCCCGGTTAGCTCTGCCGGTAGGCTATGGTCCACATGCATGGCCCTACACTGGTCCATTCTCACCACTAGGTTCCCGTGTTTCTTTTAGTGGGACTTGTATTCATGTTTTGTGAAACAGCTAAAATCGGTTTGGCTTAAAAACCTAAGCAATGGGCAGTGTAGCCCGTGATCCAGGTTTGTGCAGGCTTGGACCTAACAAGTTGGCCTGTGGGATGAGATGGGTCTCTCATGCATCCATCATTCCAGCCTGACGGGCCTGGTCCAACCCCACTGAATATAGACCGGTATTATATCCTACAAATATGCATTCCAGTCCATTCTTTGGGCAGTTCATCCTTCTTGAATCTTGACCATTGGTTTCATTCCTCCAATATTTTTGCATGTGTGGGTCGCTTAATCAACAGATGGATTACAAACATTCAAACTGGAAGTAGGGAATTTATCAGCATTTGGGCTCGTCTGGACTAGGGTCCATTTATTTTTTAGGTTCAGTGGTTGGGCCTGTTGTGCCAGGTCCATGTCGAGCTTTGGGATGGGTTCGTACATGGTTATTAAATGTCAAAAAAGCCCAGCTGGGCCTAGCCACAAACGCAGGAGTGGCATGCCTGGTCCGGTCTTTGGATTAGACTTGGATCTATTAGCTCGGCCGGTCGGCCGGGTTCAGGCTAAACATCTTTTGCCCAATCAGTTTTTGGGTCGGGTTTGGGCTTAAGGTCATTCTAGCCCTATCTCGATATTCTTAATATTTGGGACCATGTTCTAAAATGGAGTGGAGAAACGGATGGACGGCGTGGATATACAACACACCATCAAGGTGGGCCCCACGGTAAGGGAAACACCTAATCGGCTCCCTTTCAATGCGCCATCTTGTACGTATAGGACCCATTCTTCAGAGTATCCCCACCGTCGATCTGGAGTAACCAACTGGGATAAACGGCCTGTAAATAAACAGTCACCGATCTGACTGATATGATCATCCAATCTATAAAACTAGGGCACTCGGTTTTCGACGGAAGCGGATTGGCTGGTTTACCACACACCAGCTATATAGCTGCTGTAGGCACGTGACTTGCGAAGGCGAGCCCTGACGCTCCTCGAGGTCCGAGTTGTACGAACGGTTCAAAGGAGTTCAAAGTTACATGGACCCCACAGTGATGTATTTATTATATCTACACTGTTCATCTATTTTTAGAGATCATTTTAGAGAATTATCTGAAAAAATGTATCATATCCAAAGATCATCTGGACCACACGATAGATAAATAGCAGTGGGATAATTATTTTCACCGTTAAGATTTTTTTAGGGCCCGCCATAACGTTTATTTTACATCCAATCCATTCATAAGGTCACAAAGACCTGAATGAAGAGGAAAAACGAATTTCATATTGATTCAAAACTTCCGTGGCACCAAAAAGGGTTTCAATGGTAAATGTTCAATCCCCCACTACTTTTTGTAGTGTGGTCCACTTGATAGTTATATCTATCTTATTTTTCATCTCAAGCTTTAAGACTAGCTCGCCAAATGGATGGGCGGTTTGAATATAATACATACCTCATGATAAGATCCACAAAACTTTCTCACGTCAATACGGGAGCTATATAGCTGGTGCACGTGTGAGGTACACCAGCCAATCCGCTTCCGTTTACGACGAATACTTGGCTTAGATACTGTCAGGTTGAGTAAGGCAGTCGGATATTAAAGTAAAGTCCTCAGGTTTCGTGGGCCGGATAGGGTGTATGTACTATATGTACATCTATTATAAGATATCATTTTAATCCATGAACCCAAGAACCAAAGAATAATGAGGAAGACAAAAACTAATAGCGGAGCCTACCACAGGAAACTGCATGGGAGAGTGACTCCCACCCCTTCAAACTATTCACCACAATGTTTATTTGAAATCTAACCTAATTAAAGGTTTAAAAAGTCATTAAATAAGGAAAACATAAATATCAACTTGATTTAAAACTTTCATATCCTCTAGAAGATGTTATCAGTGGGTGTTACTGTCCCCATTATTTTCTGTACTGGGTTAACTGGAGCTTTGTATTTAACTCATGCTTTGAATATTTACTTAAAATGATCTCTTCAAATGGATGGAGGGTGCGGATACAACACAAACATTATGGTAAGGCCCACGGAACGTGATCACGCCACTTCCTAGTGAGTCTCACTGCTCAACCCGTCAGTAGCTAATCCGCGCCCTCCGATCAAGACTTTTAATTCCTGTTGTCGGTTTCAGTTCCGGACGAAGAAGAGAGAAAAAAATGATGATGAAACAAGCATACATGCATCCTTCTCCAAACTCTCCCATTATCATCTATTCCAAACCCCATCCTCTATACATGGCAGCATCTCCAGCTCTTCATCACGTGCCCTCCCCCAAAATCTCACGTGCCGTGGCCGTGATCGGCGCAGGAGCCGCTGGTCTTGTCGCGGCTCGAGAGCTCCGCAGAGAAGGGCACAAGGTCGTCGTCTTTGAGCGCGGGGAGGGTGTGGGAGGGACCTGGATCTACGACCCTTCCATAGAGTCAGACCCCTTAGGGTCAGACCCTTCTAGAAAGATCGTCCACGGCAGCCTCTACGAATCTCTCCGCACCAATCTTCCACGAGAATCCATGGGATTCCGAGATTACCCTTTCGTGGCCAGAGATGGGAGGGATTCCAGAAGATTCCCCGGGCATCAGGAGGTTCTTCTCTATCTCGAGGATTTCTCGCGAGATTTTGGGCTGGAGGATTCCGTCCGCTTCGAGACGGAGGTTTCCGAGGTGGGATTGGTGGACGGAGGGAGATGGAGGGTGAGGTCGAGGAGGGTCGGGATGGACGGCTGTGATGGTGCGAGCGAGGTTTATGATGGCGTGGTTGTTTGTAATGGGCATTTCACGGAGCCGAGGATTGCAGAGATTCCTGGTACTTTCTTCTTCTTTGTTTGTTTGAGGTTGCGTTTGGATGTACTGCCGAATTGAATTGCAGTCAAAATAACTGAATTGTTGCTTCCTTTGCATTCTTATTGACAACTCCAGTTCAGATTGCAGTCATGTTGAATGGAATTTCAGTTTGAGGACTACTTCCTCACTATGAATTCTAGGATGTGTCATTTTCTTTATTTTTAATTTTTGAGTAAATCACAATTCAATCCCTTCGAGCATCCAAATGCGGCCTAGGTGCTGTTAAATTTCTAACCTTACAAATGCTGGGAAGGTGGAGTTGCTCTTTCATTGATGACAGAGATAATTAATGAATTTAGAGAAATATGATAATGCACGCCGCAATGCCATGGTCCCATCGAAGGTGTCATCGAGCGCGTGCAGAATTGTGCAAGTGTGGGATTTGTTTCCTATTCCGATTGTGATGCTATGTTATGCTATATATAACGGGTGTAATCGGGATTTGGGTAGGAAGGGAAGAGTTCTAAGCTTTCTAAATTCGTTCCTAAGGGTTTCAAGAGCATAGTTTGGGCTTGTGGAGTAGATTCGAGGCTTGTTCAAATCGGTGATCCCTATCTATTGTAATTTCTGCTTTCATGGTGCATTACTCTTCCCTTTGTGCTGTGGTTTTTTTTTTTTTTCCCCGAAAGGATTTTTCCACATAAAATTCATAATGTTTGTGTTTGGACTTGGTTGTGTGATTGGTAGTACTTTGCTTGATTCATCTCTGTGTGCTTCCGCAGTTCCCCAACAGTCCTTTGTAAGTTCCTCTGTAAAAATATCTGTGATCTATGTTTAGATGAGCATGCACGATAAAAATGTGGCCCAAGGGGGGCTGTCTTATGGAGGAAGTGGTAGAGCAACTAGCATTCATGAGAAAATTCTAAGGTCCCACCTCCCACGAGAGAAACTATGTCCACTTACTCATGAAAGCTAGACTAGCAGCTAACATACTCATAAACTATTAGATTATTGTGATGAGATTTTCCTCCTTAGATCAGAGGAGAGATGGAGCAACGGGTGAAAAATCGGAGTAATTCACTGTGTTGCTCAACCGGTCGTAGGAGGTCTTTGACCGGTCATGTGAGGCGCTCGACCGGTCGTAGGTTCGAGCCCTGGCACGACTCAAAGTCCAGTGAGTTTGTGTTGTTTTTTCTCCGAGGTCTACGACCAGTCGTAGGTGGTCTACGACCAGTTGTAGCTACACAGATTCATTCCGGGATTTTGTGCGGATTTCATTTCGCAAGTCCTTTCGCAACTGGGATGCGGAAATGAGTTTCCTAAAACTATAACTAGGGGTTCCTAGGGTTTTTCTATATATGAGAAAAACACAAGAGGGCTATCAAGGGTGAGAGAGAGAGAAAGAGAGAGAGAAAGCTTATATAAGGGAGGTTATGCTCGCGGAGGTGATATACTGTGCAATCTGTATCTCAGCGCTTCTACGTCCTCGTAATCGGTCAAATCTCTCTGTTTTCTTTTATTCTCTTATTGTTTATCCACTCCTGCATGAGTGAAGAAGGTTGTAACGTTCTGCTTAATAGTGGATTGTTGATGTGGACGAGGTCTCGTGGTTTTTACCTCTTTGAGGGTTTTCCACGTAAAAATCTCTTGTGTGGTGTGTGGTTGTTGCTTTGATTTATTTCATTGCTATTATTGTCCCATAATTCTAGTTTGTTCTAGAGGGCTAGATCCTAAGGTTTTGTGCAGGGCATCCATTCACGTACTGAAGGACGAGAGGTCCAAGCTCGATATAAAGATCAGGCAGTGCGTGTTCTTAGGGTACGGTGATGAAAAGTTCGGTTATAGATTATGGGATCTGACCGAGAGGAAGCTTGTCAGGAGCAGAGATGTGGTTTTCTTTGAAGATCAGTGTATAAAAGACATTGGTAAACCAGAGAAGAATCAGCCTAGTTCAGGTGAGCTAGAGGACATGGATCCGATTATTCATCCCGTGGTGCCTGATAACGGGAGAATACAACAAGGTGCAGAGGACGAGAGAGTTCCTTCAGAAGATGGACCGGGGGAGCAGCCCCCACTTGATCCACCTGTTGAGCCACAGGTGAGAAGGTCATCTAGGGATAGACAACCGTCCAAGAGGTACTCACCGCATGAGTACATTATGCTGACTATGAGGGGAACTAGAAGATTATTCTGAGGCCCTAGCCGACGAGCATAAGGAGGAGTGGTTGAAAGCTATGCAAGAGGAGATGAAATCCTTGCATAAGAACCACACCTATGACATGGTGAAACTGCCTAAGGGCAAGAAAGCTTTGAGCAATAAGTGGGTGTTCAGAAAGAAGGTTGAGTAGAAGAATTCACAGACGAGGTTCAAGGCCAAACTTGTGGTAAAAGGGTTCGGTCAGAGGAAAGGCATAGACTTCGAGGAGATATTCTCACCAGTGGTGAAGATGACATCCATACGGGTGTTGCTTGGGTTGGAAGCTAACATGGATCTGGAGATAGAGCAGTTGGACGTTAAAACTGCTTTCCTCCACGGTGACCTGGAAGAAGAGATCTGCATGCACCAACTAGAGATGTTCGAAGTCAAGGGCAAGGAGCATATGGTGTGTAGGCTGAGGAAGAGCTTGTATGGGCTGAAACAAGCTTCACGGCAATGGTATAAAAAGTTCGATTCGTTCATGTTACAGCATGGGTATGACAAAACGGCGTCGGACCACAGTGTGTTCACGCGCAAGTTCTCAAATAGTGATTTTTTAGTTCTACTGTTATACGTTGATGACATGCTCATCATGAGAAAAGACATCAAGAAGATCGACAGGCTGAAACAGGAGTTGGGCAAGTCGTTTGCGATGAAAGACTTGGGCCCGGCTAAACAGATCGTAGGAATAGAGATAACCCGTGACAGAAGCAGTAGGAAGCTTTGACTGTCATAAGAGCGGTATATTGAGAAAGTCCTAGAGCAGGTTAATATGAATGCAGCGAAACCGGTCAGTAATCCACTGGATGGTCACTTCAGATTGAGCGACAGGCAGTGTCCCAAGACGAAGGCAGAGGTGGAAGAGATGCAGAAGATACCTTACGCGTCAGCTGTAGGAAGTTTGATGTATGTTGTGGTGTGTACACGCCCAAACATAGCATATGCGGTTGGTGTTGTCAGCCGATATCTTGCCAATCCTGGCAAAGAACATTGGGCAGCGGTGAAGTGGATACTGCGGTATCTAAGAGGGTCATCCAGGTTGAGCCTATGCTATGGTGACGGTAAACCTGTATTAGAGGGTTACACAGATGCAGATATGACAGGTGATATAGACTTCAGGAAGTCTACATCGGGGTTCATGTTCACTTTTGCAGGGGGAGCGGTTTCTTGGCATAGCAAGCTACAGAAGGTCATAGCATTGTTGACGACAGAGGCCGAGTACATTGCAGTCACATAAGCATGTAAAGAGATGCTTTAGATGAAGAGATTCCTACAGGAACTTAGCCTGAAGCAAGAGGAGCACGTGGTCTATTGGGATAGTCAGAGTGCTATGCACTTAAGCAAGAATCCAAGTCAGTATTCCAGGTCGAAGCATATAGAGATTCAGTATCACTGGATCAGGGATACTTTGGAATAAAAAGTGTTACAGCTTGAGAAAGTCCACACGGACGATAATGGGTCAGACATGATGACCAAGGCTTTGCTCAAGGGCAAGCTTGAGGTTTGTAGAAACCTGACTGGCTTGAAGAAGGTGAATTCCTCCTGAGTCAGAAAGGGAGAGATTTGATGGGATTTTCCTCCTCAGATCAGAGGAGAAATGGAGCAACGGGTGAAAAATCGGAGTAATTCACCATGTTGCTCGACCAGTCGTAGGAGGTCTTCGACCGGTCGTGGGAGGCGCTCGACCAGTCGTAGGTTCGAGCCCTGACACGACTCAAAGTCCAGCGAGTTTGTGCTGTTTTTTCTCCAAGGTCTACGACTAGTCGTAGGAGAGCTACGACCAGTTGTAGCTACGCAGATTCGTTTTGCGATTTTGTGCGGATTTCGTTTCGCAAGTCCTTTCGCAACTGGGATACGGAAATGAGTTTCCTAAAACTATAACTAGGGGTTCCTAGGATTTTTCTATGTATGAGAAAAACACAAGAGGGCTATCAAGGGTGAGAGAGAGAGAGAGAGAGAGGGAGGAAGCTTGTAGAAGGGAGGTTATGTTCGTGGAGGTGATCTACTGTGCAATCTACATCTCAGCGCTTCTACGTCCTCATAATCGGTCAGATCTCTTTGTTTTCTTTTATTCTCTTATTGTTTATCCACTCCTGCGTGAGTGAAGAAGGTTGTAACGTTCTGCTTAATAGTGGATTGTTGATCTGTACGAGGTCCCGTGGTTTTTACCTCTTTGAGGGTTTTCCACGTAAAAATCTCTTGTGTGGTGTGTGGTTGTTACTTTGATTTGTTTCATTGCTATTATTGTCCCATAATTTTGATTTGTTCTGGAGGGCTAGATCCTAAGGTTTTGTGCAAGGCCCCCAACACATTGAAATTAATGAAAAAAGAACCTTGTTCATTACAATGAAAACACTGTAATGGAGCAGTGCCTGTAATGTGTTTCCAGACCATTGATTATAGAGTTTTTTTAATGGGTATTTAGTTTCACAAATTGGTGCTCAGATTATATATGGAACCTCTGAAAGAAAGAAATCAATATTCCTATGGAAATATAAATGATTAGCCTAGAAATGTTAGACTAGTACAGAAGCAGTTACTTACCAATCCAACTGATTTTAGACCCTCAACCCTGTTGTATGGAGTCAATTGTATTTTTCATGTGTTTTTACAGAACGTGTGTCCAGATTTTGTGGTCATGATAATGACATTGTATGTGCGATTTGTTTCTTCATCGTTGCGATCATGTCTATTTTCCTAAAGTAAACTTGTACAAAACAGACTGTTTAACCCTCACCTCTTTCATTTGTCATCTTAAATATCCTAATTTTCACATTTCTGTAGTGATTGAATGAGTGATATACATTTCTGGGTGTATGGTGTACTTCTGTTTTCATAATAGACTTTGAAGGAACATATAAGCATTGAAAATTCTTCGGCCACCGAAAATATCAACAAGAGCCCTGTATATGATCATTATAGATCCTGAAAAGGTGTTACCTAAATTAGTGTCTGATGAGCACCTATATGGATCTTTGTTTTTTTACCTGCACCTCTTAATTTGCATATGCTGTTTTCAGGCATTGATGTGTGGCCTGGGAAGCAAATACACAGCCATAATTATCGTGTTCCTGAGCCATTCTGTGATCAGGTATGTATTGACTAATGATTTGACCATGTTCTCTCTCTCTCTCTCTCTCTCTCTCTCTCTCTCTCTCTCTTCATCTGTATTATATAAGCATTTAGGACCTGGAGCTTGTTCTTGTCTTTCTAGTTTGTCCATCTCATAGATCTCTGATAAAACTGTGTTCGGTGTCCTTGAGTTTCGGATCCTCAGGTCTCACAATTTGGTTGTGTTTTGTTGTAAATTACAATCTCCACAATTGCCGTTCGGAGGCTTTACATCTCAGTTGTAGTAACAAAGGCTGAAGCAGCATTTGGTGCTTGGAGTGTGTTTCCACTCTACTGTTTAAATATCTTTTGAGCTGTATGTGAAATCTGTCTTATAAGGTTTAGCAATCGGTTTTAGTGTATCATATCATTCACCACCAATACAGGGTCATATCGCTCTGTTTTGGGACTGTATCGGGGCGATGCCAGTTTGTATTGGGTGATATATACAAGTTCAGGACAATACTTTAAACCTTTCTTACAGTAGTATGTTGCATTTCTTGAAGCCGCTCCTTGCAAACATCCTTTTAGCAGGAACCCCTTTTTCTCACATAAATCCTGTCATCTATGAACTGACCAATGTATGATCTATATGCAGCTCAGCCTCTTTCTTCTGTGGACAGGTTGTGGTATTGATAGGGAGTTCAGCTAGTGCTGCCGACATCTCTAGGGACGTCGCCAAAGTTGCTAAGGAAGTTCATATATCATCAAGATCTGCACCGGATGGACCAACAGCAAAGCATCCTGTCTATGATAATATGTGGCTTCATTCTATGGTAAAGGCATTCTCTCCTGGTGAGTGAGCGTCTGGTAGTCTCATGAACACCCACCAAGGAAATTGCTGAATTTGGCGCCAGGATTGCCGGATCAGTAAGGAATGCTAATTTTAGCTAAACATTCATGCAGATTCGAAGTACCCATGAAGATGGTACAGTGGTATTCTGGGATGGAAGTTCTGTTGTGGCCAAGATCATTCTGCACTGCACAGGGTATTACTATGTGTCTCAAATGAATCTTTAATCTTCTCATACTCTTTGGTCTATCTAGATTAATTCAGCTTTAGGGTGGCATCAGGATTAGAATAAGTCAGAAGTAAAGAAAATGTTCAGGGTCTGTTCCTTTGATTACCTTTGCATTCTTTCACTTTGATTTATTTTTCTTAATTACCGTTGACCAACTCCTCTATTTACCCAATTTATTGATGGCATCACTTGCAATTTGGGGTCCATCCAAACACACCCTAATGTTAACTTTCTGCAGCTGGAAGTCTGAGCTTGTCTGGCTCCCATCAATTCTCATTAACTATGTGGAATATTTTTTTAAATACAACAAATCCCATTTGTTATTTGTTCTCAGGTACAAGTATAATTTCCCTTTTCTCAAAACCAATGATATCGTGACTGTGGATGACAACCGTGTTGGGCCGCTGTATCAGCATGTTTTTCCACCATCACTGGCCCCATGGCTTTCTTTTATCGGATTACCTTGGAAGGTTTGCTTCTGATATTAGGCGGCCTTTTACTTTCACATGGTTTTGTTTCAACCTTTGATATTGGTGTCCCTTAATAAACATATTTTGTTTCCATTGTGCCAGGTTATTCCTTTCCCATTGTGTGAACTACAAAGCAAGTGGGTAGCAAGTACTTTATCTGGACGGGTTGTGCTTCCTTCACAAGAGGAGATGATGGAGGATGTCAAAGCCTTTTACTTAAAACTTGATGCTGCTGGGTGTCCGAAAAGATACACCCACAGCATGTCCGATTGTCAGGTAATGCCAGTCTACTGAAACATCCATCAAACTAAGGACAGTTTGCATAGAATGATATTTAATTGTGGAATGCTCGACCCAAGAATATCTGCAGTTCTTTTGGGTTTTCAAATCTTTTTGGACTGAGGCCCATGTTTCAGTATGATAAACCCCACTGGGGATGGTCCATGCACAAAAATTCTCCCTGATTGGTAAAATCCTAGCCTTTTCTATTGGTGGCTAACGAATAGACAGTTAATAGACAAAATTCCACAGCTGTCCGCATTCAGCCACTAAAGGCAAAGATCCAATGGCTAAGATCTTCTGATCTGTGAGATATTAGTTGGCTAAGATCTTCCGCATCCAATGGCCCATTGTGCAATCACTGAAGCATGGGCCCTGCTTCTACAGTCTAAATAAACTTGAGTTGTCTGTCAAGCATTGCATGAGATACCTCTCATCATCATCGTCACCATCATCTAAGCCTTATCCCAACTAATTGGGGTGGGCTATGTGAATCTTTTTTTCACCATTCCACTCTATCAAGCTCTGTAACTTCAGTTAGATCATAGGTCTTCGAGTCTTTTCTTACTACCCCCACCCACGTCCTTTTGAGTTTACCCCTTGTCCTTTTAGACCCTTCAACTTGTATGCACATACTCCTAACCGGTGCAGTTCTTGTCTCCGTTGCACGCGACCAAACCATCTGAGTCTACTATCCCTCCTCTTGTTTCCTATTGGTGCTACTCCTAAATTCCCTCGAAAGTATTCGTTTCTAATTCTAGCCTTCCATGTTTTGGTACTCATCCATCTCAACATCCTCATTTTAGTTACACTCATCCTAGGGACATTTTGTTCCTCAACTGCCCAACATTCTATCCCGTAAAGCGTGGCTGTTCTTATGGTCATCCTATAAAATTTTGCTTTCAGTTTCAGTGGTACGTGACGGTCACATAAAACTCCAGAGGTACATCTCTATTTCTTCCACCCCTCTTGAATCCATGGGCAACATTCTTCTCAATCTCTCCACTCATGAATTATTGACCTAAGATATTGAAAGTGGTCATTTTGGAAAACTTCTTAGTCAATCATCTTTACTACTTCCTTGTTCCCACTTCTATTTTACTAAAATTGCACTCCATATACTTTGTTCTAGTCCGACTAATTTTAAATCCTTTAGATTATAAAGCACCCCTCCATAAATCTAGCTTTATGTTTACACCCTCCCTCATCTTGTCAATCAAAAGTATGTCATCTATAAACAACATACACCGTGGGATCTTCTTGCAAATGCTTTGTTAACTTGTCCATAATCGTTGCGAAAAGGCATGGGCTCAATGCCGATCCCTGGTACAAACCTACAGTAATTGAGAACTTGTCTCTCCACTAGCGGTTCTTAAATTTGTTATTGCTCCCTCATATATATCTTTAATCATGTCGATACATCCTTTTAAAATTCTTTTCTCTCCCAACACCCACCAGATTAACTAAGGGACCCTATTGCAAGCTTTTTGTAAGTTAATAATGACCTCATGGAGATTCTCTCCTCTCCCTATATTCTCAATCAATTATTTGAGTGGGAAAATAGCTTCAATGGTATACCTCCTTGGCATAATACCAAACTGATTTTTTGATAGATTCATCTCATGCAATGTTGTTAAAATCGTCATCGTATCACAAATCGTACCAGGAGTTGAATCATATCGAATTGCAAATCGTATTGTAAATCATAAGATTTTATTTATTTATTTATTTTTTGTATAATTTTTTTTAAAAAAAACTATAAAAAAATTGAAAATATATATTAAAAAATTCAGAAAAAAAACTCATCAATCATCCTTTTTCCATCAATATGCATCAAATAATGCCATGTCATGATAGTGTTAGAGGATTCTTATCTTTCCTTTATTTTTGTCTTTCATTTCAAGAATTTTTCCTTAAAAAAATACAAGGATCCTTTAATAATTTATCTTCTTGTTACATTTATTGAATGTAGAATCATGTTGGAAAAGAGACATTTGATACCATAGGCCAATGAAAAAAGATATTTTGATTTCTAAACATCATTCCACAATACATATAAGTCAACATGATCGTACACATCCCATAAAAACATTCCAGATAAGTCATATATCAATTAGGTGTTTTGACATGTTAAAGAAGTAAGAAATCATAAATAAATAAAAAAGCTCCATGATTTAACGTTGAAGAATATATATATATATATATATATATATATATATATATATATATATATATATATATATATATATATATAATCTCTTATAAAGAACAAATAAAGTAATTTACCTTTTCTAAATGATTCTTAAAGCCTCCACCAATTTAAAACATAAAATGAAAGCTAAGTGAAGCTTAAAATAGAAGAGAACAAGTATAATTTGAATTGTAAATCGTAGGATTCATATAAAAAGGGATTCAAATAGTTTTTCTTAAGATACAACTCAAATCGTATATCGTAAATTGTAAATCGACAACACTGGTCTCATGCCTTTGTCTTTGGTCAATCACCGTTTCCTAAAGTTTCATAGTATGGCTCATAAGTTTAATCCCACGATTGTTTACCACAAGTGCTTTTCCTCCATTCATCAGGCATTTTCTTCAATCTTACAATCCTATTAAACAACTTTGTCAACCAAAACTGGATACTTCCAAACCTCTATTGCTATACCAGCAGGTCCAAAAGCCTTTCCTATTTTCCATCTTTCTTAAAGCTTCTTTCACCTCATATTTCCTAATCCTTCCAAAGTGTCTATGGATTGAGTTTATGGTTCCTTCTATCTCTATGCTCTCAAAGTGACAAGTTCTTAAAATATGATTGTCATTTAACAAGTTCTTAAAATAATTCTTCCATCTTTCATTGATCTCATTGTCCTTGACTAGTACTCCATTGCATGAGGTACCTCTATTTGTCAAATTTATCATGTGATCCATGATTAATGGGTAGAAAAGTCATTTATCAATTATCATTTGGTAGGGATCAGTGGATCAGAATCTCGGAAATTTGAGAAATTCTCCATGCAATGTTTATTTTCTCCTCTGCGTCATCCAACCCAGGACACCACCAAATGATAAGTGGGCACGAATCCAAACCAGACACCACTCAATCTGATGATGCTGTAGCCATTCAAAGCAGATGCAACCAGGTCTGCTAATGCTAGTTCACGATCTCAGTCTACACCTTCATTATTTCAAATCAATCTGAATTCCCGATTGCTGGAGACCTGCCATTATTTCATGAAATGTGCAAACTACGACAGTAGATTGCCATGAGGAACATTGTATATCATGGCACATTGAATACCAAAAAAGAAAAGAAAAGAAAAGAAAAAAAGGAAGGGAAATGATATTGATGTGTTATCCCATCACCCCTCTGTTACCTTTTTGTTTTTGAGAATTAACTGCGATTTTCATTAGATAACCAAAGAAAACAAAAAAGGGGAAAACCCGCTGAGATAGCAGGCCTCGCACCTAACAAAAAAGGGAAAAATTACAAGAAGAAAGATTAACCACATTCGAAGCCCATTCGAATATAAGAGAGGAGAGAAGCTGATATTGGTGTTATCCCATCACCCCTCTGTTGCCTTTTGTCCATGGGGGAGAGAAGCTCTTTACAAAATTGGTATTGTAAGTTCAGCGCCCATTATTATATTTGACTTAGAACAGATGAAAATATTCCAATAGAGACTGCATATTTATATTTAGTTGTCTCCATCCATCATCCCGGAGGAATGAAGGTCATTTTCGTAATTTCATCAAGCATCATCCCAATGTGTTTGTTTCTCAAACTGCACCAGCACCTGTATTGCAGTTTGATTACAATGACTGGCTTGCCGCTGAGTGTGGGTATCCAGCTGTGGAGGAGTGGCGGAAGCAGATGTATGCAGCAACCGGAAAAAACAGGGTGGCCTGTCCGGAAACCTATCGAGATGAATGGGAAGATCACCATTTGGTCTTACAAGCACGGGCCGACTTCCAACAGTATTGTAAGAGAGCATGCTCACAGCAACCTTGATATGAGGCACTGGTATCTTTTTAAGTTGTTATTACTTATCACCTCAAATGCCAATAAACTCGTGTGTATTGTTGCAAGTCATTTAAATAAATCCCATGTATGTTATAGATGAATTATCATTCCTCGAATGCTCTAGGTTGTTGTGTATATCCACAATTTCTCGGGTAGGACACCTCGCACAGAAATCAGGTAGGCCACACCTGTATATGTTGGGTGTGATTATTGGTCACCTTGACAACAATTCAAAAACCTGAACACTGAACTCGAAACAATTCGGGTGGGTTGACTCGAAGACTTGACCGGCTCGCCTCTATATTTAATTATTATAAATTGAAAACACTAGGATTGTTAATAGATATTTAAATTTAAGTAATGTAAAATGTAATTCAAAATAACAACATTACCTATATAGGTACTGTTATCACTGGGTAAGGTTGTTGCTAGGGGTGTCAATGGGCCGGGCTAAGGCCTGAAAAATCAGAATTTTGAATAGGGCTGGCCTGACTGTGTGACTCGGTTAATGTCGAGTTGAGTTGACTGAACCACCAGGTTGACTCGACTAGTGTATCTGAACCCAAGCTGGGTCAGGCTCAGCATTGAGTTTCATAGAGACTTGGCTTGAAATATCACTGAGTTGAATCCAATCGAGTTAGCGAGTTTTGTGGTCCACTGATGATCTTAAAACTGCCCGTACTGCCTTTGGAAGAAATGGGAATATGGGATCAAGGGATGGATGCCAGTGACCAAACTTTTCTATCGGAGAGTTTTATCTACCATGTGATCAGTCACAGGAGCAGTTAGGAGAGGACCCCACATAGTTCTACCACCATTTTAAAAAAAAAGAAAAAAAGAAGCGTGGCCTGCTTATCAAACTGTTGGTTTGGTAGGCCGCCATCAAACGTGCCCAAACCTTTTACTTATCTTCCCACCTTTCTCTATCATTCCACTGTACATTTAGCAATAAGCAATATCGAATTGCTCTGGTGGGCCGCTAGATCTGCAGGCCCATGCTCCCGTACTTTCTGCTCTCCCATCTCTAGCTTGCAACAATGCATTTAGCAAATCATATAGGGAATCAGAACCATTCCTCTGGTGGACAACCACCCACATTGGAAGGCAGTGCCCCGACGATGGCTCACCCCTCTGGCATTTAGCAATCATATAGGACGATCTGAAACCGTTAGTCCCATTGCTAAAAAACTTGGAATTGTCAAGATTGTCACGCCAATGAGAAAGAGCATAGATCTGCATCAACAACAGTTTTCACAGAATGCGGTGTTAAAAAAGGAAAGATGCACCAGCCGGGAATCGAACCCGGGTCTGTACCGTGGCAGGGTACTATTCTACCACTAGACCACTGGTGCAGCCTTGGTTAGGTAGTGTGTTAAAAGTATTTAATTGAATACACGTGGCAGCAAGGAACTCTTTTCACGGTTGTACGAATAGGTATGAAATGTTATGTGTCTGTCAGGAGCGTAGACGTCCGCCCTTGATGCGGACGAGACGATGCCAAGGCTTTTTTGTATCTTTTCACGGAGCCGCCGAATTTCAGTGGAACAGCTTATTTATTACTATTATTATTATTATTTTTTTCTCTTAATCCACGCATTCACACCCGAGGATTTCACTGCAATGGGTACTCAAAACTTGTTACCTTGCGGTGAAGCTCTCGTGACCAAGGCAATGAGTAAGGATCTAATACAATAGCTAACTCGTCCATCAAATTTATGTATAGATTGGGTACTGACCCCGCATGCTTACCATGTAAGCAAGATAAAAGTAGGCGTGTCAATGGGCTAAGCTCAGGCTTAAAAATCAAAATTTTGAATTGGGCTGGCCTGATGGCCGGCATGAATTAATTAAAAATCCGGGCCAAGAACTAATCAGGCTCAAATGGACCACACATGGTTGGGATTATGAGTTGACTATTGAAAACTCTTTAGGGCCATACAAGTTTTGAATCAAAATGATATTTGTGTTTTCATTTCATACAGGTCCATGTGACTTTATAAAATGGTTGGGTGGCAATTATCTGTTATGATCTCTCTTGAAGATTTGGAGGGCGGGTGTCATTATCTCTGCTGCTTCCTTTGGTGCGGTTCAACTGAGCCTTGGATGTGCCTCTGCGAATTTTAACTTAAAGTGATATGAAAAAATAAATGTACGGTGTAAATAAAATACATAAATCACGGTCGCCCCTCGTACTCGTAGACATAGTACCCTATCCGGGTTGCTTAAGGACAGCCCTTGCTATCTTAAAAAGCTGAATCTGGAAAGAGATGGATAATCTTTTGATGAAGCGCCAGAGTCTGCCATCCCAGCTGCTGATGTGGGTTTTCCTCTTTCCAACGTCTCTCAATTGCTTACCATCACCAAGTGTCGGGAATCCTATGATCTGAGGTTTGTTGAGATAGACAACAAACCCTTAACATGATACGCCCTGACTTTAACCTTTCAATCTTGGCCTTCTTCTAAAGATCCAAACCGTTCGCTAGATGAGTCTCACCTTGCATTATGATAGACAACAAACGAAGATAATTAAATTTAATAAATTTGAAACATTTGAAATTTGGCTCTTTTACTTTGAAAATGGAGCTCACTATAATCTTTTTTATAATCAACTATTTAATTTGAGAATTTTTTGGGCCTCCCTCATCAGAGAGAAATTCTATCATATAAACGGTGTGGATTATTGAAAAGAATACAATTTCAACTGCTAAAGCCGTATGCTATCGTGAAATGTCCAGATGTGGTCCTTTACGGAGATTCCCACCTTAATTGGCATGCGAGCCGTGGTAAGCGTGTTTATCAAAAAGTTGTCGGATCTGAAGAGGGGCATTTTAGGGATTATAGGTTTCTCACGTTGTTTAAAATTGCTCATGAGAGGTTCATTTTAATATCAAATCTATTAAAAGGAATAAGGTGCGATTTTTCTTTTAACAAGGATGTAAGTTGAGTGAAAATTCACATTGGGTAAATCACTTTTTATCACATTGCAAGCGTATAAACCTAAGTCATAATAACCGGAATAAAACTTTAGGTGTTAGAAATTCAGGTTTACCACCACCGCCAATCCATACACTTTGCAAAAGTATGGTAAGTAAAAATAGAACAATTTAATAAAATAAAATCCGAATAAAACTTTAGGTGTTAGAAATTCAGGTTTACCACCACCGTCAATCCATACACTTTGCAAAAGTATGGTAAGTAAAAATAGAACAATTTAATAAAATAAATAAGTAAACCAAAAGTAATCAACTACAAACACAAGATAGGTGAACATGAAAAACTATTGTGGAAAAAAAATTACAACATAAAGTGATAGAAATCTCCACTACAATCAAAATCTTAAAGTACACTACTTATCTTGTTTGATTACAACTTCACCAATCTCCCCTTGCGATGTACACATTTAGGAAACCCTGAATTCCTTGAGAAAATCTTTTCTCAAACCCTTATAAGTATAAAAAGCTTCTCACTTAGTAAAAGCCTTGTCCCTTGAGAGAAAACACTCATATTGTTTTAAGTCATACTCTAAAAATGGACTTAAATACCATACTTTGCACAAAATCATGCAAACCCAATAGTCGCACCATGGTGACCATGAACATCATAATGAGTCGTGGTCGACCTTGGATTCCTACAGTTGACCATGAACATCATAGCAAGTCATGGTCCATTTTGGATTCTTATGGTCGATCGTGAACATCACAATGAGTCATAGTCTATTATATTTTAAAATGTTTTTAAAATAAAATGTTTCAAATTTTGATTTTTTTTCATTGTTTTTTTTTTTTTTTTAAAGTGTTTTTTTTTTTTGGCTATTTTATTTCACATTAAAAAAAAAGGCCAAAAAAGCTCAAGTATTAAAGAGATGAGTTTTGCAGATGGCTTAACCCTTTTCTCAGGAGTCATGTGAATTTGGTTCAATAGGGAGCTATGCCATTAGCCCAAACTTATGTCGCAAACATGCTGAGTCGTGGATGTGCATGCATGGGTGTTGTGTCTGGCTAGGTCAAGTCTTTGTGAGGACAGAGAGTACACTCGAACTAAGAGTTTTGTTCTACACTATA